>OU343225.1:83933494-84000672 GCA_910596185.1 Chrysanthemum makinoi | reverse complement strand
AAGACTTAAGCCATACAAGAAAGATGAAGACCTAGATGATCTCTACAAAGTACAAGTATTATCTTTGTAATCAATTGGGTGAATCAAGAGTTATGTAAGGTGTTTAGGGGCTGAATATAAGAAGGTTAATGGGTGGTCAATAAAGGTTTGAATCATGTGGTGAAAAGATTCAAGACTTGGGTTGAAGATTGAAAGAAGTTAGGCTTGATTATTAGTAACTTTTCATCCCATCCTTTGTAAGGTTTGAGTATATTTTCATATTCATTCAATATGGTTGTAATAATTTATATTCATTGGATGTAATTTGATATAAGTATTATAAGTAATATGGCTTGATTGATGTTGTACATGAAGTTTGTAACATGAAAAGAAGCTAGAACAAGCCTTAGGTATGTTTTATGAACCTGAAATTTACAAAAGTCACAAAGATTGATTAAACTGATCATCTCAGTAAACTTTGAGGTTAATTCAATAGAATAAGCTTGTAGAGCTATGTCTTATGGTCGTTTCTCCGGGTGGCGCACCTCATAACTCCTCCCGATGAGTAAATGAGAGCCAAAATGGCAAAACATGTCAAAATATGCACACCAGATTTCATTTGGGAAAAGCCCATGGTTCTGCTCATTTCTGGAAGTCGACTTAGTTTTATAAAATGTAGCCAAGACCTAAACTTGAAGTTTGGCGAATGCCGCGTGTCAAAACAAGTTGTAGAACTCAACTTATGGTCATTTTGGCAGGACTGAATGTGCAGCCAAACTTTCTGCAATGAAATATAAGTAATTACTTGTAATTAAACTATTAATATAAGTAAACTTTGGACTTTGGAGTTGAATAAGCTTGAGAAGCTGTTAGAAAAAGTAAAAACTAGAACTTGATCTTTTGAATCACTTAAAAAGGACTTGTGGTTAAAAAGTTATGCCTAGTTAAGTGTTACTAGAAGTAAATATAGTCTTTGGAACAAGAAAGCTGCTGATATGATATTAAAACAAGGTTTTGACCTTTTTCTGGTCCGAATCAGCAAAAGTGTAAAGCACGAAAGTTGCTCAGAATGACTTTTTCTACAAAAATACGGGAGCACATAAGCATAAAGTGAAGCGAGAAATCCTAAAACTACAAAAACTAACGGACGTTGTATACAGGAAAACGACAATGGCTAAGAAACCTTAGTGTATTTTGATTCTTTGAGGCCAAAACAAAGCAAAGGTTAAGCCAAGGCTGATTTCTCAAGGTATTTTGACTTAAAAATAGCCATTCGGTATGGCCCTATTGTTGTCTAAAGTTGATTAACCATAACTTAGCCGCACGGCTAGTTTGGGCTTAATGACCCGAAACTTGTTTTTAAAACTTAGTTCATTGGATTTGTCTATGCTGGACTTTGAAAAACTAAATAAATGACCATATGGCATGTTAAACTACTTCACGACACACAACTTATATCATCATATTGTCACACAAGTCAATCAATAGTCTTTGACGAAACACGACACATGTTTTATATAACATTTGTCTCGTCAAATACTTTACTTATAAATGACAAGTACAATAATAGTAAGGAATTTCATTATCATAAGAGGCCTCTTCGGAGTGTCGTATCGACGAGTTGTGGATTTACGAATTAAAGTGTCCGGCTCCTCATACGTTCACTACACGACCTCTTGATTTTGATAGCCCGAACAATGGTACGAGGTTATTTATAAAAGGGCTATAGGCCAAACAACACTTAAGGGATACTTTAACTTAAGGATTCATGTACAACATCATATTGAAAGCCAACATACTACATATACTTTTACACTTATATCGTACACCATACTAAAACGCGAATACTATGCTTTCGTAGGTAATCGTTAAAGATCGTGGTCTTGCCATACTCTATTGTTGGCATACAATATATCGTTACACTTCGCTGCTGATCACTACAGTGAGTTTCATAGCCCCAGCTTTTGTTTAACTGTTTTATAAACTCTTTGGGGGAGATACATGCTACTGCTTTTACTACATGCTAAAATGTTTTATTATGGACAATTACTTGCAAAATGAATGCCTTGACTGTATTATTGCATGCCTAAGTTGTTTTTGCCAAAAGTCCCCAACATCATGGCCACTAGTCACTGGGAGTGAGCGCAAATATTGTGGATAGGCCTATCGGAATTGACGAACCCGTCTATGTTATCGAAAATAACAAGGCGCACTATATTTGAGATTATCTAGGTATAGGGCAAAATACCTACCCGAGGCAAGTTATTTATATATATATATATATATATTATATATATATATATATATATATATATATATATATATATATATATATATATATATATATATATATATATATATATATATATATATATATATATATCGTCCGGTGATATATATACAACAGTCAATCGTGAGTGCCATGAGCTTAGAGCGATAATAACTTTCAAGAAGATAATTGTGCACATTGCAATTATACTACAAACTATATTGTCCACTACTGTTTTCAAACCTATGTATTTTCTATTGTTTGTATCGACCGGTTAGGCAATCAAACGCACTATGGGCGTATAACAACAGCACCACTACTTTCATAAATTTGATATCTTGTGATCAACTGATTTGCTTACAAACCTATGAACTCACTCAACCTTTGTGTTGACACTTTTTAGCATGTTATCTCTTGTTCGAAAGGAATTAGCAGGCATGGCATGTGAAGGCGCACGGAAAAACATTTTGAAGACAATGCATATATTATCATTCGAAAAACATTGCAACTTTTATTTTGTACTTTTTATGATTGTACAAACTTGTGGGACCGGTTTGTAAACTCTGATATTTTAATCGAATGATAATTCATTTCAAAACGTCTCATTTAGAGTCGTTTTCTATAACTTGTGCTGTGAACTATGAAGTAATACCCCAGAGACACAATCTTCCGCTGCGATAATTTTGGGGGTGTTACAATGAAGATATAAGGTGTTGAGCCAAGATTGGCAAGGATGACAATGAGAAGAAATGAAGAAGATGGGAGACTTAAAAGTCTTAGGCATGTGTTGTAGAGGATAATAGGAAATGTATATGACCATATGTGTGAGAAAATCAAGAAAATATCGTTTTCACTCACAATAACATGTTCAAAGAAGTTGTATGTGATCCTAGTTTTGTTGGGTGTGTTATCAAGAAGAAGTGGACTAAGAAAGGAGAAGAGGTAATAGTTCATTCATAGTGAGACAAGAAAAGTAGTGAGGAAGGAGGTGATTAGATAATCAAAATGGTTGTAGTTTTGGACAAAGCAATGTATAAGAAGGTTCAAAATGTTGTTTTTCTAAAGAAACTGGTCTAGAGAGTGGTGGTTTAAGGATGCAAAAAAGGGTAAACAGTAAACCAGTTCGTGACACCTTTACTGGGGACGGTCCCTCAAGATAAAGGACCGCCCATATGTTTATGGACCACCTCCAGTGGGGGTGCAGAGTCTCTTCAGTTTTCTCTGTTTTCCCGGATTTAATGAAAGGATACAAATAATCAAAGGATTGATTATGTGAGAATCATATTTCCATTAAGAAAGAAGAGAATTAGGCAATAATGATTTTGGGATTTGGTGGAGAATGTTTATAGGAATGTTGGGATTGTGTGGAAAGGTATGAACAATCATTTGTTGGGTAAGAAGAGAATTTACAAATGATTAGAGAATGTTTGGAAGGAGAAAATGTGTAAGTGATAGGTGAATCATAGATAATGAAATCTAAGATAGTTTTAGATGAATGGGATAGCCTATGGTGGTGACGGGATATGAAGAACAAAGTTCAAGAGACTCATAGTAGAGTGAGAGGGTGATGTATTATTGGTTGGTGATCTAGATAGGGTAGTGGATTAATGAAATGAACTACGAATTACTTATGTAGGAATTCGTAAGTCCTTTATCACCCGAAGGTTGATGTTAGCCTTTAGCTTATGGATAAGCGTTTTAACTTATGTAGCTAAAAAGCTTGAATATGAACTTTTGGATATGACCTTTAATGTTTGCGATCGCAAGTTAAATTACTTGAATATTCCGAATGGAATATTTAAGTTGTCAAACCTACTTGGAGGAGTATTAGATTTGTATCCAACCTTTCCTAGACAGAGGAGTGGGATGTTTGAAGGAGAGTGAGATGATTAAGGAAATATATGCACGAGGACTTTGGGAGATCCTAAGGAAGAGTGGATTATTTAAGATCATTTTTTGACTATTATGACCTTTTGTAGCACTAGAGACCCTAGGAGCGATGTTCTAGTACGAGGAGGTATTTCCTAGGTGCATATTACTCAAGGATTTAAGCATGTAGGCGCATTTAAGCATGCATAACGTAGTAATCAAAGATATTAACGTACAAGACTATATGACTTCTAAGAGATTATCAGGATAGGCATACCTAGTCCGTTATATAACGAAGCGACATATTGTGGGTGGACAAATAACACGTAAGTCATGTAAAGGGATGCATACGAAGCAAGATTAATTTGAATGAAAATATTAAGTAAAAAATATAAACATTTAGCACAAAAGAGTATGTATCATGGATATATATAATATTAGGATAGCTAAACAAGACCTTTCTAATAAACATGAATTTAATAATTAAGCAAATAATCATAGAGCATTTAAGAAAGCATGAAGACATTTAATCATATGTCACGAAAATAAATAGTCATTTTAAAACATCAAAAACACATATATGAGATGCAAGTAATCTAGGTTCACTAGGAGGAATCCTAATTACTACTTGTTCAATATGCAATCCTAATGAGAGATAAGGTTCACCGATGTAGACTATCTTTAGTCAAATGTAGGAATGGAAGTTTTTCAAGTTAGAGTGTGAATATGAGACTATCACTAGTGGTGCTCAATTAAGGCTAAACACGACAACCCAAATTCACCTATGGAAGCAATTCAACCATTAGGTCAAATTAGATTTGTAGTACAATAAGTTCTTCAGTAGTCATTCTCATGTTAGAAAAAGTTGAATTTCTACATTTTCCTATCGAATTGTACCAAAGATGATTTTAGCAAATACCGCTAGTGCATGTCCTAATATGACTCAACTAATCATATTTAAAAGTCGTTTAATGAAGATGACATGTCTCACACAAAATCCTAACAAAGGCAAGCACGGTATTTCAATCATGTGTTTGAGATTTGGAGGTTATTTGGTTTAGTTGGTGCATTACATGATCTCATGGATGACATCTTTGTTTAGATATTATTAGAGGTTTATTTTATCACGATTTGGTTTTCAAAAAAAATGTGCTCATGTGAAAAGAAGGAGAATATGTTCTATAGGAAGTGTTTCAAGAATACTCCTTAGTATATCTTGAGAGGAAGATTCTAATTAAGGTTACTTACCTTAATAGATCTATAGAAAATGTTCTAAGAATACTCTTTAGTATATCTTGAGAGAAAGAGTCTAATTAAGGTTACTTACCTTAATAGATATAGTAATGTTTTAAGATATGTCATTGAGAGAAAACATATTGTACCTTTTAATAAATATGCTTATTTAAGAGGATAAATTTTTCATTCTTATGAATTGCTAATTAAAACAAGTATTTTAGTTATAATGTGATGAACAATTTTTACTTTTTATGAAATGATACATGTTGTATTATGATACTTTCAAAATCTAATATCCTATCTTTTTCAAACAAGATATAATGTATTTTATTGTAACATAACCATTCATGTTACAAAGAGATTGAAACTCATGGGATATAAATTATCCTTTGCCAATCTTTTGATACGAAGAACACATGTGATTTTGAGTGTTGAGTCATTCATGAGCAAAATCAACATATGTTGTTTGTTTACTCATATTTGGTTTTTCAGAAATGACACGTTTACAAATTGCATTGCAAAGTAAATTACTTGAATACTTCGGATGAAACATCCAAGTTTTCAATCCTACTTCGTTGTGTATTTTATTCATTTGTTTAAACATATTAGTTTGATGTTTGGAACACAACCATTGGACAAGAAGACTCAATATGACATCATCAACACAAGTGTGAATTATGATCCAATGCATATTCTTTTCGTCTTTGAGAAGGACGCCATTATTTTCATAACAATCGAGTGTGATTGAATATGTGGGTTCAAGATCATACATTTTGTTATATTTTGATGTAATCTTGAAGCTAAACAAATGATGACTCCAATTTCATGTCCATACTCGAAAACTTGTCAATTAGATTTCACAATGATATCAATCATAATTTGAAGAATGAATCGATACACATTCGAAATCTTTCTTGACCTTCACGACCACTCTTTTTAATAAATAAAATAAATAAAGATTTATGAATTGTGCTCCATTAATTTTGATACTAGTTGTGTGTGTAAGGTTAATGACATGTTAACTTAGTACTTCAAGATTGTCATTTATTTTTTTGTGTATGAAAAACTATTTATCATTATGTATAATATGCATAGTTTTTGACATTTCATAAGTATAAAAATAATTATTCTAACCATTTTATAAAACGCACAACTTTTGAAAAATACTATATGTTTGAAACAATTTATGTATGTCCAAATACATGCAAGGTTCAAAAATACATTTTCTTTTATTTAAATATTAACAAGTGTGGAAACCCGCGCGTTGCAGCGGGCTATTCGGCTTTCATTTTTTTATACATCAGCATAAGAAAACTATATATTGAATTAAAGGGTCTATGAACACAATCTATTACTTTTAGGACTACAAAAAAAAACATATAATCTGTTAGTATTGTAGTATTGTAAGGCAACAACTAAATGAGCTTTGAAACTCGATAAACCATTCACTAATCCATTCCAAATTTCCAACATTGTAAGGCAACAACTAAATGTTTTTTCAATTAATTAATATAATGTTTTGTGTCATTGCTACTTCTACATACAATGATGCTCTATTAGCCGTGGCAGGTCATAGCTATGCTGCACGGGTCAACCTTGAAACTGCTTGATGCTACACGTTCAGTCCCCAAATCATGGGTAAATAAAGGACCAATGGACCGTTTCTTTTGGAGATGGCTAAGAGAAACAGGTGGCCTTGTTCCAGCATTCATATCAGACGTTCCCGGGGAGTACTCTATGTCGATTCCAAGTAGTGTTGCAGCAGACTTATAAAAAAGTATTGTGTATACATATGACACCTAATGGTTTACGGACTATTTATTAGATACGTATGCAAACACACCTTCTGATAAAATATTTATATAAGAATCGCGAGCCTACTAAAAATAGAATCGTCAGTACCTTTTTCGAGATGTTTTCATAGTTGGGTCTGCTTTTAAGAGAGATTGCCAATAGAAAAACATCTGCACCTACGCACATCTGTAATTCAGTGGCCGCAGCCTATTATAATCCCTCTTGACCTGTTTCATGAAAATACAGGAGTTAATTCTTATTGTTATGTAAGAAATCTGATCATTAGTCTTTGATTCAATCGTATTTAACACAATATTCCAAATTCCAAAAGCCTTTTATCCAAAAAGCTTGTATACAAAATTTTTTGCTGGAAATTCCAAACACCTTTTATCCAAACAACCCCTTTGCAAATTGTTTTTATGCAAAATTTTGTACAAATATTAGATTATAAAAGGGTTGTTTGGTTTCTAAATTTTTGTGAAGTAAAATGATACCTGAAGGGTTGACAGAGTAAAACATAAGCAAACATATTTCAAATGAAAATCCTTGAAACATAAAAAAAGAACAAATAACTTAAATAACTTCTTTTTTCCATTTCTGAGTGGTTACCTGATCAGATTATAAAAGTGACAGCAGGGTTCGTGTGACCTCCTGATATGTTAGCTGTGACCTCCTGATATGTTAGCAACAATCGATACAGCAACAAATAGTGCAAAATCATGTGCTATTGGTGCTTAAATAAGTCCAGTTGGTGCCGCTGGTCCACCATCCGTTATGTTCCCTTATAACATATATAAAAAATCATTTTGTTAGGCCACTTTTGTTTATCAAAAAATGTGAATAACTAAAGGATTCTATGGCTTACCAAAAGCCATTCCAACACATTTGTATGCAAAAACAAAAATGGTTTTGCGACTTTGTCCAAAGACCGAAATCAAGAAATAAGAGAAAAAAACAGTTTTGAAATGAGTCAGGAAACTCCATAAGCAACTTAATATTTGTGTTCATAAGCCAAGCCAATTTTCAGACAACAGCCTCTTTTTCCCCTTTACCTATTTTCCCAGACACGTGCCAACAAAAGACGCGAGACATAAACAATCAAAACTTTCAAATTCAGTCTCTTTTTTAATTATCATACCCAGATAGGCAAACAGTCCAAAAAAGCAGGTATATCTTCCATGGCTGCAAGCTTAGCAAGCTTGGCCCACCATGCTGCAGATAATCTCATCTTTTCTCGAATCCAGCTGAACATGTGCCAATAAAATATGTTGATACAGTAATTTGCGAGGCTCAGATTGATTAGTAATCTCAAAAAGCGGATACATCTAGCATGGCTGGAAACCTAATAGTTTGCCCCGCCAAGACACAGAGAGTCACGACTTTAATTAAACACGTTCAAATTCATCATTGCCTCTTATTAGTTATAACCAATGTCACCGACTGCACTAAACTAAAGTGACTGTCAAAAACTCAGAGGTCAAAGCGCACTGCAAAAATTGTCAAAATCATTGTGCATAAAGCTCAGATCGGCTAACAATCGAAGAAAGAGAATGCATCCGGCATGGCTGCAACCATCATAGGTTGCCCCGCCAAGACGTGGACAATCTCATATTCTTCGAAGCCATTTGTACTCATCACAGCTAATATCACCACCATTTTAATCACATATCAGCAAGCAAGAAATACCATCGCCAAAGATGGTCCATGGCTGCAACCACCAAACACAGTGGTTGCGTTGCCAAAAGACAAACATGGGCAATGGCATTTAAACAAATGTAGCAATACTGGTCATGGCTGCAAACCTGATTTCAAACAGGTTGCCATGGCAAGACACCGGAACTAATGTAAGGAAAACGCCACCAATTGAGTCCAATATTTCTGTAACATATTGGATTTCACAAACACACTAAACCATAAGATCAAATAGGCGTATTATGAGTTCTAGAGAGAGAAAGTTAGAGGTTTAGGGAACTTTAGTGAGAGAAAGAAAAATCTTATTATGAGCTCCAACTCCCTACCTTGGGAGGTAGATAGTATTTATAGTCATTACATAAATCGCCACCTATCGGGCTATGGATCAGGCATACAGTGGGTAAAGACCCGTCCGTCCTCCACGGTGTTACTTAAACTAAATACTACTTAACTTACAATGATCTACGACTACGAGCTTTCTAACGATTACATATACTTGAGGTGACCGACTCTTTAATAACAGGATTTACTAAATCCTAACAATCTCCCCCTAAGGGAGGTCACCACAAACACACATTAAACATACATTGAATACAAACAGATATTATATTAATAGATTGTTCTTGCATTCTTGATGTAGTACTTTGCTCCGAAGCTCGTAGTCATTGATTCTTCTTATTGCATGTTTGGTTAATCCAAGTGGAGGTCTTTTACTGATCCACGTGATAATAATTTTGAGCCACCTTTTGAGATCATCAGTTAACAAAAAAATCTCTGAGACATCCATTGTGGTGTTGGTATTATGTGAAGTTGTGACAACCGGACCGACATGCTCACATTCTGGATCATGATTTCTTCTTATCGAGTAGTGGAAGCTTTTGTTGATTCGTGATATTGGCAGGCGTAGCGAAGCATGGAGTGAAAATATCAGAGTCATTGATGCACTAATCATGATTTCTTTCGAGATGAATGTGGTGAGTGAGCATGCGGCTATTGATTGACCGCTTCATTACGATCACAAACGTAGGGCGTACCTGCATACAACAGTTAGCAATAAATCGCACGAAAGTGTCTTTGATCACTTTCGTTGAATTGAGGTACACGGCCCACGGTTCCCCGTTGATCAGTACAAGTACTTCCTGTGATCAGGTATAATTTCGAAGAATTTCCTTGACAGGGTTTCGCAGCTGTTCTAGCTATTCTCAAACCGGAACGTCTCAAAGAAGACAACACGGAGTGAGTGAACCAGCGAATAGAGATTCACTGATTGATGAAAAGAGATTTGAAAAACAATCGTGTATTGCACAATAGAAATTTGTTTTTGCAATACAACGAAGGTTTTAATGAAAATCAATTATCAATCATAAACACCTTTTGATATGAAATATTCATACACGGTCGAAGTGCTAAAGAAAAGAGTTTTTAGGCACAACGACCGGTTTTTCAAAGGTATCCGTCAATCCATAACCTGAACCAGGATTGATTCAAAAGATTGAATCGCCCCATTGTTTCTGTTCAGTTTTCACATGGTTGATCTATAGAATAGATCTCACATGCCACCTACCAGGAGCTTGTTTAATGTTGGCTCCAGAAGGCTTTCCATCTTCATTGTGAATATGTTTGCATATCACTCGGATGTTCTGGCAATACCACAAGGATAATGCATAGGACTCAAGATATAATCTCCCTTTCCACATTGTGTGAAACAGAGAGTCTTCATTGAAAGTGTCCTAAAGAGATTTATAGATGATCTCGTAGCTCTAGACTCAATTTGTGCATATTTGGATCCTATATCAGAGACTAGGGAGAGGGTCTCCTTCTTCAATATCAACATTCTCCTCGTTCTCACGGTCGTTTTGATGGGTAGAACGCTGAAAACGGAGTTACGGATCAAAAGTTATAGCCGTTTGAAGTTTTGTCGGGAAAAGTCAACAAGTCGCTAAGAATTCTTGAACCAAGTCGCTAAGACCAAGTCGCTAGGACCCAAGTCGCTAAGTAACAACTCGCTAAGCTCCAAGTCGCTAGCAAAATTTTGACAGCAAGTCGCTAAGAACTAAGTCGCTAATTTGTCAAGTCGCTAAATAGCAACTCGCTAGGTACCAACTCGCTAACACCAAATCGCTAACAATTTTGGAAGCAATTCGCTACTCAAGTCGCTAAAACTTCAAGTCGCTAAAGAGCAACTCGCTACAGACCAAGTCGCTCCCACCAAGTCGCTACCCGTAGTGGAGAGTCCACTACTTGTACTGTTAATCGCTAGGTCTAAGTCGCTAGCTCCAAAACTGTAACTCGCTACAAAATTGTGAAGCAAGTCGCTACGAAGAAAAACAATCCGTGGCTCAAGTCGCTAGCAAGAAAATCTCAAAAACACCACTTTTCAATCCAAAACAACCCAACCACGATGATTCAAGCTTACCAAATCAAAACCTAAACCCTTGTGATGATTCTAAACACAAAAGTACTATCAAAATCCAAACTTTAACACTAGAAATCAACCAAATGATGCACAAACCACTAAACTTTTTCTAACTCAAAAACCACCTAAAAACCACTAGAAATCCAAAGATGTGTAAGATATGATCTAACCTTGGCTCTTGATACCAATTGTTGGATATAAGTTTTCACATACACATCAAACCATTAACACAAGTGGGCGTATAAGTGGAATTCTAGAGAGAGAAAGTTAGAGGTTTAGGGAACTTAGTGAGAGAAAGTGAAAGATATTATTATGAGCTCCAACTCTCTACCTTGGAAGGTAGAGAGTATTTATAGTCTTACATAAATCGCCACACAACGGGCTGTGGATCAGGCATACAGTGGGTAAAGACCCGTTCGTCCTCCACGGTGTTACTTAACTAAATACTACTTAACTTAAAATTACTACGACTACGAGCTTTCTAATGATTACATATACTTGAGGTGACCGACTCTTTAATACCCGGAATTTCTAATTCCTAACATTTACTAATCTAGGGACTCAATTAAGATGAGGTGGAGTGTTCAAGTTAGAAAGATGGGTTTAAAATGATTATTTTAGCTAGAGCTGACATAAACTGTCACCCGGATCCCACGGTTCCCTCCTTTGAAGGATCCGTCTAGGCTAATCCTAGGGATCCGACTCTCAGCAGCTATGAAAGGGTAAAAATGATGATTCTAAGGTCTAAAACCTATACCATCTTGAGTGTTTCAGTCCTCCTAAGTATCTTAAATGAGGGTGTACTTGAATGATAAAGAGTAATGAGTGATATAGCTAATGATTGCCTTTTATGAAAGGAAAATGATACTTTGTGACCACCAATGGATGTTCCAGGATGACACTAAGAATTTTGATGGTGTCAAGTTATAATAAATGATCCTAGAGATCATATTTGAGCTTGAGATGAAGTTTGAAAAATCCTCAAAAATCAAAAGAATTGAAAAACTGATTTTTGACCCGTTTTGAGATAAGGATGGCTAGAAACAATTTCCTAAAATTGATCAATATATTCACCTAGGTGTTTTGAGATGTGAAAGGAAATGTATGAGCATTGAAACAGAAATATGGTGAGTTTTGATGAGTTGATAATTCAAAAATACTTTGAGTTAGATCATATGTAAGCTATGGGTGAGTTTGAAGCTTTCTCATGCTTGAAGAAGACTTGGTTGGGTGCTAGAGTCTTATGTTTAGCTAGTGTGAAGTGATCTAGTAAACTATTTTGATGTATGGGAATCTGCATTGCTGATCTATTTTCATGGATCCCACGGTTCCCTCAAGGGAGGGATCCGTCTAGGCTAATCCTAGGGATCCGGCATCTGCAGATAAGAACCAACACAGAAGCAAGTGCAGATTTTGCACTAAGCAATATACACTAACAACCATTAACCTAAGCAATAACATAAACATGTCATCACATAGAACATATCATAGATAATGGTAGAAGTAATAATATCCAAGTTAACACAAACAAGAGTGCTAAAACATAATCATTCATACACAAATCAAGTGTCTTAAAAACAAACATAATCCTATAATCTCTTTAGTCAATTCTTTCTTTTCCTCTTTCCCGACTTCGTGACGTGGTAAGCTAGGTTTTGTATCATACCCCTTAATTGTTTGAATTTTGCGGTCTCGTTTGGAATAGTTGGAAGTTGTTGATAGTAATCAAAGGGTTCCAATTCGATGTTATCTATGGGGTCGACATCTTCTTCTTCTTCATCTTCTTCTTCTTCTCCATCCGAGGAGTCCGAGAGAGCTTTAGGTTTTCTTCCATTGACCATGAACCATTTAGGGGTTGTTTGGAAAGAGGTACCATGACGTGATCGGAAAGGAAATGATCATCGTTGATAGGAGATGGTTGCAATGCACTAACATACTTACAGAGTCGTGTTATGAGCATACCATATGGAAGTACCATGTTGGAAACTTTGAATACCCCAGCCATTCTCTTCACCATGTAATAGGCGAGATTAAATGGCTTTTGGTGGATAAGACAATAAATCATTTGCATGAGACATGCATTTGGATGATCCTTGTTACCAACTAGGCTAATGACGTTTTCCCTAAGAATTTCTTCCCATTTTCTAAACATGGGGTGCATTTCGAAGAGTTCCATTTGAAAGGGGTCACGGTGAATAAGCTTTTTGTTTCGGTTGAGACGGGATTGGTCGGCTCTTACTTTGAAAATGGTGTCCCGGACGGTTTCAGGTTCATCAAGAGGAGTAAGGTATATTGGGTTGGGATCAAGAGCAAAGGATTGACAAGATATTTCCCAATCTTGAGAGTACATACAACTTCCTTCACAAGGAATGCGAAGGATTTGAGCGAATGTGTTGAGGGGTAGAGTGAAGCTGCGTTTATTGATGAGGAAAGCGATTGAAATGCTCTCATCGGTGTTTCGAATGATTCTAATGCTTTTGTAGAATTCAAAGATGCAAACCGGACAAATTTGTTCATCAATGTCAAGAAGACAATCAAAGTTGATTGCCGAGAAGACTTGACGAATGTCGGTATCTTCAAGGAAACATTCCTTGACTACACGACCTTCGTGGATAAGTCGTTTTTCAAGTCTTTTGAAGACTTTTCGGTCGGTTTTTGACAATCCTTCTTTTCGATAGTAATGGGTGAGGTAATGGACGGTATCATGATGATCATGTTGAGCGGATTTAGGCATGGTTGGTCCTAGAAACACAAATATTCTAATTAGGCAAAATTTGTTGAGATGGGTTTATGGTTTTGATTTATATTAACAATTTTGTGAACACAATGTAATCTTAGTTGAGTGAAAACCCCTTTTAATGATTAATTTTGAAAACCCTAATTAAATTGATTGATTAGAAATTGAGAAACCATAAACCCTAGGATGAGGATGATAAAAATTAGAACATGTTAGTGTAATTACTTACAATGGTGTTCTAGAGAAGATTACTTGAGGATATGGAGTCCCATGAGGATGAAATCAGTTCTTGAATCGTTTATGTGTTTTGTGGGGAGAGGGAAAATGGTCAGTAATGGTTTTCAAAAGCGTATAGCTGTTTTCTGTCCCACGGTTCCCCCGGATCCCTTGTGTTTGGGATCCGGCTAGTAAAACTAGAGGGATCCGGCTACTATGGACAGAAAAAGGGTTGTTTGGCATTATTTTTGTAGTAGGCTATAAACTAGCTTATGGAACAAAAATAGTTTTGAGGTTTCAAATGAAAAGATTTTTTGGTCGACGGGATTTGATAAGTTAATTGTCAAGGATCCATTTGTGACGACGGTGTTAGTTTGACGAAATCAAGAGGAATATTATTCCTGATGATGAGTAAGTCGGGAAAGTGACGAAAGAGAGACTTTTAAGAGACTAGCAATTATTAAACAAACAAGAACTATGATATCAACATAATCATGTAAGCTAGCTAATGAAAAGTAAACATACCTCTATGCTTTTTGGTTTGGTTTATGAAGACAAAAAAAATACTTCATGAGCTCTTAAAGTAATCCTTTGTACTTAGAGTAAGTAGGTTGTGATTACTTTTAGATCTTTTCTTGAAGGTTGACTCCATTATTCTTTGAATAGAAATGAAGGTTTTGGAGAGATCCTAGCATGAAGATTTCTTGAAACAAATATGTTAGAATGATCTATCAATGTCCAACATAAAAGAAAAAAAATGTTTTGAAATATTTCCTTCTTTGTAGTTTTCAAACATATACGGATCGTATCAAGTTTTTAAAGTACAACAACTCTAAGAAACTTGGTAACGAAGCTCTGATACCAATTGTGGAAAACTAGAAGGGGGGGTTGAATAGTTTTACCAATTTAAAACTTCCTTTTAAATTATTTAGATCGACTTATGTCAATATACTTAGATGTGTATGTTGGACGTTGATAGATAGATATATAAAAGTGTAATGAAAGATAAAGAGTAAGAAGGACATAACTACGACACGAGTATTTATAGTGGTTCGGCTACAAGGACACCTTCCTTGCCCTACTCCACTCCCCGAGTCACCTACTCGAGAGTTCGTAATCACTACACGCCACCAACTCCTTATGGCGGAGAAGCCTTCACAACGTCGCCTACTCTTTTTCCGGTACTAGGCTAACCACCGGGTTCTTTACACCAAGGTGCACCACACCTACCACAACGTCGCCTACCCTTTATCCGGTACTAGGCTAAGTACCGAGTTCCATTACAATGGAGGAACTACTACCCAACACTACACAACACCTAATCCCAAAGGAGACTCACTCCTTATTACGACACCATCAAGGATATCAACATCCTTGGAAACAAACTATCACTATATGTATAACGAGGCACCTCATCGATTATACGACCTTGGAATTCTTCACTAATGCCACTTGATTTGATTTCTAGGCATCCTTCAACAATGCCCTTCACACAACGCTTGGCACCTTTCACTACTGCCTTCGTCTTGACACCTTTAGCATTCTTCACTAATGCTCTTGACACGGACGTTAAGCATCTTTCACTAATGCTTTCGTCTTGACTCTTTCGGCATCCTTCACTAATGCCTTCGACACAACACTCTTATGGAGGAAGAAAGAACTATCAACAAGAGAACCTTAGTAGTCTTGATGATGACGAAGCATGGCAACTCATGGACTTGAGCTTTGCACGACTTCAAGAGGTGGTGATCTCGCCATTAAGAGGAACCTAGAGAATCACACGAAAACAAAAGATAAACTACATAGAAAGATCCCTTAGGATCAGTGGTTAAAGACTTACAATACTTGGGGAAAGTATGTATGAGAGTGGCAAGCCAAAAGGAAGAAATAGCTTACTATTTATAGAGGAGAAATGCTTACTTTTCCACGGATCCTACGGATCCCTCCTTCAAGGGATCCGTCTAGTGTAAAACTAGGGATCCGTGGGACGCGCCTCTTTGCCCATGGGTATTCTGGTTATGGGTCATGGGTCATGATTCATGGGTTATGGGGGTATTTTATTAGATACAATGTACCTAAAGGGTGCAATGCACCTAGTCAAATGGGTATGGGTCAATACCATGGGTTATGGATATGATCCATGGATTGTAGTTTTTACCCATTATAATACATACTAGTTATATATATATTTGCCCAATATGTAAACACTAGTTGTACATATGTATTAATAAATCATAAAATCACTTGTACTTGTTTTAGTGTTTTATGTGAAAATGCAAGTGTGTTAGAAAACTATTGGCTCAAACCATTTACGTATTTTATTTGTTTCGTTAAAATGATTTTACGTTTGTTATCGACAAAACATTAGAAGATCGTAAAATATAAATAACGTTTTTACCACTTATTTGTATTAACAATTTATTTGTTGGACAGTCCCTTAAAATTAAAGGACCATCGACCTATATGGGAACGTCCTATAGAGTACACTCCTCTTTTTGTCCTTTAGTGAGGAAATGTTTATCTGGTAAAAGTTTATCTGATTTGGGCGGGAAAATTCAAATTCAAATATTTTCTTATGAATACAACATATATTTAATTACAAAAATAATCTATAAAAGTTATTTTTAAAAACTTTTGTCACATTTATGAAAATGTAAATTTTATGGACAAAATAACTTCTTTGATCACTTAACAAGTTTGAAGTAGTGTTTGTACATAACTTAAGTGATTCAGACTTGAGCCGTCGAGAGATGTTGATGCGCGCATGCAATGATGATTTGTGTGAACGAGTAGCTTGTGCACTTTACGTTATGTTTTATAAGTTATATGTTTGTCATCATTAAAATACAAATACATTGTATAAATTAAACGTCGTAACGTTTGCACTAACAATCTCCCCCTTTTTGGTGATAACAAAATATGTAAACCGTAACTCACAGTAACTTCTCCCCTTTTTGTCGAAGCAAAAGGTATCGCCATGTAGAGATAGAAAGAGGATTGGCGAAAATAGGAGAGACTTGAGCATATAGGAGAGATATCTTTGCTTACATTAGAAGAAGACTTGAGAGGAAAACTTGAAAAGAAGACTTGAACTTATGGACAAAGACTTGTGAGGAAAACTTGAGAAGAATACTTGAGAGGAAAACTTGGTACCAACTTGAGAAGAAGACTTGAGCATATAAGCTGAAGATGATTATGTTAGAAAATCCCTAGTTGATTGTGGATGATCCTCGAGTGTATTTGACGATCCTAAATCCCATCATTAAAAGATGTGAGCTTGTATCATCCTAGTGAAGCCTTGATCCTATCTAAACACCTCCGAGCTCCCCCTAGCTCATTGCATCCCCAAGATCCATTCATATTGACGAGTAGGAATACACATAGCAAGAAATGTGTAGATGTGTCAACGTTTTGCAAATGAGTTAGAAAATTTCAAATGCTCCCCTTGGTGTATGCTTCACCTTGTTTTGAGCTACCAAAGAATTGAGCGATGAAGGAATGCTACAAAATAGATTTAGCAGACAATTTCTGCAAAACAGAGTTAGTAGACAAGTGCACATATATAATGATGATAGATATATATACCAAAATACTATCGGTGAACAAGATATGCATGACATAGATATGAGTACTATATGACACAGAAGAATTAAAACTAGACATATTGATTCTATAATGATAACCTAAAATTAAGATGCATGCTTAAGGACTATGACTCAATCGACATCCTTTGTTATAATTGTTAAGCTAATTATACCAGTTTTAGTAATTCGTTTATTTATTGACGCGTCATTATCTAACTCCTTCCAAGAAAGTGAGAAATGTCTAATATCGAGACATGAGAATGAAGATGAAATGACTCGATAGCATATGAAAAGTGTGGAAGGATGAATGTAGCAACTCGTAAATTTTCATAAGGTAAAATAACTATTTTACCCTTTGACTTCTTAAAGTTTACTTTGACTCTGACTTTTGACTATTTGACTTTTACCATAAAGTAAAAGCAAATACTGTAACTGGTAGTAATTTGTAATTTTCCAAGTTAAATAATCCACTCTGTTTTGGATTATTACACTCTGAACATTTTTGTTCACCTATGACTAGAATTAATTATTTAAAGTTGTTACTTTATTAATTACGAAAGTTTAATCATGTAAACTTTCCTCGTGGTTAACGCAAGACTACGATAAGTCTAGGTGTTCAAAATACTCTACTTTCACCAATAGTCATATTTTATATGAACTATTAGCACTTTGTTATTTTTACGTAAATATTTTACTCTTTACGTAATACGCGTGCTCAAACCTACGTTATTAGGTTTTAACAACATAGACGCACCCAAATAGACTTATCACACCTTTAATATACCTAATTATAGTATATTGATAAGTTTGGATATTTTCATAAGTATTACATTTTTACGTTGCTCGGTTTTAAGTTTCGTGACTTAAGGGCTTAACATTAGTAATTACCGGGACCAAACTACACCTCATAAACTAAAACTTAGAACAAAATACACATACTCACCACCTCAATGAGAGGTGGCATTTTTATGTTAACCACAAAAGCCACATGGCTCTTACTTATGCTTCCTATCTCATACTTAGACACATAACTTTCTCACATACTTATCTTCATGGATAGGAAAGTCACTTAAGAAAGAAAATATCTCTTTGGCTCTCTCTATCATACGTACACCAACATAGCACCATTATCATCATTTATTTTGGATCAAGACTTAAGTCATACAAGAAAGATGAAGACCTAGATGATCTCTACAAAGTACAAGTATTATCTTCATAATCAATTGGGTGAATCAAAAGTTATGTAAGGTGTTTAGGGTCTGAATATAAGAAGGTTATTGGGTGGTCAATAAAGGTTTGAATCAAGTGGTGAAAAGATTCAAGACTTGGGTTGAAGATTGAAAGAAGTTAGGCTTGATTATTAGTAACTTTTCATCCCATCCTTTGTAAGGTTTGAGTATATTTTCATATTCATTCAATATGGTTGTAATAATTTATATTCATTGGATGTAATTTGATATAAGTATTATAAGTAATATAGCTTGATTGATGTTGTACATGAAGTTTGTAACATGAAAAGAAGCTAGAACAAGCCTTAGGTAGGTTTTATGAACCTGAAATTTACAACAGTCACAAAGATTGATTAAACTGATCATCTCAGTAAACTTTGAGGTTAATTCAATAGAATAATATTTTAGAGCTATGTCTTATGGTCGTTTCGCCGGGTGGCGCACCTCATAACTCCTCCCGATGAGTAAATCAGAGCCAAAATGGCAAAACATGTCAAAATCTGCACACCAGATTTCATTTGGGAAAATCCTATGGTTCTGATCATTTCTGGAAGTCGACTTAGTTTTATGAAATGTAGCCAAGACCTAAACTTGAAGTTTGGCGAAATCCGCGTGTCAAAACAAGTTGTAGAACTCAAATTATGGTCATTTTGTCAGGACTGAATGTGCAGCCAAACTTTCTGCAATGAAATATAAGTAATTACTTGTAATTAAACTATTAATATAAGTAAACTTTGGACTTTGGAGTTGACTAAGCTTGAGAAGCTGTTAGAGGAAGTAAAACTAGAACTTGAGCTTTTGAATCACTTAAAAAGGACTTGTGGTTAAAAAGTTATGCCTAGTTAAGTGTTACTAGAAGTAAATATAGTCTTTGGAACAAGAAAGCTTGCTGATATGATATTAAAACAAGGTTTTGACCCTTTTTTGGTCCGAATCAGCAAAAGTGTAAAGCATGAAAGTTGCTCAGAATGACTTTTCTACAAAATACGGAGCACATAAGCATAAAGTGAACGAGAAATCCTAAAAACTACAAAAACTAACCGGACACGTTGTATACCGGAAAACGACAATGGCTAAGAAACCTTAGTGTATTTTGATTCTTTGAGGCCAAAACAAAGCAAAGGTTAAGCCAAGGCTGATTTCTCAAGGTATTTTGACTTAAAAATAGCCATTCGGTATGGCCCTATTGTTGTCTAAAGTTGATTAACCATAACTTAGCCGCACGGCTAGTTTGGCTTAATGACCGAAACTTGTTTTTAAAACTTAGTTCATTGGATTTGTCTTTGCTGGACTTTGACAAACTAAGTAAATGACCATATGCTATGTTAAACTACTTCACGATACATAACTTATATCATCATATTGTCACACAAGTCAATCAATAGTCTTTGACGAAACACGACACATGTTTTATATAACATTTGTCTCGTCAAATACTTTACTTATAAATGACAAGTACAATAATAGTAAGGAATTTCATTATCATAAGAGGCCTCTTCGGGGTGTCGTATCGACGAGTTGTGGATTTACGAATTAAAGTGTCCTAGCTCCTCATACGTTCACTACACGACCTCTTGATTTTGATAGCCCGAACGATGGTACGAGGTTATTTATAAAAGGGCTATAGGCCAAACAACACTTAAGGGATACTTTAACTTAAGGATTCATGTACAACATCATATTGAAAGCCAACATACTACATATACTTGTACACTTATATCGTACACCATACTAAAACGCGAATATTATGCTTTCGTAGGTAATCGTTAAAGATCGTGGTCTTGCTATACTCTATTGTTGACATACAATATATCGTTACACTTTGCTGCTGATCACTACAGTGAATTTCATAGCCCCAGCTTTTGTTTAACTGTTTTATAAACTCTTATGGGGGAGATACATGCTACTGCTTTTACTACATGCTAAAATGTTTTATTATGGACAATTACTTGCAAAATGAATGCCTTGACTGTATTATTGCATGTCTAAGTTGTTTTTGCCAAAAGTCCCCAACATCATGGACCACTAGTCACTGGGAGTGAGCGCAAATATTGTGGATAGGCCTATCGGAATTGACGAACCCATCTATGTTATCGAAAATAACAAGGCGCACTATATTTGAGATTATCTAGGTATAGGGCAAAATACCTACCCGGGGCAAGTTATTTATATATATATATATATATATATATATATATATATATATATGGGGATATCTTGGCTACAATTTTTGTAGCCAATTGGCTACAATCCTTCACAAAAAATACACTAGCAATGAATCAGGGACCCACAAAAATAATCAGGACTCACAAAAAAAATCAGGGACCCACATTTTATAACACAAAATTGTAGCCAATTGGCTACAATAAATTGTAGCTAATATATTCCCTATATATATATATATATATATATATATATATATATATATATATATATATATATATATATATATATATATATATATATATATATATATATATATATATATATATATATATATATATATATATATATATATATATATCGTCCGGTGATATATATATACAACGGTCAATCGTGAGTGCCATGAGCTTTGAGCAATAATAACTTTCAAGAAGATAATTGTACACATTGCAATTATACTACAAACTATATTGTCCACTACTGTTTTCAAACCTATGTGTTTTCTATTGTTTGTATTGACCGGTTAGGCAATCAAACGCACTATGGGCGTATAACAACGTAGCCCACTACTTTCATAAACTTGATATCTTGTGATCAACTGATTTGCTTACAAACCTATGAACTCACTTAACCTTTGTGTTGACACTTTTTAGCATGTTATCTCAGGTTCGAAAGGAATTAGCTGGCATAGCATGTGAAGGCGCACGGAAAAACATTTTGAAGACAATGCATATATTATTATTCGAAAAACATTACAACTTTTATGTTGTACTTTTTATGATTCTACAAACTTGTGGGACCGGTTTGTAAACTCTGATATTTTAATCGAATGATAATTCATTTCAAAACGTCTCATTTAGAGTCGTTTTCTGTAACTTGTGTTGTGAACTATGAAGTAATACCCCAGAGACACAATCTTCCGCTGCGATAATTTTGGGGGTGTTACAGATTGGTATCAGAGCTTCAGTTATAGAGAACCAGGTTGCATATGAACCTAGAATATAACTACATCTTACATTAAACTCGTATCAGTCATTGCTGTCTTCAACATTCCGTGCGCCATGCCTACTCTTTAACACAATACTATGTTATATATATAATGACTGTTTATATAAATGATTGACTAAACATAACTACATATGCCATTCCAAGGCATTATGGCACAACCAAATATCCCCGATCATATACATTTTTGTGATCTACGACACTTTCTCAGACATTGTAGTTGATACAATGGTCTCATTATTATTAAGACATTGTAAGTATGCAATGGTCTTCCTTATATATCAAACATCGTGAGATACACAATTGACTTAGATATATCTCAGACATCGTGAGATACACAATTGGCCTAAATATATCTCAGAAATTAAGAGACGCACCATAGTTTTATCTATTTCTCAGAAATTGAGAGATACATAATGGACTTATTTATTGTTTTCGACGTTGTGAGTTGCACAATGGTCACACTAGTATTTCTCAAACATTGTGAGAAAACTATTTCATAACTATGAACTCAACGACTCTTTTGAACGTTATTTCGATTTTATCTGATTACTTTACTCCTCTTCTTCGAAAATGAGTGTGAACATTCATTCCATACTCTTGGAACACTTTTGACGTCTGATAGTACACCGCCTTGTAACTCATCGATTAAGTATCAGTGTTGTGTCGGAAATTCTTAGGTAGGATGATTTGGAATGTCCTTATTTAAATGGACTGGGACGCCTTTTCATTTAAATAAAGAAATTTTAAATCGCCGAACCATAAGTTTATGATTTCTTACTTATATAAATTGGGACGCTTCTTTATGTAAGTAATGAATTATAAATGAGTGGGCTTATTTGTATCCGACATGACATGAGTATGAACTCGAACCCGAGAATCACAAGTATTCTTTGAAAAGATCTAGAAAACACGATAGTGTTTTATCACTCAGCAAAAATCTTAAGACCTCATTCGAACAACTAATTTCATTCTTAAGTTATCACTTTTGTGGTTACAAATCCTTGCAAACATGAACCATTTATTGAGCTAACGAAATTGGTTAAAGTTAATTGAAACCCGACCTGATAGAATCAGATGTTTCAAGAACATAATTGAAACCCGGCCTGATAGAATCAGATGTTTCAAGAACAGAATTCGGTTGCCACGGACTTGATTATGCACGAGTCGCATAAGTCTAAGTATTCCATATTGTTGAGCTAACGGACTTGTTACACTCTTGAGCTAATGGACTTAGTTCACTCTTGAACTAACAAACTGGGTATGATGTCCCATTATCCATCACATAAGCTTTCCCATGAGCTCCTCCGATTTATTGGCTATTATTTTGGGAACACTATTTCTCGAAATGTTCTCACTTTCCACTTCCCATCATCATTTGTTACTATTGTCGTTACTGTTGTTATTTTTGCTGTTGTTAGATCCTTGAGCAGTCTAAGCTCGTGCAACTTTATCCACTTGGTTACGAGATATCTGAATTTTTTTCATCTAGTGTGAGTGATCAAACGAAGTTTCATTCTCTTAAATACTGAGTAGAAGTTCTCAGATGAACTTTTCCCATAAATTCTCATTGGTTGAGATCATCACTGGGCACACTATTGCCAATCCTTGAAAACGAAGAATATAAGTTGTGATATCAACACCACTAACAGGAAGGAAGCTTCACCTCCATTTCTTGCACCTCATTCCTAGGGCAATACTTCTTGAATTATAATTTCTTCAACTTAGTCCAAGAAACCTAGTGAGTATTCTCAATACTAATAGATTGAGCAACAACATTTTACCCTGACAAAGCATTGTCCAGGAGCATGCTTGCAGCATATTTGACTTTGCAATATTTAGCACAATTACTGATTAGAATTTCTGAGCTTGCCACTTACGAAATCCTTGTAAGGAATCTAGTACAACATTTACTTCCTGACCCGCAATATTAGGCCACACATTATTACCAGAAAGGTTACACAGATGTAAGCGTTAACTTTCAAAATATCATACTAGGATTAAGGTTTTGTTGAAAGCCTTGTTGCGGTAAGATATGATTCGTTTGTAGAAATTAGAAAAGCCAAACTTAAGATATATTGGACTATATACGATATTAGCAAGAATTGGCCTGATAGCTTTTAGACACGAGCTACCACCCGAACTTAGCAATGTACACGCCGTCTTTCGTGTGTGCATTCTGAAGAAGTGTCATACTAATGAGACACTCCCTATTTCTCTTGAAGGGATCCAGATTGATTTACATTTGATCTTATCGGAAAATCTACTGAGATCACGGACCATGAGCTCAAAGGACTTAAGAAAAGTTGCATTTCTATTGTCAAAACTCAATGGAACTCTAGACGAGGTCTTGAATTCATGTAGGAACGTGAAGATGAACTCAAATATACCGTTAGTAGATAACACTCACTGAACTTCGTGACGAAGTTCCATTACAGAAGTACCCCCACCTCTTCATGGGAACATCATTAACTCATAACGCAAACTAAATCATGAGGACATGATTCTCGTAACTGGTGGAGGCTGTAGCAACTCGTAAATTTTCATTACGTAAAATGACTATTTTACCCTTTGACTTCTTAAAGTTTACTTTGACTCTGACTTTTGACTATTTGACTTTTACCATAAACTAAAAGCAAATACTGTAACTGGTAGTAATTTGTAATTTCCCAAGTTAAATAATCCACTCTGTTTTCGATTATTACACTCTGAACATTTTTGTTCACCTATGACTATAATTAATTATTTAAAGTTGTTACTTTATTAATTACGAAAGTTTAATCATGTAAACTTTCCTCGTGGTTAACACAAGACTACGATAAGTCTAGGTGTTCATAATACACTACTTTCACCAATAGTCATATTTTATATGAACTATTAGCACTTTGTTATTTTTAAGTAAATATTTTACTCTTTACGTAACACGCATGCTCAAACCTACGTTATTAGGTTTTAACAACATAGACGCACCCAAATAGACTTATCACACCTTTAATATACCTAGTTGAAGTATATTGATAAGTTTGGATATTTTCATATGTATTACATTTTTACGTTGCTCGGTTTTAAGTTTCGTAACTTAAGGGCTTAACATTAGTAATTACAGAGACCAAACTACACCTCATAAACTAAAATTTAGAACAAAATACACATACTCACCACCTCTATGAGAGGTGGCATTTTTATGTTAACCACAAAAGCCACATGGCTCTTACTTATGCTTCCTATCTCATACTTAGACACATAACTTTCTCACATACTTATCTTCATGGATAAGAAAGTCACTTAAGAAAGCAAATATATCTTTGGCTCTCTCTATCATATGTACACCAACATAGCACCATTATCATCATTTATTTTGGATCAAGACTTAAGCCATACAAGAAAGATGAAGACCTAGATGATCTCTACAAAGTACAAGTATTATCTTTGTAATCAATTGGGTGAATCAAGAGTTATGTAAGGTGTTTAGGGGCTGAATATAAGAAGGTTAATGGGTGGTCAATAAAGGTTTGAATCATGTGGTGAAAAGATTCAAGACTTGGGTTGAAGATTGAAAGAAGTTAGGCTTGATTATTAGTAACTTTTCATCCCATCCTTTGTAAGGTTTGAGTATATTTTCATATTCATTCAATATGGTTGTAATAATTTATATTCATTGGATGTAATTTGATATAAGTATTATAAGTAATATGGCTTGATTGATGTTGTACATGAAGTTTGTAACATGAAAAGAAGCTAGAACAAGCCTTAGGTATGTTTTATGAACCTGAAATTTACAAAAGTCACAAAGATTGATTAAACTGATCATCTCAGTAAACTTTGAGGTTAATTCAATAGAATAAGCTTGTAGAGCTATGTCTTATGGTCATTTCTCCGGTGTGCGCACCTCATAACTCCTCCCGATGAGTAAATGAGAGCCAAAATGGCAAAACATGTCAAAATATGCACACCAGATTTCATTTGGGAAAAGCCCATGGTTCTGCTCATTTCTGGAAGTCGACTTAGTTTTATAAAATGTAGCCAAGACCTAAACTTGAAGTTTGGCGAATGCCGCGTGTCAAAACAAGTTGTAGAACTCAACTTATGGTCATTTTGGCAGGACTGAATGTGCAGCCAAACTTTCTGCAATGAAATATAAGTAATTACTTGTAATTAAACTATTAATATAAGTAAACTTTGGACTTTGGAGTTGACTAAGCTTGAGAAGCTGTTAGAGAAAGTAAAAACTAGAACTTGAGCTTTTGAATCACTTAAAAAGGACTTGTGGTTAAAAAGTTATGCCTAGTTAAGTGTTACTAGAAGTAAATATAGTGCTGGAACAAGAAAGCTTGCTGATATGATATTAAAACAAGGTTTTGACCTTTTTCTGGTCCGAATCAGCAAAAGTGTAAAACACGAAAGTTGCTCAGAATGACTTTTTCTACAAAAATACGGGAGCACATAAGCATAAAGTGAACGAGAAATCCTAAAAACTACAAAAACTAACCGGACATGTTGTATACCGGAAAACGACAATGGCTAAGAAACCTTAGTGTATTTTGATTCTTTGAGGCCAAAACAAAGCAAAGGTTAAGCCAAGGCTGATTTCTCAAGGTATTTTGACTTAAAAATAGCCATTCGGTATGGCCCTATTGTTGTCTAAAGTTGATTAACCATAACTTAGCCGCACGGCTAGTTTGGGCTTAATGACCCGAAACTTGTTTTTAAAACTTAGTTCATTGGATTTGTCTATGCTGGACTTTGAAAAACTAAATAAATGACCATTTGGCATGTTAAACTACTTCACGACACACAACTTATATCATCATATTGTCACACAAGTCAATCAATAGTCTTTGACGAAACACGACACATGTTTTATATAACATTTGTCTCGTCAAATACTTTACTTATAAATGACAAGTACAATAATAGTAAGGAATTTCATTATCATAAGAGGCCTCTTCGGGGTGTCGTATCGACGAGTTGTGGATTTACGAATTAAAGTGTCCTGGCTCCTCATACGTTCACTACACGACCTCTTGATTTTGATAGCCCGAAAAATGGTACGAGGTTATTTATAAAAGGGCTATAGGCCAAACAACACTTAAGGGATACTTTAACTTAAGGATTCATGTACAACATCATATTGAAAGCCAACATACTACATATACTTTTACACTTATATCGTACACCATACTAAAACGCGAATACTATGCTTTCGTAGGTAATCGTTAAAGATCGTGGTCTTGCCATACTCTATTGTTGGCATACAATATATCGTTACACTTCGCTGCTGATCACTACAGTGAGTTTCATAGCCCCAGCTTTTGTTTAACTGTTTTATAAACTCTTTGGGGGAGATACATGCTACTGCTTTTACTACATGCTAAAATGTTTTATTATGGACAATTACTTGCAAAATGAATGCCTTGACTGTATTATTGCATGCCTAAGTTGTTTTTGCCAAAAGTCCCCAACATCATGGCCACTAGTCACTGGGAGTGAGCGCAAATATTGTGGATAGGCCTATCGGAATTGACGAACCCGTCTATGTTATCGAAAATAACAAGGCGCACTATATTTGAGATTATCTAGGTATAGGGCAAAATACCTACCCGGGGCAAGTTATTTATATATATATATATATATATATATATATATATATATATATATATATATATATATATATATATATATATATATATATATATATATCGTCCGGTGATATATATACAACAGTCAATCGTGAGTGCCATGAGCTTAGAGCGATAATAACTTTCAAGAAGATAATTGTGCACATTGCAATTATACTACAAACTATATTGTCCACTACTGTTTTCAAACCTATGTATTTTCTATTGTTTGTATCGACCGGTTAGGCAATCAAACGCACTATGGGCGTATAACAACGCAGCCCACTACTTTCATAAATTTGATATCTTGTGATCAACTGATTTGCTTACAAACCTATGAACTCACTCAACCTTTGTGTTGACACTTTTTAGCATGTTATCTCTTGTTCGAAAGGAATTAGCAGGCATGGCATGTGAAGGCGCACGGAAAAACATTTTGAAGACAATGCATATATTATCATTCGAAAAACATTGCAACTTTTATTTTGTACTTTTTATGATTGTACAAACTTGTGGGACCGGTTTGTAAACTCTGATATTTTAATCGAATGATAATTCATTTCAAAACGTCTCATTTAGAGTCGTTTTCTATAACTTGTGCTGTGAACTATGAAGTAATACCCCAGAGACACAATCTTCCGCTGCGATAATTTTGGGGGTGTTACAATGAAGATATAAGGTGTTGAGCCAAGATTGGCAAGGATGACAATGAGAAGAAATGAAGAAGATGGGAGACTTAAAAGTCTTAGGCATGTGTTGTAGAGGATAATAGGAAATGTATATGACCATATGTGTGAGAAAATCAAGAAAATATCGTTTTCACTCACAATAACATGTTCAAAGAAGTTGTATTTGATCCTAGTTTTGTTGGGTGTGTTATCAAGAAGAAGTGGACTAAGAAAGGAGAAGAGGTAATAGTTCATTCATAGTGAGACAAGAAAAGTGGTGAGGAAGGAGGTGATTAGATAATCAAAATGGTTGTAGTTTTGGACAAAGCAATGTATAAGAAGGTTCAAAATGTTGTTTTTCTAAAGAAACTGGTCTAGAGAGTGGTGGTTTAAGGATGCAAAAAAGGTAAAACAGTAAACGGGTTCAGTGACACCTTTACTGGGGGACGGTCCCTCAAGATAAAGGACGCCCATATGTTTATGGACCGCCTCCAGTGGGGGTGCGAGAGTCTCTTCATTTTCTCTGTTTTCCGGATTTAATGAAAGGATACAAATAATCAAAGGATTGATTATGTGAGAATCATATTTCCATTAAGAAAGAAGAGAATTAGGCAATAATGATTTAGGGATTTGGTGGAGAATGTTTATAGGAATGTTGGGATTGTGTGGAAAGGTATGAACAATCATTTGTTGGGTAAGAAGAGAATTTACAAATGATTAGAGAATGTTTGGAAGGAGAAAATGTGTAAGTGATAGGTGAATCATAGATAATAAAAGTAAAGATAGTTTTAGATGAATGGGATAGCCTATGGTGGTGATGGAATATGAAGAACAAAGTTCAAGAGACTCATAGTAGAGTTAAAGGGTGATGTCTTATCGGTTGGTGATCTAGATTGGGTAGTAGATTAATGAAATGAACTACGAATCACTTATGTAGGAATTCGTAAGTCCTTTATCACCCGAAGGTTGATGTTAGCCTTTAGCTTATGAATAAGCATTTTAACTTATGTAGTTAAAAAACTTGAATATGAACTTTCGGATATGACCTTTAACGTTTTCGATCGCAAGTTAAATTACTTGAATATTCCGGATGGAATATTTAAGTTGTCAAACCTACTTGGGGGAGTATTAGTTTTGTATCCAACCTTTCCTAGACAGAGGAGTGGGTTGTTTGAAGGAGAGTGGGATGATTAAGGAAATATATGCACGAGGACTTTGGGAGATCCTAAGGAAGAGTGGATTATTTAAGATCATTTTTTGACTATTATGACCTTTTGTAGCACTAGAGACCCTAGGAGCGATGTTCTAGTACGAGGAGGTATTTCCTAGGTGCATATTACTCAAGGTTTTATGCATGTAGGCGCATTTAAGCATGAATCACGTAGTAATCAAAGATATTAACGTACAAGACTATATGACTTCTAAGAGATTATCAGGATAGGCATACCTAGTCCGTTATATAACGAAGCGACATATTGTGGGTGGACAAATAACACGTAAGTCATGTAAAGGGATGCATACGAAGCAAGATTAATTTGAATGAAAATATTAAGTAAAAAATATAAACATTTAGCACAAAAGAGTATGTATCATGGATATATATAATATTAGGATAGCTAAACAAGACCTTTCTAATAAACATGAATTTAATAATTAAGCAAATAATCATAGAGCATTTAAGAAAGCATGAAGACATTTAATCATATGTCACAAAAATAAATAGTCATTTTAAAACATCAAAAACACATATATGAGATGCAAGTAATCTAGGTTCGCTAGGAGGAATCCTAATTACTACTTGTTCAATGTGCAATCCTAATGAGAGATAAGGTTCACCGATGTAGACTATCTTTAGTCAAATGTAGGAATGGAAGTTTTTCAAGTTAGAGAGTGAATATGAGACTATCACTAGTGGTGCTCAATTAAGGCTAAACACGACCATTTTTACGGGTTTATCACAAACCCAAATTCACCTATGGAAGCAATTCAACCGTTAGGTCAAATTGGATTTGTAGTACGATAAGTTCTTCAGTAGTCATTCTTATGTTAGAAAAAGTTGAATTTCTACATTTTCCTATCGAATTGTACCAAAGATGAGTTTAGCAAATACCGCTACTGCATGTCCTAATATGAATCAACTAATCATATTTAAAAGCCGTTTAATGAAGATGACATGTCTCACACAAAATCCTAACAAAGGCAAGCACGGTATTTCAATCATGTGTTTGAGATTTGGAGGTTATTTGGTTTAGTTGGTGCATTACATGATCTCATGGATGACATCTTTGTTTAGATATTATTAGAGGTTTATTTTAACATGATTTGGTTTTCAAAAAATGTGCTCATGTGAAAAGAAGAAGAATATGTTCTATAGGAAGTGTTTCAAGAATACTCCTTAGTATATCTTGAGAGGAAGATTCTAATTAAGGTTACTTACCTTAATAGATCTATAGAAAATGTTTTAAGAATACTTTTTAGTATATCTTGAGAGAAAGAGTCTAATTAAGGTTACTTACCTTAATAGATATTGTAATGTTTTACGATGTGTAATTGAGAGAAAACATATTGTAACTTTTAATGAATATGCTTATTTAAGAGGATACATTTTTCATTCTTATGAATTGCTAATTAAAACAAGTATTTTAGTTATAATGTGATGAACGAATTTTTACTTTTTTATGCAATGATACACGTTGTATTAGGATACTTTCAAAATCTAGTATCCTATATTTTTCAAACAAGATATAATGTATTTTCTTGTAACATAACCATTCATGTTACAAAGAGAATGAAACTCATGGGATATAAATTATCCTTTGTCAATCTTTTGATACGAACAACACATGTGATTTTGAGTGTTGAGTCATTCATGAGCAAAGTCTACATATGTTGTTTGTTTGCTCATATTTGGTTTTTCATAAATGACACGTTTACAAATTGCATTGCAAAGTAAATTACTTGAATACTTCAGATGAAACATCCAAGTTGTCAATCCTACTTCGTTGTGTATTTTATTCATTTTTTTAAACATATTAGTTTGATGTTTGGAACACAACCATTGGACAAGAAGACTCAATATGACATCATCAACACAAGTGTGAATTATGATCCAATGCATATTCTTTTCGTATTTGAGAAAGACGCCATTATTTTCATAACAATCGAGTGTGATTGAATATGTAGGTTCAAGATAATACATTTTGTTATATTTTGATGTAATCTTGAAGCAAAACAAATGATGACTCCAATTTCATGTCCATACTCGAAAACTTGTCAATTAGATTTCACAATGATATCAATCATAATTTGAAGAATGAATCGATACACATTCGAAATCTTTCTTGACCCTCACGACCATTCTTTTTAATAAATAAAATAAATAAAGATTTATGGAATGTGCTCCATTAATTTTGATACTAGTTGTGTGTGTAAGTTTAATGACATGTTAACTTAGTACTTCAAGATTTTCATTTATTTTTTTTTGTGTACGAAAAACTATTTATCATTAAGTATAATATGCATAGTTTTTGACATTTCATAAGTATAAAAATAATTATTCTAACCATTTTTATACAACGCACAACTTTTGAAAAATACTTTATGTTTAAAACAATTTATATACGTCAAAATACATGCAAGGTTCAAAAATACATTTTCTTTTATTTAAATATTAACAAGTGTGGAAACCCGCGCGTTGCAGCGGGCTATTCGGCTTTCATTTTTTTATACATCAGCATAAGAAAACTATATATTGAATTAAAGGGTCTATGAACACAATCTATTACTTTTAGGACTACAAAAAAAAACATATAATCTGTTAGTATTGTAGTATTGTAAGGCAACAACTAAATGAGCTTTGAAACTCGATAAACCATTCACTAATCCATTCCAAATTTCCAACATTGTAAGGCAACAACTAAATGTTTTTTCAATTAATTAATATAATGTTTTGTGTCATTGCTACTTCTACATACAATGATGCTCTATTAGCCGTGGCAGGTCATAGCTATGCTGCACGGGTCAACCTTGAAACTGCTTGATGCTACACGTTCAGTCCCCAAATCATGGGTAAATAAAGGACCAATGGACCGTTTCTTTTGGAGATGGCTAAGAGAAACAGGTGGCCTTGTTCCAGCATTCATATCAGACGTTCCCGGGGAGTACTCTATGTCGATTCCAAGTAGTGTTGCAGCAGACTTATAAAAAAGTATTGTGTATACATATGACACCTAATGGTTTACGGACTATTTATTAGATACGTATGCAAACACACCTTCTGATAAAATATTTATATAAGAATCGCGAGCCTACTAAAAATAGAATCGTCAGTACCTTTTTCGAGATGTTTTCATAGTTGGGTCTGCTTTTAAGAGAGATTGCCAATAGAAAAACATCTGCACCTACGCACATCTGTAATTCAGTGGCCGCAGCCTATTATAATCCCTCTTGACCTGTTTCATGAAAATACAGGAGTTAATTCTTATTGTTATGTAAGAAATCTGATCATTAGTCTTTGATTCAATCGTATTTAACACAATATTCCAAATTCCAAAAGCCTTTTATCCAAAAAGCTTGTATACAAAATTTTTTGCTGGAAATTCCAAACACCTTTTATCCAAATAACCCCTTTGCAAATTGTTTTTATGCAAAATTTTGTACAAATATTAGATTATAAAAGGGTTGTTTGGTTTCTAAATTTTTATGAAGTAAAATGATACCTGAAGGGTTGACAGAGTAAAACATAAGCAAACATATTTCAAATGAAAATCCTTGAAACATAAAAAAAGAACAAATAACTTAAATAACTTCTTTTTTCCATTTCTGAGTGGTTACCTGATCAGATTATAAAAGTGACAGCAGGGTTCGTGTGACCTCCTGATATGTTAGCTGTGACCTCCTGATATGTTAGCAACAATCGATACAGCAACAAATAGTGCAAAATCATGTGCTATTGGTGCTTAAATAAGTCCAGTTGGTGCCGCTGGTCCACCATCCGTTATGTTCCCTTATAACATATATAAAAAATCATTTTGTTAGGCCACTTTTGTTTATCAAAAAATGTGAATAACTAAAGAATTCTATGGCTTACCAAAAGCCATGCCAACACATTTGTATGCAAAAACAAAAATGGTTTTGCGACTTTGTCCAAAGACCGAAATAAAGAAATAAGAGAAAAAAACAGTTTTGAAATGAGTCAGGAAACTCCATAAGCAACTTAATATTTGTGTTCATAAGCCAAGCCAATTTTCAGACAACAGCCTCTTTTTCCCCTTTACCTATTTTCCCAGACACGTGCCAACAAAAGACGCGAGACATAAACAATCAAAACTTTCAAATTCAGTCTCTTTTTTAATTATCATACCCAGATAGGCAAACAGTCCAAAAAAGCAGGTATATCTTCCATGGCTGCAAGCTTAGCAAGCTTGGCCCACCATGCTGCAGATAATCTCATCTTTTCTCGAATCCAGCTGAACATGTGCCAATAAAATATGTTGATACAGTATTTTGCGAGGCTCAGATTGATTAGTAATCTCAAAAAGCGGATACATCTAGCATGGCTGCAAACCTAATAGTTTGCCCCGCCAAGACACAGAGATTCACGACTTTAATTAAACCCGTTCAAATTCATCATTGCCTCTTATAAGTTATAACCAATGTCACCGTTGCACTAAACTAAAGTGACTGTCAAAACTCGGAGGTCAAAGCGCACTGCAAAAATTGTCAAAATCATTGTGCATAAAGCTCGGATCGCTAACAATCGAAGAAAGAGAATGCATCCGGCATGGCTGCAACCATCATAGGTTGCCCCGCCAAGACGTGGACAATCTCATATTCTTCGAAGCCATTTGTACTCATCACAGCTAATATCACCACCATTTTAATCACATATCAGCAAGCAAGAAATACCATCGCCAAAGATGGTCCATGGCTGCAACCACCAAACACAGTGGTTGCGTTGCCAAAAGACAAACATGGGCAATGGCATTTAAACAAATGTAGCAATACTGGTCATGGCTGCAAACCTGATTTCAAACAGGTTGCCTTGGCAAGACACGGGAACTAATGTAAGGAAAACGCCACCAATTGAGTCCAATATTTCAGTAACATATTGGATTTCACAAACACACTAAACCATAAGATCAAATAGGCGTATTATGAGTTCTAGAGAGAGAAAGTTAGAGGTTTAGGGAACTTTAGTGAGAGAAAGAAAAATCTTATTATGAGCTCCAACTCCCTACCTTGGGAGGTAGAGAGTATTTATAGTCATTACATAAATCGCCACCTATCGGGCTATGGATCAGGCATACAGTGGGTAAAGACCCGTCCGTCCTCCACGGTGTTACTTAAACTAAATACTACTTAACTTACAATGATCTACGACTCGAGCTTTCTAACGATTACATATACTTGAGGTGACCGACTCTTTAATAACAGGATTTAATAAATCCTAACAATCTCCCCCTAAGGGAGGTCACCACAAACACACATTAAACATACATTGAATACAAACAGATATTATATTAATAGATTGTTCTTGCATTCTTAATGTAGTACTTTGCTCGGCTTCGTAGTCATTGATTCTTCTTATTGCATGTTTGGTTAATCCAAGTGGAGGTCTTTTATTGATCCACGTGATAATCATTTTGAGCCACCTTTTGAGATCATCAGTTAACAAAAAATCTCTGAGACATCCATTGTGGTGTTGGTATTATGTGAAGTTGTGACAACCGGACCGACATGCTCACATTCTGGATCATGATTTCTTCTTATCGAGTAGTGGAAGCTTTTGTTGATTCATGATGTTGGCGGCGTAGCGAAGCATGGAGTGAAAATATCAGAGTCATTGATGCACTAATCATGATTTCTTTCGAGATGAATGTGGTGAGTGAGCATGCGGCTATTGATTGACCGCTTCATTACGATCATTTGCAAGCGTAGGGCGTACTGCATACAACAGATTAGCAATAAATCGCACGAAAGTGTCTTTGATCACTTTCGTTGAATTGAGGTACACGGCCCACGGTTCCCGTTGATCGTACAAGTACTTCTGTGATCGGTATAATTTCGAAGAATTTCCTTGACAGGGTTTCGCAGTGTTCTAGCGTTCTCAAACCGGAGCGTCTCAAAGACAACACGGAGTGAGTGAATCGGCGAATAGAGATTCACTGATTGATGAAAAGAGATTTGAAAAACAATCGTGTATTGCACAATAGAAATTTGTTTTTGCAATACAACGAAGGTTTTAATGAAAATCAATTATCAATCATAAACACCTTTTGATATGAAATATTCGTACACGGTCGAAGTGCTAAAGAAAAGAGTTTTTAGGCACAACGACCGGTTTTTCAAAGGTATCCGTCAATCCATACCCTGAACCAGGATTGATTCAAAATATTGAATCGCCCCATTTTTTCGCTCGGTTTTCACATGGTTGATCTATAGAATAGATCTCACATGCCACCTACCGGGAGCTTGTTTAATGTTGGCTCCGAAGGATTTCCATCTTCATTGTGAATATGTTTGCATATCATTCGGATGTTCTGGCAATACCACAAGGATAATGCATAGGACTCAAGATATAATCTCCCTTTCCACATTGTGTGAAACAGAGAGTCTTCATTGAAAGTGTCCTAAAGAGATTTATAGATGATCTCGTAGCTCTAGACTCAATTTGTGCATATTTGGATCCTATATCAGAGACTAGGGAGAGGGTCTCCTTCTTCAATATCAACAATCTCTAAGAGAAAGTCGATAGATTATGTAGGTTCCCCGTGAGAATGAAACAAGCCCTTTTAAGAGGAACTTGAGTGATTTGGGAAGATGTAGTGCATGCGTCACTGGGTCCATGACGTCTTGTCTTCAATACCAGTGTTACCTTAGTAAACACCAGTAGCATATGAATTGAACCCGGTTTCTGCCCTAAGGTTGAATAATTGGAGGGCTATTTCTTTTCACCCTTTTCATATTCATTTCTTTTTCATTCTTCAACCCCTTCAGTGCTTACCGAGACTTCATAACAAGAACCTTGTTGGGTTTATTCCAGTACTAGCTCTGTCTCAGTCCGCACTCTTCCCATATTCTCATTTTTCTCCTTTTTTCAACATTCCTATGGACTCTACACAATCTAGTGGATTGTCCCTGGGTAGATCCCTCCGGTTCTGGCGGATCGTGGGAACTAATACCTAACCTTATCATCCTTGTATCACCATACATAAAGTAAAGTTGGTCGGTCTATTTGGTATTGTTCATCTGTCATTGGAACCAATTGAAAACCATTTGAAAATCAATCCAGATACTTATGATATATTATCAAAGCATTTTGTACCTGAATTGTTTTTGATATTTTTAGAACAAGAGCTCCCCTCAACATGTGCATCAAGTGTTTGAAATCGTTTTGCACACGGAGGCAATAGAAAGAATTAACTTCTTTGAATACCATTTTCTAAAAAAAATATCAACATCACTTCCCTAATCAAATCAAGAAGATAAAGCATTTTGGGAAAGGATGAGGTTTTCATAAGCTTGCTCCCCCTCAATATGTGCATAGATGTTTGAGAATGTTTTGCACATATTAGGAAAAGACTGCACATTGAGATAAATTGATCACGTTTCAAATATTTGTGGTTTAAGATAGATGCTCCCCCTCAACATGTGCATGGAAAATTTGAAATCGTGTGGCACATGTGGGAAGGAGAGCTTGTACATCCTTATAAAACCATTTACCGAATTATCAGTTTAAATTCAATTTAAATCACAAATTCTCCCCCGATCACAATTATCAAATCATTTGAGATTTGTGATCTCTGTGGATTTAAATTGATTTTGAAAACTTTTAAGGAGAATTGTGACTTGATTATGAAAGCGTTTTATCTGATAAGGATCGAATTTTAAGACTTTAAACTCCATTGAATAAACATGCATGATTATCTTTTGAAAAAGTATTGTATGACAGATAACTTTTTGATTTAATTGAAATTATTCTCCCCCTCAATCAATGACATAAGTTGTTGATTGAGAGATAGATGTTTTGACAAACTTTTAAGTCCAGATGATTATCAAAAATAGAGTCCGAGTTATTTTTCAAAACAACTAATTTTTATTAGATAGTAAGGATTGGTTTAAAGAATCAGAGCAAGGAATTTGAAAACCAAGATAAAGTATGGCTCTGTTCTATCTTTGAAAAGCGGGTTATTGCCTGAAATGACAATAAACCATTGTTTCTCTTTCTCCCAAAATTTTTTTTTTTTTAATTCGAACAATATCTAAAGTCCCGTGTCATTCTTTGAATGACAACATCAAGACCGTAGATATAATCGAATCGAGAGAAACATGACAAAATGACAATATATTTTTAATTTTTTTTTTTTTTTGTGAAGATTTTTCGAATTTTGTATTTTGTTTTTCGAATAAATATTTACAAGGGATAGATGAAGGAAACCATTTACTACTCTTCTTCCTCTTGAAGACGTTTGAGTGTTTCTGGTTGTAAGCTCTTAAGACCTAGTCGTGGAAGAATAAACTCAAAACGTTCTCTAGGAAGAGCTTTGGTGAAGATGTCTGCTAACTGTATTCATCCTCACAAAGTATAGTTCCACCACACCGTTTTCAACTTGCTCCCTGATGAAATGATGTCGAATGTCGATGTGCTTTGCTCTTGAGTGTTGTACATTGTTGCATGAGAGAGCAATAGCACTTTTATTATCACAGTACAAAGGGATTTTGTTGAATTCAAAGCCATAGTCAGATAATTGTGATCTCATCCATAGGATTTGAGCACAACAAGACGACATGGCTATGTATTCAGCCTCTGTAGAGGAAATAGAAGTACTCATTTGCTTCTTTGAAGACCAGCTCACAAGCTTATCACCCAAAAACTGAGCACCTCCAGAAGTACTTCGACGAGTATCTTGACATCCTTCTTGATCAGCATATGCATAAGCTGTTAGTGACATACCGGTGTCTTTCGGGTACCAAAGTCCCATATTGATGGTACCTTGGAGATACCGAAAGACCCGTTTAACCGCTTCAAGGTGCCTTTTAGTAGGCTTAGCACGGTATCTAGCACACATGCACACAAATGAACAAGATGTCGGTCTACTAGGCTGTGAGGTACATCAGGGATCCAATCATACTACGATATTTCGTTTGGTCTACCATGATCCCCGAGTGGTCCTCATCTAGTTTAGTACGTTCAATCATAGGAGTGTCAACAAGGTCACTTGAATCAAAACCAAATTTCTTTAAAATCTCATTTGCATATTTAGATTGATTTATGAAAATGCCTCCAGGACTTTGAGAAATTTGTAATCCTAAGAAAAATGACATTTGTCCCATCATTGACATTTGAAATTTAGAACCCATTTCATTTGAAAACGGTCACACTCATTGGGGTCAGACGAGGCAAAGATGATATCATCAACATAAATTTGAACATGAATTAAATGTTTGCACGACTTCTGGTGAACAATGTTGGATCAACTGCTCCTTTCTTGAATCCGGTAGATAGAAGAAACTTTGATAGCGTATCATACCATGCCCTTGGAGCTTGCTTTAAACCGTAAAGAGCCTTCTTCAAATGATAGACGTGAGTAGGATGCTCTGGATTCACAAAGCCTTCGGGTTGGCTGACGTAGACGACTTCTTTAAGATCTCCGTTCAGAAATGTCGTCTTTACATCCATTTGATAGACTACCATGTTCTTACTAGCAGCATTAGCCAAGAATATTCGATTGCCTCGACACGAGCAACAGGAGCAAATGATTCTTCAAAGTCAATACCCTCCTCTTGACGGTATCCTTTTGCAACTAATCGAGCCTTGTTCTTTAAGACATCACCATGCTCATCAAGTTTCACTTTGAAGATCCATTTTAGAGCAATGATCATAGCACAATCTGGAGCAGGTACTAATTCCCATACATCAAGTCGATCAAACTCATGAATTTCTTCTTGCATGGCATTGAACCAATTGTCTTCATTCATGGCGGTTTTAACATCTTTTGGTTCGATCTTAGAGAGTACGGAGTTGAAGAAGCACCATAAGGCATCGGTTGCAAGTTGTTTCCGTGTGGATACTGGACGAGAGGGATTTCCAATGATGTTGTCTAATGGATGATCGTGAGTCCATTTTCTGAGGTGTTCATGTGGCTGTTGTTGAGGGACTGAAGTAGCAGAGTCGATGTCTCCTGAAGAAGATGGTTCTGATGATGATTCAGTAGCAAAGATATTTTCAAATGGAGCATCTTCGGAGAAGCAAAGGCATTAACTTCTTCATTGATGCCAGAAACAATTCCATGATGTACATTCAAAGATTGAAGATTTGTTGATGAGACTGAGTGATCAGCGCAGCGCTTCTTGACTTAATGATATTGAAACTGAAGGGTTGACTTCATTCACAGGATATGAGCGACCTCTGTTGTAGGAATTGACAGTTCATTAGCACTTGGCTCATAGTTTTCATCAAACATCGGATCAAACAATTTCTTCAAATCATCTTCAGTTGGAGGTACATATGGAGTTCTTTGGAGAGGAATTTGGTACAAGGGATGAACCAATGGGACTGTTTTGAAGTGCGGGTCCGTAACTGGTTGTCCTAGAGCCATTTGATCGGTCACTCATCAAACGTGACGTGAATTGTTTCCATGATATTTCGGGTTCTCTTGTTGTAGATTCGGTAACCTTTTCTGTTTGGTGCATAGCCTACAAATACTCCAATGTCTGCTTTAGCTCTCAGTTTTCCTAAGTCTTGACCATCATTAGTTGGATAACATAAAGCACCAAACACACGAAGGTATGATAGATCAGGTTTTCTATTGTGGACAAGTTCATAAGGAGTCTTTCCATGAGAGGTGTGAATTAGAGATCGATTTTGAGTGTAACAAGCAGTGGCAATAGCTTCAGCCCATAGAAACATTGGAACCTTTGAGTAAATCAGCATTGTCCTTGCGGCTTCTACAAGAGTTCGATTTCGTCTTTCAACTACATCGTTCTGTTGAGGAGTTCGAGGGACACTTCTTTGGGGACTGATTCCAACATTTCCATAAAATTCATTGAGTGCTTTATTAACAAACTCGGTCCATTGTCAGACGGACGATTCAAACTGTTTTGTTGAGTCGGATCTGAAGTTGTTTAATGAGTTTAATGATGACATCCGGAGTTTCATCCTTCGTCCTCAAAAACTTAACCCAAGTGAATCGGGAGTGGTCATCAACCACTACTAACACATATCTCTTCCCATTAATAGTTTGCACTCTCATTGGGCCGCATAGATCCATATGAAGGGTATGAAGAACTTCCATTACAGAGTTTGTTGGTTTTGGTTTGTGGGCATATTTCGTGCTTTTTCCCAGTTGGCAAGCTGAACAAAGATGATCTTTTTCATATTTTAATATGGGTAAGCCTCTGACAAGATCTTTTCTGGAAAGGTTGTTTATGGTGCCGAAGTTCAGGTGATTGAGACGACGATGCCATAACCAAGACTTTGTTTTAGAAGCCTTTAATAGCAAGCAGATTGGAGAGGACTTCATCATGTCATCGATAGAGATGGTGTATAGGTTAGAACCTCGAGTACCTCTTAATAATTCTACACCATCAAGTTCTCTAACAAAGCAAGTATATTTTCTAAAAGCCACTTCTAGATCAGAATCACAGAATTGACCAACAGAGAACAGATTTTGACCAAGACCTTCCACATAATATACCCTGGAAATCACACTTTTACCAACCACATAATCTCCATAATGCATAATAGCTCCAAATGGTCGCTCCCGAATCTAACTGTCCCGATGAATTTACTCACGAAGTTCATGAGCCGTGACCGGTCTCTAGTCATATGCTTGGAACAACCTGAGTCCAGTACCCGCGTAACGATTTGAACGATCTGCAGTTGAACACAGACAAAAATGGATAACTGGATAATTGGGATCCCCATGTAAGAATGGGTTCCATTTGGTTAGTAAGTGAGATTGGAACACCCACATCAGAGATAGAAACATTCATATCCGAAATTGAGGCAATGGAATCATTATGAATAGATGCAGTACTAGTGTCCGTATTTGACTTATTCAAAGTATGTTCACTTCTTAAGGGAATAGTTCTACCAGTAGGCATCCATTTTCTAGTGGGAATTGCCTGATTATCCTTATGGCCAAAAGGTATCCATTGATAACCTATCTTACTAAATGTTCTTCCTGTGGATTTCCACTGTTTTCTAACTTTCTTTCGCCTATGCCTTTTTGCCTTCTTAGCATGATCTTTTGCATTAACAATGTTAACGGAGATTTGACATTAGACAAAGCATTCACACTACATTCATGATTAGAAACAGAATTCAAGCTGACATCATTACAAGGTTTGCAAATAGTATCGAATTGAATTAATTACAAGACGCCTATGGCTAATACTAGAATCAACACGATTCGTTTTATTCAACTCAAGCTTAAAGTTCCTAGGTTGGTCTTCTACTCTCTTCCAATGCACATTCTTAGCTTGCGAGGTCCTATCATTCCTTGTATTGTCTTGAGACTTTGACCTGCTCGCTTTAATGTCACTGATTACTCCTGTAGAGGGAATGGGAACATTAGTTGGTTTTGCTACTCTTTGCCCCTGTTTAGATGTGCTGGGATCTGAACTATTTGAAGGTACCCTGAGGTTCACATTCATAACATTGGGCATTGAATGGATTTCATGCTTGGCACTAGGCATAGAACAAGGAATCAAAGGATTAACTCTCTCACCTAAGGACTTAGGGCATATTGTAATTAAGCATTCTAGAAGTTCTTGAGATCGTTTGGCATATACGCATGCATGGCCAATTGCATTATCAAGTGGTTTCTCTAACTTATCCTCTTCTACAATCTCACGGAGACATTCTAGACTATCCTTAAGGTATGAGAAATATGTTTGAATGGCAAGTTTGTTATTCCTAAGATGAGGAGGAACATATTTCACAGACAAAGCATATTTATTACAAGAGTGAACCTTTGATACACCATTCTCCCCATTGGTCATTGGCATTCTCCCTTTTACCTGGCTCTTCAGATTCTCAATTTCCTTTTGCAATGAAGCTATTTGTTCGTTATTTTTGTTACGAGTGACCTTTATTAATTCAAATAACTCATTGAAATGACGTTTAACCGTTTCATTTTCTTCTAGAAAACTTTCGTTTTCCTTTTGTAATGCATTTACTAAGTTTTGAAGATGAAACGTTTAAGAATTCTGAGAATCTAAAGGATGAGGCATTTGGGAGCCAGTCACATTGTTCTTTTGACCCTTTAATTGAGATATTTAGGCTTTCAACTTTCTGATCGTGTTACAATGAGCTTGAATCTGTTCATCACGTTTGTTAATTTGAAAAACTGCATCAAACTCTGGAGCATCTGAGGATGTCTTGATATTTGAAGTTTTGATATTTTCTTTAAGATGTTGATATTTTAGTTGTAGATTAAAATGCTCAACCTCTAGTTTAGAAAAATGTTTAACCAAATTGTCGTGATCATCCAGTTCAATTTTCTCATTTAGTTTAGAATTAGTCTTTTCAAGCTCAATGACACGATCATGGGAGACTTTCAAAGCAACAGATAATTCATGAAATTGAGAAGCATTAATGGAACAATTTGTAGCAGTGAAAAACACATCTTGAGCAACACATTCAGTAATAAGAGTCTCATTCAATGTATGCAAGTTCTTCCTCTCAATCTCGTTATATTTTAGTGCTCGCTCATAGTCACTAACCTCAACTATCATTGCATCAAATTCCTTTTCCATTTCTTTAATGTCTAAATTCATTCCCTTTTTAAGACTTTCAAAATGATCTTTTAGTTGTTTAAAGAAAGGCATGACTTCAGTTAAATAACATTCTTTCGTTTGCTCAAAACCCCTTTCCCCTTCATTTATACCAGTGGGTGTGATCATTTTCTTACAAGTTTTCTCAAAATCAACAAATAGTTGAAAAATAACATATTAACTGATTAAGGTCTTGCTTTTAGTGGGAATAGTCCTAGGAACTAAATGCATTGGTTTATTGGGAGGATACGCAGTCGCTGAAGGCATTTTCCTAAAGGGAGGGTTCGTTACAACAAGATTCTCTGTTTTTTGCTTATCTAAATCCTTTTTCCAGAACACTTGTTCGGGTGTTAACAACGTCTGAGGCTTAAACATGTTCAAGGAAATCCAATTCTCCTTCTTGCAATCATGGGGTGTAATATTTATTTTCTTCTCTTTACATTTAGGATCATCTAATTTCTTGTTCATCTTTTCCCTAGTGACTTCATCTGATTTCTTATCTTCCTCAATGCACTCAACGCAGCTAGGTTTTTGTCTAGGTTTAAGAATCTCATTGCCATCATAGATTACATTTTGAGCTGCTTTTGCTATCTTCTCGTACTCAGGGTTGGGTTTATCTATAATGGGAACACTATGCTTGTCGCTTAAAACTCTATGCTTAGTGACCATGTGAGCAGTTTGAATGGTATTCCCTTGTACGTACAACTTATTTTCAAGCTTGTTTTTCAAGGTTTTTAGATTAGAAAAGTCATCCAAAAGTTTTGATTCCTTAATACTGAATTCTTGCTTAAGCATTTTAACATTTTCTTGAAGTTCTTGTTTTTGCTTAGCAGTTTTAGAAAGCTTTTCTTGTAAGGAGTTTAACTCTTGTTTTAATACTTCTTCTCTAAACCTACTTTTTCTAATAGTTGTACGCATTTGGTCATCCATTTCCTGCTCACGGGTGGTTAATTCAAACTTAGCACGTTGTTCATAAATAGCAACACGTTCTTTATAAGCATTAAGTTCAGAACTAACAGAATCATCAGGGGCACGTGCAGTGTATTCGTCAAAGTCATAGTCATCATTGACTGCATAAGATACATCACTTGGTACAATCTCACTTTCACTTTGTTTCACATATTGATCATATGGGACAACATTGATATTACCCATATTTTCAATATCTGACTCAATAATTACAGTTGATTGTACTTCGTTATGTATCTTTTGCTCATCAACTTCATCGTATAATTTTAATACCTCATAAATGATTTTGTCTTTGGATGGACCAGCTTGTGGTGATGAAGAGACTTTAGAGGGACCATTGGAGAAATGCTAGCCATGAAAATGGTTTGTGCAGATGGGTTCTTCATCAACATCGAGTCGTATGCATCACAATCAGCTACTTGAAAGGCATTCTGATGATTATGGCCTATCTCCTGAATTGGTTGATCATCCACATCTGCATCATATGTCTTAGCATTTCCCTCGACCAAGAACAACAACTCCTCTTCATCCAAAGCGCACCATTGTCCCGAGCTTGCACAAGCAACATCTTATCCCTGAAGTACTCGGCATTCTGAGGGTGTTTTGGTGATGTGCAGTTCCTTGCAATGTGTCCCTCACCTCCACAGTTGTAACATTTGATTGGTTTTGCTTGACCCTTGTTTCCATTCCTTCCCTATTCTCGATTTGCAACATAACCTCTACCAGCTCCACCTCTTCCTTGTTCGCATCTGCCTTTCTTGAACTGGCTGCACCATAACCTTCCCATCTCTGATAGTGGCTTGATTTTGTGGATTGGATGCGGTTCTCGAGATTGTTGTTGGTGTGTGGAAGAGAGTTCATGTTTTGACTAATCAGGAGAGCCAGTTGATTAATGAAATTTCCCACATGTGCATCAGCATCAGCTTGTTTGAACATAGGATCGGGTATGAGTTTGTGATTACCATTACCCATGGGTATAACTTGAGATGCTTTGGTGGTAATTCCAATGTTTGAGTAGAAAGCAGTTGAATCATTAGATGAACTTGTTTCTCCCCATTGGTTTTGAACTGTTCCAGAATCCTTTTTCAAACATAGCATGTCTCTCATTCTGGAGAAGGAAGGCATACAGTTGCTCATAGTTAGTATTCTTCAATCCTTTAGTGAGCTTCACAGAAGTGACAAACTTGTGCCATTCGGGATTCATGTTGTTCACAAATTTTGAGTTCAACTGAATGTTCGGCATAGTCATTTTGATGTTCCTCATGTCATTCACAAGCTTATGGAATCTCACATAGTACTCATAGACACTCTCATCAGGTTTCATCTTGAAATGCTCAAATTCATCATATAGTTTTGATTCTCTATCTTCAATAGTCAATTCAGAATCTGAGAGAAGCATCTTGACATTATCCCATACAGCCTTTGCTTCAGTGTTGTGATTGATAAGCTTGTAGATGTCTTTTGGAAGACCTTGCAGTATAATGTTAGAAGCCCTGATATCTGCATCGAATCTCTTCTTCTCCTTATCATCGAGCTCATCATACATCTTTGGTCTGTCCATTCCGTAAATCAATGTACCATCTTCAGCAGTATCAATTATGTCTCTAGTAGTCTCAACCCGATACGGTCCTTCATCAATGGATTTGAGAATGTTGACCCCATTTTCCTTTCCAAGACAGTACAATTTGATTCGTTGAGCCCAAGAATCGTAGTCAGTTCTGTCAAGCATGGGTGGACGAGTATCTGAACCAGCTGTTTGAACATCCTCGGCAATAGTGGAGATGATCGTAGGAACATTGGTAGACATGTTGACAGATTAAATGGGATTTTATAACTCTATGATTAAACCGGGAAATAGATTCTTTCAAGAGAAAACCGTATTACAGACAGAGTCAATCAAATTGTTAAGAAAACCTGAACCAAGTCGCTAAGCACCAATTCGCTATAATACCAAGTTGCTAAGACACAGTCAAGTCGCTAAATTAACAACTCGCTAAGCACCAAGTCACTAGCAAAATTTTGACAAAGAAGTCGCTAAAGAGCAACTCGCTAAGCACCAAATCGCTAACACCAAGTCGCTAACAAACTTAAGTACAAGTCGCTAACTTTCACCAAGTCGCTACCCGTAGTGGAATATCCACTAAGTGTACTGTTTGTCGGCTTGTCTCAATAGACAAGTCGCTAGCTCAACTCGCTAAGTCCTTCAACTACAACTCGCTACCAAATTACAAAGCAAGTCGCTAGCAAGAAAACTTATCCGTGGCTCAAGTCGCTACCAAGAAAATCACATAAACACCAGTTTTCAATCCAAAACAACCCAACCACGATGATTCAAGCTTACCAAATCAAAACCTAAGCACATACAATGATTCTAAACACAAAACAACACCCAAGATTCAAACTTTAACACTAGAAATGATCCAAATGATGCAAAAACCACTAAACCTTTTCAAACTCTAAAACTACCTAAAAGTCACTAGAAATCCAAAGATATGTAAGAGATGATCAAACCATGGCTCTTGATACCATTTGTAACATATTGGATTTCACAAACACACTAAACCATAAGATCAAATAGGCGTATTATGAGTTCTAGAGAGAGAAAGTTAGAGGATTGGGAACTTTAGTGAGAGAAAGAAAAATCTTATTATGAGCTCCAACTCCTACCTTGGGAGGTAGAGAGTATTTATAGTCATTACATAAATCGCCACCTATCGGGCTGTGGATCAGGCATACAGTGGGTAAAGACCCGTCCGTCCTCCACGGTGTTACTTAAACTAAATACTACTTAACTTACAATGATCTACGACTACGAGCTTTCTAACGATTACATATACTTGAGGTGACCGACTCTTTAATAACAGGATTTACTAAATCCTAACAATTTCGAATAAACAGCCCGCCAAGTATTAATATCGAGTATTAATATCAAAACTAAAATCAGGAAACATTATACAAATATGATGAAACCACTTGAAGGCACATTTTTTCCTCCAACATCATCGACAATCACCTGTAATTTGTCACAACCACCTGGGTTAGTGACTCTAACAGAACCTGCAGCGGTTGCAACAACAAATTCAAATCCAATCCACCATAGTAAACCACACCAACTATAAGTTAACTTCAATACATTCACATACCCTGTATTAAGGCCAACTTCATACAATAAATCAACCAAAACCTCAAAAAACAATAATCCCAATAAAAATATGAAAAAACTGTTGTAAAGTAAATTAGGCATTTACTAATTCTATAAGTCATTTACTAATTCTATAAGTCATACAAAGATTGTTACATGGAATTAAGACAAAAAGGAAGGAAGAAACGTATTAAATTACATAGGTGTCGTACCGTATATGGTTGCAGATGGTAGATGGCGATGTTAAATGTGTGCGATCAATGTTGTTTGGATGGTTGTTGGGTGAAGCTTCTGGGTTTGTGGATATTTAGATTTGGCTGGTTGTTGGGTGAAGCTTCTGGGTTTGTGGATATTTAGATTTAGGGGTAATAGTATGGCGGTGATGTAATCCGGGTTCTATCAACCCGAAACGACAAATGTTGCCCTTTTACAATACACAATACGACAGGAAAAAGGAATAAGTACTGTAGGCGTCTCTCACAAACAAACGGGTTGGGCCGGGTCAAGCACTGTAGCGTACGATGTCGTTTGGCTCGCCGATTAAAAAGATTTATAATGTATTATTATAAACATTTATCTTGTTTAGACAACCCATTGTCGATCAAGATAAGAGCATGTAATGATTTAGAAATTATGTTTAAATTTTGATGAAGTGTTAAATGTTTTTAAGATGACATATTTTAACACTTGAACCTTTGAAAAGATAATTGTGTAAGACAATGTCTTTTGACAAACATGATTAATCAACTTAGTTTTCATTCCTAAGAAGGTTACTAAGACATGTTGAAAACACATATGCAAGACGAGTGATCTATGCCTAATGCGAGAACAATTACGCAATCTCAAGAAATGTAGCATAGGTTCTATTTAAGCATAATCCGAAAAACTAGTGGCAGACAGATAATGTACATGACACGTGTGTTAAGTTATATAAACAGCTCAATTACAAGTAGCAATGCTTACTTAATTAAAATACAAGGAAACACGCATAATCATTTAGCATAACACACATAAAAATATTCGTCATCGTTTTGTGTATTAGATACAATAATGTATACTTAGCTCGATTTAATTTTAAATTAAATTAGTTTCTTCCCCATTTCAAAAAATTAGTTAATATCAATATTTGAAAAGATAAAGACACCGTTTCTCAAAGATTCGTCGACTAGGAGTGGGACTCGAAAGAAAGAGTAAAATGCAAGTTTACGTAACATAAGCTTTTGACCGCTATGTAGCAATTTCTATTTTTTTAATTAAGTTTGGAATAATGACTTGAAAGTATTTTTAAATGAAAGTAAACTCAATTACCTTTAAAATGATGGGTGGCGCAACTCCTACGGACATACGGTTGATTTTATATGACTTTTTGAAATTACCCTATTCTGGTGGAGGTCCCTTAAATACCGACGGTCCCATAAATATATACGGGACCGTCCATATATTTGAGATCGCCACCAGTACGGAAAAAAAACGTTTTTTGTATAAATTCATTTGGTAACTTATTGGACTTAAGGAACTTGTTGTCGTACATAAAACACTTGTTTTGGACGTCATTACTACTCTTAAGACTAAGACAAGCAAATATGAGCACTTAAAAATCTTTTGAGAAGATTTACCATCAAGCAAGTATACGAAGTGCATTTAACCAACAAAACTAGTACGAATAAAGCAAAAAAGTATTCTACCACAAATTAAGCAACAAAACACTTTTCATGTTTAATCACCCTTCATATTAAATTTGATACAAGGATCGTACTTTATTTAAAAAACCGATTGTTTTGAAAACTAGAGCGGCTTGGCTCTAATACCAATTGTAGAAACGTAGAGGGGAGGGGTGAATACGTTTTTATTTAAGTTTAAAAATCTTTCGTATCAAATTTCCAAACAAGCGTGGCTAGATATGAATAGTGGTTACGACACTTTTAACAATTTTATATATATATATATACACACATACATATATATCCAACTTAAGACAACAGTCACACAAAACAAGCAAGAGTAATTAGAGCTAATGTATTAGATTCTGGGGACGGTCCCATATATGTTTGGGACCGCCGGTCTGTTTAATGGATTGCCGGCAGTGGCGAATTTTAGACAGGTTATAAATTATGTATCTGCATAATCACACTATAAGCAACAAGCCATACAAACACAATCTCAAAGCAAGTATGAATATGGAACGATAAGTGCAAGAATAAAACGTAAAGAGATAAGTAAAGAAAACGCAAACCAGACACGATGATTTATAGTGGTTCGGTCACGAAGCATCTCTTCGCCATACTCCACTCCCCGAGTACCCAACTCGAGAGTTACTTCACTAATCAACAAGCTCTCTTTAGGCATAGAAAACCACACAACAACGCTTACACCGATTTATGACACTAAGCGGAATGTCGAATTCTAATCTTGGCTGGAACCAATCGACCCACGATCTACTCGATCTACACAATCCACATGATCAACACGATCTACCCGATCTATATTATTTACCTAATCTACACGATCTACACGATCAACCGATCTACCTGATTTACATGATCAACACCATCAACCTGATCAACACGATCTACCTAATCTAAACGATCTACCCGATCTTCATACAACACCACACGGACTTACACATTCTCCGGATCTATACGCTACACAATTATGAACTTACATACAAGTCGGATCTACCTAATTACACATGATTGAAGAATATAGACTCGATCTATATGTAACCAATGTTACACGTGGACTAACTAGATTACATAACTTCGTATCTAGATGATAATGAAGTTATTCTATTTACACTTGAGAGGAGGAAGAAAGAATCACACTTAAACAAGATTCAAACAAGTTAATATAATCAAACGAGGTAAAAGGAGAGATTGGGAAAGAACAGAAAGTTTTGTGATAAAGAGGATCGGTTTTTCTGAAAGAAATAGTGCAGTATTTATAGGCACAAGGAGGAGCTGGGACGGTCCTTTATTTGTTGGACGGTCCCTTAAAATTAAAGGACCGTCGACCTATATGGGACCGTCCTATAGAGTACACTCTTCTTTTATCCTTTAGTGGGGAAATGTTTATCTGATGAAAATTTATCTGATTTGGGCGGGAAAATTTAAATTCAAATATTTTATTATGAATAGAATATTTGTTTAAATTACAAAAATAATTTTTAAAAGTTATTTGTAAAAAATTTTGTCACATTTATGAAAATGTAAGTTTTAGGGACAAAATAACTTCTTTGATCACTTAATAGTAGTGTTTGTACATACCATAAGTGATTCAGACTTGAGCCGTCATGAGTATAAGTTACATGTTTGTCATCATTAAAATACAAAGACATTGTATAGATTAAATGTCGTAACGTTTGCACTAACAAAGCCAATCTACCAAACTAAAGGAAGCGTTGCATATATGTATACACCAAAAACATGAATGAGCCACTATATTATCGAATAAAGCCGTTTTCAAAGGAATACCCGAACCAAAAATAACTTTTTTACGAAAACTCCAAACAAGTCGCTACATGATGTAACAAACACCTTCTAGTACCTGTTTAAGCTTAGAATGAATTCGAAGATTCGAAATCCAAACCAACCCCTCCTCATACGAAGAAACATCCACAAAATTGCAATCCCACCAAACAGTGATCTTATGATAAACCTCTCCCGTTATGAGACAAGCAAAGAAAATATGACCAGTAGATTCCACTGCCTTACCATAATTTGGACAAAAGATGGATTCAATATCCATCCCTCTTCGAGAGATATTAAGCCTAGTAGGTAGACAATCCAATCTTACTTTCCAAGCGTGAACATTGAATGGGTTATGGATCAAATGGGTCATATATTAAAATTGCGACCCGTTTGACCCATTTTTAATATATGACCCGTTTGACCCATAACCCATTTTGTTGGTATTAGAATTGTACTAGAGATTGGGTCGGATTAGGTCATGGTTCAAATGGGTCATATATGGGTCAAATGGGTCGCGGGTCAAACAGTTTGGGTTAGGTCAATCCGTTAACTTTTCAAACTTTTAAAGTTAGAAGCATTTATAATATTTATTATTTTTAGTTTTTTGTACGAGACACAAGATTGATATGCATTCTAAACAAACCAAAATAAGTTAAATTTTATGAATTATTTATATTGTTATTCAAATTAACTTAATTTGTTAAAACAAAATGCAACATATAGTTAGGGCTGAGCATCGGTCTAAGACCGGACCAGACAGGCAAATATCAGACCGGGCCGAGATCGAATTAGACCAAAACCACAAACGGGGATCGGACCGAATGTGTTTGGTCCGTTCCGGGTTGGTCCGGTCCGATTCTTCGGTCGGTCCAGTCCAAGAAAGCATTATTGGTCAGTTTGTACGTAAGATCGGACCGGACCATACCGGACCGAGACCGAAATAAGGAAAAAGTTGGGACCGAGACCGGACCGTTGGTTCTTCGGTTCAGTCGATTTTCGGTCGACTAGGTCGGTTTTCTTGGCACGTCAGTTTTTGGGTTTGCAATGCTCAACCCTAATATCAGTAGTAAACTCAAAAAAAAACTACCTTGGGAGCTGTGATTTTTTTTATTTATTTAAATTAATGATGCATAAAAAAAATAAAAAATAAAATAATAATAATAATAATAATTGCTGGCCAACCATAATTTTAATAAAGATTTTTTTAACGTGTATATAAGTTAAACACATTAAAAAGTACATAATTATTTAAAGACCTGCACAAAATTATAAAAAAAAATGTACTTTTGAGTAGATTTCTAAGTCCTTTTTCATGAGTCCAATTAAAAAACCCTTTTAATAATTATATTTATTAAGTTGCTCACCCTGCAACAATAGTGTCATCCTTTATTCATCCAGATCTTGAAGAAAAAAAATCATAAATTCACTCAGTTTGAGAAGTTCTCCTTTTTAAACCTCCAAATCAATACAATTTTTCATAGAAGTTGGAAAAAATAGAAGATTTTCATTTTATAATCAAATTCGTTTGATGTATCACATGTAATATGACACTAATATGTATGTTCAAACACTTAATATATTATCGTAAAACTAGCATAAATATTTGTATAGAACTTTAAAAGATTCACCATCTTTGCGTTAGAAGCTGCAAATTAATATGGTTTATTAATAGAAGTTGGAAAAATAGAAAAAAATTTGATAATCAAACTTGATATATCATATATGATATAACATTAATGAGTAATTCAAACACTAAACATATTGTCATAAATGGCATAAGTATTTGTACACATCTCCAATAGATTTACCCTTTTTGCACCAAAAATAATACTTATGTTTATTTTATGATATCATGTTTAGTTTTCGAATCTACAAATAGTGTTATATTACATGTGATATATCAAACGAGTTAAAAAAAATCATATATTTTCTCCAACTTATATGAATAAACTGTGTATTGATTTGGAAGTGTTCAAAAATTATATGTGATCTATGATTAGAAAGCAACAGATTTATACTTTTAAATGCAAAAAACATTTAATCATTTGAAATAGGGATTTTATATATGGAGGCAACTCAAGTATTAACATTTTTTCACTAAGGCCACTCATCTATAAAAACGAATTTATAGGCCGTTCAAATATATTTCCCTTTTCATCTATACCAGATTCGTCCAAAATTACACCGAAATATTGTAAATTTACGAAATTACCCGATCTAAAGACTGAAAATTATAACAATTATTATTATTAATATGTTATGATATCAGCTCACCTTTGATCTCATGATCAAAATTGATCCTCCGCATAAGCAGATATGAGATTTTTATTTATAATCATCAGTTACCAACAACAATTTCCATTAATGAAAAGCATCACAAGGGATGATATAAAATCACAACAACAAGAAAAGCATCACCAACAACAATTTCCATTAATGAAAAGCATTTACCTTAATTTTTGTTTCAACATTATTAAATATCACAACCATAAAAAAAAAGGGTTACATTATTTAACCTTATATGGTGAAGGTGTAATCAAGTTGTTGAATCTTGTTATTAAAATTTAAAGAGACGGAAAATATTATATACTTGCCCATTGTAAAAATTTTGCAGTTTGATGGATCAAGTTTTTTCACAGTGAAGATGAAGCAGTTGATAATAGGCTTTGATCATTGATTTTGTTTCCATATCAATAAAAAGGTGCTTTTGTCTTTTTAACATATTAAGGGTATTTTAGTCACTAAGCACTTCATAATTCCGGATTTGGTATAGATGATAAGTGAAATAAACTTGAATGGCCTATACGTTAAGTTTTATAGATAGGTGGCCTTAGTGAAAAAATGTTAAAACTTGGGCGGCCTTCATGTATAAAATCCCTTTGAAATATTACACAAATACTTATTCTAATACTATCCACCAAACTATAATTAAACGGCGAAAAGACATAGTGGATTTGCTATGTTCCTTGCACATTTTAGTTGCCGCAACATTCCACCGGCCAACATATATTCTTCTCATCCACAAATTAGTATAGTATAACATCACACTTTCATTAAACTAACACGTAAATTAAAATACTAGCTTCCAATTTCCAAAGTCGAGTAACACCTAATAAAACCCACTAAACACTTAAAATGGATATCTAGTGGGACCTTCCCAATGCTAATGCGGTAGCTAACTATCGTACTAAACATCATTCATTAATCATTTACCAATTCAACATTATCAAGGTTCACTCGATCAATCCCGTCTTGCATGAGATATGTAAAAAATGAGATGTACACAGCTTAGCTTACCCCTTACTCGAAAGTAAAGAGAATGCTTTTAGAAGACTTCCGGCAAAAATAACAAGATTAATAATTTACCAATTAATCATGTTATTTCAGATATATGGAAGATAAATGAATAACAAGATTTAAGTTAGTGACCACATGACATTAGGTCTAATGACCGGGTACATCTATACGAATTGGAAAACTTAATAATTAATCTCTATAACATTTCGATCACGGAGTGCCGTCTAATAGGCACGATACGGGTGGGATGGTGATCGTCTCCATCTCCCCGTATACATTCCAACAAAATGCATCTAGCATCATCTCCCCTTCAACCGGGAGCAACTCTACTTCCGATAATGTTATGTTTCTACATGGAACCGAGTCACTACAAGCAAAATTCATTGGTGGGCTTCTCACGTCGTATGTACCTTTTATGTCCTTGTACTCGATGTCTGAAACCACTACCGCGGATGTTTGGTTCATGCATTTTCTTGTTAGGCAATAGAATTGGTCGATTATGATTGGATTCCTTACGTTTTCCATCCGTATGTTTTCATATTTTACTCCATTTACGGCGCCATAGCCACCTTGCCATGTCTTGATCCTAAGTCCATTTTTAGATTGCTTTATGGTTGAGTCCCTTACTGTGATGTTTGAAACCCATGCTCGTGAATCGTGATTGCCTAAACTCCCTATGCTGATTCCATGACCTTGTCCACAAGTGATGTTCTTTATGTCAACATCATAACAACCCGATGCAATTGACACACAGTCGTCGCCTAAAATAAGATCAAAATTACAATTTAAGTTGAGTCATGACAATATATTGGACTAATTGAGTGAAAAGGTGACGATATATGTACCATTGGAGATTATTGAGTTGTAGATTTGAACATTGTTGGTGTTTGAAATATGGATTCCGTCTGTGTTGGGACTGAGTTCTGGCGCTGTTATGGAAATGGATTCAATAAGAATGTTACTGCAGCCATCGAACTTCACGTTGAACATTGGGCTATCCTTGATCCTAAGTCCTTGTAAAGTCAAATTCGTGCTCATAAAGAACCGTATGGCCTAACGTTAGTTACAATAAAACATATGCTCATGTCACGAAGATAACAAGAAATAGATCATTGTATATAGTATATATGAAAGATTGAACTCGTTCGTATGAATATGATTAACACTCACAGTTGGGCTATCACATGGTCCTGGTAAGGTCGAGCCGTTTGGACCCTGTATCGTGGTATTTACATATATGTACATTAGTAATTCGAAAATGGCAATAAAAATGTGAATAAATTCTAAGAACAAATACTACTATATATATGTATATACAAATGATTATCATAAAAGGTACCTTGTGAGGCTTGCATGGAAGATTCCACCATTGTTGTCCCCGACCATCGATGAGACCAGACCCTTGAAGCGTCATCTGGTCGATTCTATAAAACACCAACCATTGACGTCTACTGTTATACTTTGGCCATGAGTCGGGTCCATCTGGAGGCATCATTGTCCCATCAACCTTTTTTTTGAACAATCATATATAGAATGTTAGTGAAAAAGTTTCAACTTATATACATGTCTAATATGTAATATACATTTGCCACTAAGTTGGTCATAATATATGTCCTGTCATATAGTCATATGAAAAACAGTATGATTGATTGGATTTAAGTTACTCGTCACATAGCGGAAGCTGTACCAGTATGACATGTACATATGAACATGCATGTATACGTCATAGGTAACAAAAGGGCGTTGGTACGTATACCTGAATCTTTAATGGAGATTGGCAAGGACCAGTGAAAATGGTGGATTGTAAGACGAAAGAATAGCCATGAGGAACCAAAAAAATAGGTGAATTGGCTTGACATTGACATGCTGAGTCCCATGCTTCCTTGAAGGCATTAGTCTCATCGGCTACTCCGTCTCCTACAGCTCCAAAATCTCTAACATCAAATATACCATCACCATCACATATATCGTAGGGGACATTTGTAGGTGAAGGTGACGGTGAAGGAAAAGGTGAACGCGATGGAAAAGGTGAAGGTGAAGGCGAAGGCATTGGTGAAGATGAAGGCGAAGGCACGGGTGGAGGTGAATGATGCTTGTGTTTATGTTCATGATCATGATGATGATGGTGTCTTGCTTGGGTGTAACAAATATAAAGGCACAAACTAGATGCCAAAATTTGTATTGACATAGAAAAGTTGTATGCCATTGAGTGGAGTTAGCAAGAATATAATCCTAAAGGCTTAACTATTTGTGAGTTATTCCCTATCTCTTTATATACAAGAAAATCCATATGGTGGTAGGAGAGGTGTGCTAGTGGAAGTGGTAGTAGGAACTCAATTCAAAATTACAAAAAATAGGTAGGTATGCTACTAAGAAACTGCATACATAGTTACAATGGTAAATGATAATACTTAAGGTTTGATTAATGTGCAAAGTTACTAAAGTGAACATTATTGTACTTAATTATATAGACAACAGCTGAATAAGCTTCATGTCTCAGCAAGGCTGCGCACACCTAAAGAAGCTAGCTTTTGCTTAACTGATGCGTGAACCGTTCTAATAACAAATTTACCCACAAAATGAGACTGCGGGTATTATGTAGGCCTGTACATATATATAAATGATAACGATCTTGTAGCAAGTAAGGCGCGAGCCATTTCTCATTCCCATTTCTCATATAAGCAAATAGACGTATAAGAAACATTTCTTATATCAGAAAATTTTAAAATAAATAGAAGGACCATAAATCAACTATATATAATATGTACTGTATATCTTTTTTAGCTAGTGGTGATTGTTTTTTTCTTCTTTAAAAGCACGCGTGTCAACCAATCATTGAGCTTTGAGATAACAATGGTAGCATGCTTTAGTCATTCCATGACTAAAATATATGGATTCAACATTGGTTAAGTATGTTGATTAATATATAATCAGCCATTCAGACATGTGTATTCATATCCTACTTGTTGTTGCTTTATTTCAGTTCATATTGGTGCAATTATTTTGCCAACTTATCTGTTATGGTAAGAGTTGTGTATTCAACATTGGTTTGCATATTTTTAACTGTTCGTTTTGATTGACATAGCTGTATACAAGGGTGTGCGGAATGTGCGATCACATAAGGCCTCAAAGTGTTAACGACTTAAAAATGTATCCACTTCATAGGTTTATCGGCTCAAAATTCACTTCCAGCAATCACATATTATTTTATTTTCTAAATATTTGTTATGACTGAAGCTGGATATTTAGAGTACTATGTTTTTTTTTTTTTCTAGTAGAAAGTTGGTAATTATATATCTTTAATTGCATAACTTACGTGGGAGCACAAAATGAAGCATGACATGAAGGAGTTTCTTTTGTCCGACTACATGACCTCTGATAAGGACGAGTTTAGGGCTAGAATTAGATTAGGAGGTTAGATGATAGGTATAGAGATGTATAGCCAGTTCCTTTTTGCTTTTTAGGCACGTTGTAGTAGGTAGCCATTCGTATACATATTTGCCTTTGCCTTCGCTTTAGGTAGAGAGCCTCATAGCTCTATGCATTTTCGAACTTAGTTGCACCCGTAGATCCTTTTTATATTTTTGCCCAGTTACTTTGCTTGTGTTTATGCTTAAATGTTCTCCATGCTTCCCTTTCATGCTTATGTATGCCTTTTTCGTATATGCATGCCTCTAGTTGTATCTTTGATCTTTCTGTGGGTTTCCACGCGCTCTTGGTCTTATGCATTTTTGTTTCATATGCTGCCATGCGTGTATGCTTATATGTCCCTTTTTGTTTCCAACTCTTTTTATGCTTACATAGCTTCTCTTGCCATGTGTCATATGCTTTCATATCTTCCTCTGCCATGTAACCTTGCATAATCATGCGTTCATATATTTTTTTAGCACTATCACACTCGTACATACACGTTGTTGGAGGTTAATCTAGAAGCAGTCTCCTTACTCTCGGGTTTACCCAAGGGTTGTCTATATTCTACCTCCCTCATACCCTGCTCACGCGGGATTGGGTATCGTTATCGTTATTATTGTTGTTGTTTAGTTATCAATTAAGGTTATGCACAAGGTCTTCATTAGCTCAGCTACAACGTGTTGATCGATGTTGGCTCATCGTACGTACATGAGCTTCATTTTGATTTTCATTTTCATTTACATTACAACAAAGATTGTTAGACAATTTACATGAATAATGGACCATATAAATAATGATATCAATCAATCAACATTAACAATTTAATAGCAATGAACTAATCATAATTTAAAGCTTGAGATTGATAGGAACACCAGTTAGAGGCACCCAAGATTTAGCATCTATAAACTTCTCAGAACTAAAGTTTTCAGCCTCATCCTCATCTTCAATAACCTGATAACCCGACCATGTAACACGACCATCAGTATTCGACCCTGGTCCTTTGTTGCCATACTCCCTAAACATACACGTCTCGTGATAGTCCTTCTCGTCTGGAGTCTCCCATGATGTCCATCCTGCGGCTTGGATTACGTCCCCAAGTTCTGATTTCATCACAGCTGCTTTTGCCTCTTGCTTCCAAGGGCGCCCGAGGTATGTTTTAAATTGTCCCTTAGCTGACTTCAATTCTGAAGCAGCCATAATTTTGCAGTTCTGTAACACAACACCTCCCATTTCTTCAGTTTTCATTCTTCCATCGGCTGTTATTGTGTTGATTTGTCCGGTTTGCGGTTTTCTAATATAAATTTTTGTGTCTTGGAAGAAAGCCCGTCCGCTTCCGAAGATGATGTCTACTGTCCCTGATATTTCGCAGTTTTTATAGAATTGGTAATGTGTGTGGTAGTATAATGTGTTTTGGTACCCCTCGAAGCTGCAATCAACCATAACAGTATGTGGTGATTGAGATCGGAAGGCTACTGCTTCACCCCCTCGTGGCCCGATTGTGTTTTTGAAGCCTATACCTTTTGCCATGAACCGTTCACCTTCAGCGACAAATGTGGCCGTGTTGGAAATTGTGATTTCCGCGACCCCATGGTTTGCATTGCCACTTATGATTGTTTTGTCTTGACCATCTCCGTACATATAAACGTTGTGTTGCTTTCGGTTGACGATTATTTGCTCATCATATTCACCACATTTAATATAGATGATGTATCGTCCTTTGAGGTTACGAGGATAATTATCGAGTGCTTCTCTAATGGTCTTGAATTGACCACTTCCGTCTTGAGCCACAACCGCGTCAGGCTTCACGTCCTTTTTGAGAGGTTCGGGTTCAGGGGATTTAAAGAAATCTTTAGCTTTGGGTACATGATCATCCTTTTTGGACTTTTTGTCATCATCATCATCATCTTCGTCTTTGGAATCACCACCAAGAATCCTGCGGTCACTAGCTGCGACCCACGAAGGGTAACCTTGTTGGTCAAGCTCCTCGCCCTCGTCTAGGAGCCTACGGTGTCCAATCGGTGGGAGTTTATAGTCACTCAAATCCAACCCAAAGTCCTTGAGGATTTTAGGCACATTGTAGATGATCTTTTCAGAGTTAAATGTATGTTTGTTCGCGGCATCTAATGTCTTTTTGATGTCCTTTTTTAGTTTCTCATCTGTGATCTCGTCAACACACGTTGTTTGGTATGCACGAGCCGCGGTGAGCCACACAAGGATGGGGTCAACTTGCTTGATCAACTTTTTAGTTTTTGTGTTAGTTGCAACCTCGACAACATGTTGAAGGTCGCATACGGCATGACTCAACAATTTCTCGCAATTTAGAAGGTCTGCACGAGCGTGTGTTGCATAACTATCTGTTCGACCATGCAACCCCTTTCTATTACTAGAACAATTTAAAATCGCCTTTTGGAGTTCAACAATGGTACTATTAAAGCTCGCGAATATGTAGTCCTTTTTGGTCGACGAGGTGTCCTTGGACACATCGGCTAATGCCTCATAACACGCATCTTTATACTCGGTTGGTTTGCACATGGTTTTAAGTGCCTTGGTGTTCATAAAATGAATATCATCCAAACTTCCATCCTTCGCGACAAAAGCAACAATAGCTAAAATAAAAACAACTGACAAGCCTAATGATAAAAGAGATGTCAATAATGGATTAGCCATGTACGAGTCTTCTTATTTACATACAATCGCTACAAACGGGATGAAATAAAGTGTTTGCTTGTTCTCGTTAGTGTCTTCCCGCTAAGGAAGATCAGAACAAAGAACAAGCAAACATCCGGAGATTGAGATCGAGACCGAGGTTGTATAAGTCCCCTCTATCTCTATCTCTATCTCCTATTCTATATTTACAAATATAGATTTGAGATTACAAAAAATTTATCAAGGAGGGCTAGGATTTATATATGGATATATTTTTTCTATAAATAGGAGTGATAACCCAATTCTTTAGCTTTTCATCAAATATTCATCATTCATCTCCTCTAGCATTTCATGGTCTACCCTTTACTATTTTCAGACCAATTGATATATCTATGCATCAAATAAGACATATACCTTCTGTCAACTTAAATTTGTAAATTTTTTCAAAAGGGTTCTCACACAATTGTTTCCACCAAAGTATTAAAAATTGAACCATAAACAATTTATGGGTTAAACTCAAGTTTCACTATAAAGAAATAAAGTAGCAAAAAAATGTATCAGAGGTTACACGTATTGAAAAACGACACGTTTTGAAAACTAATTACACTTCATGACTAAAAATCAGGTTTAGCCTGTGCCACACCCGATATCAATATGATGTGAGAGGTCTAAGATTTAAATTCTACTAGATGCAAACAACTCTAAATTGTAGTGATCACAATAACCTTATCAATTATCAAACGAAAATATTTTATCCGATTTTAGTATGTGTGACGATGATTTCAAACTAACTATTATCAAAAAGGAAAACAAATTGCCACAAACCTTAGTGTGAAAACTCGAATATGCCATTCATATGCATTGTCCTCCAAGCAAATTTTTTTTTTGTTTGTTAGTTAAGAAAGTGTTTGGAAAAAAAAGATAGACAAAGACAAATGAAAATTGAATTCTGTATGCACACTCACTACTATGTGTCATTTTCCTCTATATATACTGTACTCATTTTTTCTTTCTCAAATCAGAATCCTTATCCACTGATAATAAGTTAATAACCATCACACGACAATGAGCACACCTAAAGGAACCATCATCTTCACCACTGTCGGTCGCCCGCACTACGGGTTCGATGTTTTCTCGACTCGTTTACCTCGTAACCTAGACGAAATATCGTCTTCACCTCCTATAGAAACCCGTCTCACAGACGGTGTTTCTGTCAACTTTAATGCCCAGTTTGTGGGACCAGACGATGACAAATGTCGTCTGGTCTATGTTTCTGAACGAACTGGGTCACCTAAAATATATCTAGACTCGAACCCATTACCATATGCTCCAACAAGTCTTTTTCATGACCGTCCTTATACTTTATTTCAGCTCATGAAGAGTCCGACCAGCCTTTTAAAAGCTGGTCGGCACTTTACACCGTTGACCTCAACAGTGTAAAAGCGCACACAACCATAACTCGTTTGACACCGTACGGTTGTGTAGACTACAGTCCATCCGTTTCACGCTCTGGCGAACTCATCGCCGTTGCGTCATACGGGTCTCGCCCTTGGGGTGGTGAGTTTCACCATCTCGAAACCGATATAGTTGTTTTCCGAAAATCGGACCCCACAAACCGATACCTCGTATGTTCACGAGGTGGCTGGCCTACATGGTCGGGTGATGACACAATTTACTTCCACCGACAATCCGAAGACGGGTGGTGGAGTATTTTCAGGCTCGACTTACCCGAAAATCTAGACACTCCACCACCCGCTCCTACACGTGTCACGCCGCCTGGTGTACACTGCTTTACACCCGCGGCAATGTCCTTCCAGCGAGTTGCTGTTGCAACTCGCAGAAAGGACAATAACTACAGACACATCGAAATATTCGATATAGAGTCCAAAACCTTTTATCCAGTGACAAAATACTCAAATCCAAATATTCATCATTATAATCCTTTTGTATCTCCAGACTCGGGTTTTGTCGGGTATCATAGGTTTAGAGGTGAATCGGGTGATGGCGAGTCCATAATACCGCATTTAAACCCGGTTTTATCTCCTATTAAAGGTCTTAGAATGTTGAGGCTGAATGGGTCATTTCCAGCAGTGTCTCCTGCTGGTGATCTTATTGCTTTTAATCCTGATTTCGACTCGAATGCTGGTGTTGATGTTGTGAAGTCAGATGGGTCAAAAAGATGGACATTATTCAAGGTGATAATGATAAGTTAAAATATATGCTACATTGGTTTATTCTACTTGTTATTTTGTGCTTGTTTATGCCATATATGTGTTACATGTGTTTGTCTTCTATACTTACTGAGAAAAAAAATGCTTATCAATATGAGGTACTCATTAGAAGTCAAAGTACTTGTTAAATATAGCTTATTATGTGAGTGACAAGGATTAGAATGTTTAACCAAAGTAGCTTGTCTAACAGGGACGAACATCGTTCTACAATTCGTGGAGTCCTACTGAGAAGAACGTGATCTTCACATCAATCGGGCCAATATTCGAATCTGTCAAAAAGACCGTGCAGATTGCAAGGGTCTCTTTCTCATTAGAAGATGATCTCAAGCCCGAAATCAAGGTCCTGACTAAGGAAGAAACAGGAAACAACGCTTTTCCATCTTGTTCACCGGATGGAAAACATTTGGTATTTAGATCAGGCCGGTCGGGCCACAAAAACCTCTACATATTAGATGCCGTTGAAGGGGAGTTTAAAAAAGAGGGTGGAATTCGTCAAGTAACAAATGGGCCATGGATCGACACAATGCCTAGTTGGTCACCAGATGGGAAGCTCATTGCATTCTCATCAAACCGACACAATCCAACAAACACCGAGGCTTTTAGCATTTACATTATGTGTCCGGATGGAAGTGATGTAAGGAGAATATTGAGCGGGAGAGGAAGGGTCGGATGAGGTGGATAGGGAGAGGATTAACCACGTGTGTTTTAGCGCAGATGGTGAGTGGTTGTTGTTTACCGCAAATATAGGTGGAGTGACTGCAGATCCAGTATCATTGCCTAATCAGTTTCAACCGTATGGAGAGTTGTACGCGGGCTCGTTTGGATGGTAGCAAGAGAAAGAGACTGACGTGGAACGGATATGAGAATGGGACACCAACGTGGCATCCCGGAGTTGAAAGTGAGATGGGAGTGTGTTTTGATGGTGTCGGAGATAAGTTGTTGGGTCAATTTGATGAACCCCTATGGATCAACTGTGATATCTAGATATGTAAGTTTTGCACTACCTTGTTTGTGTTATTTACAAGTGCAAAATTCCTCAAGAAGCTATGAATAAGAATCTATATATGTAAATCATAAATAAATTGATGACTGAATCATATGAAATTCCGACTTGAACCATTATACTTATAATTTTGTATGTGTTTTGTATAGCATACTAGGAAGGCTTTCGGGCTGTGCAAACACAGTGATGAACACATCATAGTAATAGCTGAATCTTTAAAGACAGATACACTACATAGTAAAAGAAATTGAAATATGATATAGAATGATGAACACGTGAAGCTCGAACAAACTGAAAGTCGCATAAACTACAAATCAAACTAATTACTAGGCCAAAGCCCTTTGATACTAAAGAACACTTTTTAGTTTTTACCATCATAAACATCGTCGATTTTGTACTAGATAGATGTTTGAGTAGTATGTAGTTGGCTTTAACCTTATGGAAGAACTATTTTGAGGAGTTTTCAAGAAAATGCACCAAGTCATCAACACACTTGTCCTGAACATCTCTGTCACCAAACAAAGCCATTATCTCTTTAGCCTTTTCTCTATACACTTTACCCTCTTCTTTCACAAACACAAGACTCAGCGAGTGAGCCACGGTTTCGGGTTCAAATGACCCATCCATATCGTTCCTGTGAACCATATATGCCATCTTTTTCTCCACCAAATAAGTTGCAATCACCCCTTGGTCCGCCATGAATGGCAACAACACAAGTGGTTTACCGAGCTGAAACCCTTCCACCACTGAACTCATACCCGAGTGAATTAATAACCCGCCCACTGAGTCATGATTCAGTATCTTAAACTGTGGTGCCCAAGTCCTGCACACCACACCACGTCCACGTGTCCTCTCCTCAAACCCATTTGGTAACTCAATAACTTCGTTATCTGATGACCCACGTTGATCAATTAGCACCCAGTAAAACGGTAGACCACAAAGCTCTATACCTAATGCCAGCTGAGTTAACTCGTATTGATCAGGTTTAGTTTCGGTTCCAAAAGCGATATAAACAACAGAACCTTTTTCATGCTTATCTAACCACTCTTTCGTAAACTGCCAACTTGTATCATTATTCTCTGCAGCCGTTGTTGCGGGTAATAGCCCCGTTGGAATGACGGGTTTTTTGTAAAGTTGGTTAAGGAGGTTTAACCATTCTGGCTCAAAATCTAGACAGCTTCTAACTAACACCGCATCGCAGCCATGGATAGTGGCTCCAAGGCGATACGAGTCTGTAACCTTTACATTACCATCATCAGAGCTTAGATTCCTCGAAATCTGAAAAAGACTCGCTCGAACATTGGTTTCAAACGTAACCCAACTCGGTTTCTTAGTAAAATCTTCTAGTGTTACATGTCCATGCATCATGGCCTCCGGGTATCCTCCATATCCGAGAATCACTGCTGGAAAAACACTAAAATAGGCCGTCCGAACGCCATGTTGTGCTGCTAATGGCCCCAACCAATAAGTAACAAAATCATATATGATCCAATCTGGAGACGAGGTTTTAAGAAAATCCATGACGGGTTCCTGGAACCCGTCACATGCAATTTTGAGGTACTTAACTTTATCTAACGGTAAATCCTTGGTAGATTCGGCGTTTTCAGGAAGATTTTCAACTTTTGGTAGATCGAGTTTGACGAATTTGATGGAAGACGTTAAGGATTTCGGTATTTGAGGGATGCGATCGATGTTTCTTGGAGTTGATAAGAAGGAAATCTTATGGCCTTTGATGGCCATAAGCTTTGCAAGTTCAAGAAATGGAATAATGTGACCAAAGGCTAGCCATGGAAGCATTGCAATATGAAGCTTACCATCTCCATTTTTGGCCATGACAAAAATGGTGCTTCTGAGCAAATGGTTATCGAATTTGTTTGTGTTTCCTAACATTAAGATATACATGCAAATATTTAATTTACCTAGCTAGCATTTAAGCTGACACTCTCCCAACTGTTCACTGTGAATAGCTTTTAAATGTTCAGTGTGCCAAGTGTAGATGCAAATAAGGGATATAGTAACATTTGGTCACTTGATAACTTTAGTAGACAGCTTATGACAGCAAATTCATTCTTATAGAACTTATCCTGAAGTTATAGTATAATTCAATATAAGATGTATACTGTATAGTTCCATATTCATAAATTCATAATACACATAGGTAAGTCCAAGGTAAGTGAGAGCAGCCAAGGTGGACTTTCAAGACTTCAACAATGGCGGTCCTAAACTCAAAGCCAAAACAATATAGTGTCCATTTTTTAATCACTTAGTAATTAGTAAAGGACTAAAGGATAATGCCGAAGACGTGCAATTGTGCAGATTAGAGGTGAATCAAACGATCAAAGCCTCGACTAGACTGGGGAAGTGGAGCCCAACAATATAAAAGGGCGTAAAAAGCTTGGGCCCAATAAAAAGCTTTTGGTTAAAACTTTGGGCGAAATATTTTTTTAAATAAATAAGTGTATGTATTTTGTAAATTGTCAAAGATACATAATATATTTTTAAATAATTTTTATCTAAATTTATGACCGAAAAAAGAGTGCTATCACCACCCTTGATTACACCGTTGGTCCCCAAATTAGCACCAACTTCGAATTTAGTCCTATTTTTGATAGCGCTAAAAAAAATTAAAAAAACTTTTAAATTGTTTTAAAAAAAAATCTTTTAAAATTTTTTTCTTAAAATATATATTTTTTAATTTATAATTTAAAAAAATAGATAATTTTTTTTTTAATCCGGATAAACTCATTACATTTTTTTAAATATTTTGAAAATTGTAATTTTGTAAAAATAAATATAAATTCTGACAGTTTTTAAAAAAATAAAAATTTGGAAAAATCAGGAAAAACTTTTTTAAAAATCTGATTTCTTTTTTTTCTGAAAAATCTAGATAATTTTTATTCTTTAAAAAATTATAATTTTCAAGACTTTTAAAAAAAAAATATAAAAGTTTATCCAGATTTAAAAAAATAAAAATAAAAATCTGGAAAAATCTGGAAAAACTATTTTTTACTTTTGATTTTTTTTTTGAAAAACTGGATAATTTTCATTTTTAAAAAAATTACAGTTTTCAAGATTTAAAAAAAAAAAAAAAAAAAGATATTTAAAAAGTTTATCTATATTTAAAAAATAAACGTATAAAAAATTTATCTATTTTTTTCTAACTTTAAATTAAAAAAAAAATTATCTAGATTTTAAGAAAAAAAAAATTAAAATTTTTATCAAAATATGATCAAATGCGCAAATTTAGTCCAGTTTGGAGGACCAACGATGTAATTTTTTATCAAGGGTGACCTGATAACTTGCTGCTAACCGGTCATATAAAATAAGTTGAGTATCTTTGACAATTTATAAAATATATTGCGTAGACCTGTTTATTTGAAAAAATATGTTGCGTATCTTTAGCTTTCACCTGAAACTTATCATTTTTCACAACTCATTGTTTTATTATTACAAAAGTCATTTAAAAGTTAGAGTAAACTACACCATTTGTCCTTGTGGTATACGTTGACCATCAAGGATCGTCCTTTGACCAAAAATCATAATACGGCCCCTAATCAAGGAACGCCATTTCAATACAATTCTCACCCTAACCTGTAGCAGTAATCTACAAGTGTTCTATTTAAATATAGATATTCGCTTTTTCACCACCCACACCACTTTGCCTTTCCCACCCACAAAGACATGAAACCTACAAAAACACCAATAATCATTCAACACACACGTATTCTTTTGACCAAATTCAAAAACTAAATCACT
>OU343225.1:83833100-83933394 GCA_910596185.1 Chrysanthemum makinoi | reverse complement strand
CAACTCCGTTTGCCGATACGTCGTGAGAGAAAACTTATGATCACTGGATAATCTCATACAAAGATCACGAAAATTACATAAACGAATTCCATATTAAAGTACGTAAAAAGCATCAAATACACAACATATTAGCCAATAAGACAAACAACGATTACACATACCTATAAAACACAAAAAAAAAAGAAAATGAGCTCATGAACTCCAATAGGTGATAGGTGCTGATCGTTATCGAACGTCTTGGAGTTCGATGTCCATACGAAGCCAACGAGGTTCCTGGTTCACGTCATCCATTATTGGAAGATTACATGGCATGCATTGGGTATAAGAGTCGTCATCATCTCTATTCACATCGGTCCCCATGTCATATATATCCCTTGGCTTGGTCCTAATAACATGTGACCATCCAAAATCTTTTAAATCATCTATATAGAACACTTGTCTTGCTTGAGTAGAAATTATAAAAGGATTATCTTTTAAATTTTCACACGGTGGGTACCATGGCTAGAAAAATTCACAAGAGGAAACCCATACTTATCTTTCTTTAGCCCTCTATAAAGTCGATTGTCGAATTCAATCACAATGGAAAAGAACAATTTTGTATCCACGATAATATTCAAGCTCAATAATGTTCGTAAGTTTTCCATAATAATTTCCTCCTTCAACTTCCACCATGACTCTAATTTTGGGTCTTCTTAAACTCTTCATGTCGCCTTGTGAGAAATCTATGACCATTAGTGATGAAGCCTTTATATTGTTTGGCAACAAGATTTGGGCCAATGGCAAGAGATAACACTTCTTCATCTCCGTTATCCTTTTGTAAGAGAGAAACCTACCATTATTTAATATCACTATTAGTTAATGCACCACGGAGATGAGGAAACTCATGTAACAACCAATAGATTTGTAACCTGGTTTTTTAGCCACCATGGAAATTCCTCGACCATCAATTTCTCTATAGTTTTTGAGTCCATGGGTTTATTCCTACGCGCTTGTTTTTCACCCAAAAAATAACTACACGAAGCATATCATAATCTTAAGACTTTATCAAAGCATTATCTATTATTAGATATGTTAATTACATGCTAAAAGAAATACTTACTCGCGGAAAGGTTGAATTTTACTATGGTTTAGTAACACATAGCGATGTGCTTGAGCTAAAGACTTGCCATCAAGCTCAAGAATCTCAACCTTACCTAACTTACGACCACCCGAATTGAACATGTACATCTCTTTTTCCCAACATTCACATTATTTCTAGGAGGGCGATTAAAGGGAGTCTCAACACCTTCAAAATATCTTGAACAAAAATTAAGACACTCTTCCTTGATATATCCTTCCGTAATTGATCCCTCAGGTTGAGCCTTACTGCGAACATATGACTTCAACCGCATCAAGTACCTTTGACTTAATGGCATGAAAGAGAAAGTACCGTTCAATGGGATACATCCATCTGTAATGAACGGGTCCACCAAGCTTCGCCTCTGATATCAAATGGATAGTCAAGTGGACCATGACGGTGAAAAATCTAGGAGGAAATAACTGCTCCAACTCGCATAAGGTCCGCACAAGTTGATACTCCATTTTTTCTAATTCACTAAGATCAAGAACTTTTGCGCACAACCCTTTGAAAAAGTAGCAATAATCCGTCCGCTTTAACTACGAGATTGTGTTCTTGAAATCCAGGATGCCCGTGAGAGCAATGGGCAAAACATCTTGCATTAAGACATCATGACTCTTGAGATTGGAAATTTTATTATCTTTCAAGTTTACACCCCTCGAAATATTTGATGCATACCCGTCTGGAACTTTGAGATCTTTTATAACAATTGTAAAAGTTGGACTTCTCTACACTAGACATCGTATAACATCTGGGGGTAAGGCCGGCTTTCCATTAGGACTATTTATAAGTGAAGCTCATGCCTAATTCCTATTTCCTCGAGATCCTTGCGGGTGTTTTCATTGTCTTTAGTCTTTCCATCCAAATCTAATAAGGTCCCGAGAATATTATCACACACATTCTTTTCGATATGAATCACATCTAAGTTATGTCTAAGTAAATTGTGCTCCCAATACTCTAAATCAAAGAATACACTTTTCTTTTTCCATAATTGACTATCACCGTCAATATCTTCTTCAATGATATTAATTGTACTCTCAAATGCACCTTGGTTGTCATTTGTTGCCTCTGTTGTATAAGTACTTGTTGAACCAACATCCTCCCTCATCCTTTTCTTAGACTTTCCATATTTAAATCTTATACCGCTTAATTGTTTCAAAACATCTGATCCTGTTAGTGGAGTTGGCGGACGCTCATTCTCTATTGTACCATCAAAACGTTCCTTTTGAAATCGATTAATGTGATTCGGCTCTAACCATCTTCGATGTCCCATGTAGCAAAATTTTTTCCAGTGTTTTAACCACCTTGAGTGAGTGGAGTTCGCACAAACGGACATGCCACACCCCTTGGTGCTCCAACCAATAAATTTGCATACAGGAAAATCGTGATAGTCTACATAAGGGAAGCCTTTAGTTTGAAAGGTTCCTTAGAAAAAGCATCATATGCATCAACGCCCTTCCATAATGATTGGAGCTCTTTTATTAAAGGTTTCATATATACGTCAATATCATTGCTGACCTTTGTCCCCTGGAATAATAGATGAAAGAATGAATGAGTGTTGTTTCATGCATATCCAAGGAGGTAAATTGTAAGGAATCAATAACACCGGCCATGTGCTATGTGATGTACTCATTGTACGAAACGGGCTAAAACCATCACTAGCCGTGCCAAGCCTCACACCCGAGGATCTGAGCAAACTCCGAATGTCGCATCATTAAACGCTTCCAAGCAAGACCATCTGCGGGGTGCCTTAATTTTCCATCTTTTGTTCTACCAATATCATGCCATCTCATTTCCTTTGCTGTTTTCTCGGACATGTACAACCTTTTAAGTCTCTAATTAAGGAAAATAACGAAAACTTTGCTGGCCGATCGATTTGCATGATTTTGAACTTCCAAATCACTTCATCACTTTTATATCGAGAACCTTTGCAAATATGACATGATTGTTGACCCACCCTATCACCCCAATAAAGCATACAATCATTAGGGCAAGCATGGATTTTTTCGTAACCTAGACCTAAATCCTTAGTAAACTTTTTGGCTTCATCTGCAGATGATGGTAATGATGTAAGGTGTGGAAATGCATCCCTTAAAAGTTCTAGTATCATGCTAAAAGTCTTGTTAGATATTCCACCAATACATTTAATGTGATATAAATGTAAAGTGAAGGACAAATTTGAGTACTTGCAACCAGAGTACAATTCTTTGTCACACTCTTCTAACAACTTCTTATATGAAACACCCTCATCACAATGATCACCACTTTTGGTAGATTCTCCGGTATCTCCTTCCATCGTTGTAGACTCCTAATTGTGTGCTATCCAAAGGCAAATAATTAATACCTAAGGCATCACGAACCAAACCTCTTATGTCCTCTTGACCATAAGAAGTTTCCTCAACATTAACATCACTAGATTGAGATGGTGCTAAAGGTATAGTATGCTCTCCATGCACAGTCCATTCTGTATACCCAGATAAAAACCCATAACGCAATATGTCACCATGAGCTTTATCCAAAGTTACCCAATCACCGAGACAACATTTATTACATGGACATTTGATGAGTCCTCTTATACTTCTAACACGAGCAAAACTTATAAAATTAGCAACTCCATCTCTAAAAGTTTTGCTTCTAATCGGAGAACTAATCCAACTTTTATCCATCGGTTATACTTACCAAGTTTCCGATACAATGCCTAAAATCATTAGAATCGAAATGTTATTGATTTTAAATTCCAAAAATTCTATCAATTAATATATGCAAATTGAGTTCTATGCGCTAATAATGATTTTAATATTGAAATGCAATCAGTGAATAATAACATATATAATGTACGAAAAAAAATACTAGCAACTTCTAATATAGTAAAAAAAGGTTGCATACTTAAAATCAATCAATGTCATCACTTAATCACAACTACTCGCCACATGATCCTGCACATCAAGTATACTTACACACATTAACAACCATCGAAAGCTTTGTTCATATGAAATATTGAAAAGCATCATACATCATATATTACTGATAGAAGTAAAGCATCTATTACTAATCAACATATACATAATAATTGTATATCCTAAATCACAGAATTCTTAAGTCAATGATATATTACTAATTAAAATATACATAATAACAACAGATATTACTAATCAATGTATACTATTGCTAATCAACATATACATCATCATATATTACTGATAGAAGTAAAGCATCTATTACTAATCAACATATACATAATAAGATTCGCAAAAACTCACATAATTCTTAAGTCTCTTTTCACAATGTATTCTATTCAACGATCATATCAATCACATATGTATATTCAATCGTGTTGAGATTACATACCTTAATCGAGTGAGACTACACCAGCAGCAAATCGAAAGTAACCTAACATCCACCACCAGCAAATCGAAAGTAACCTAACATCCACCAGGTGCGAATCGAAACTAAACTAACATCCACCAAAGCAATCGAACTAACCTAACATCCACCAGGTGCGAATCGAAACTAAACTAACATCCACCAGCAGCAAATCGAAACTAACCTAACATCCACCAGGTGCGAATCGAAACTAAACTAACATCCACCAGCAAATCGAAACTAACCTAACATTCACCAGCAAATCGAAACTAACCGGCAGGTGCAAATCGAAACTAACCTAACATCCACCAAAAGAAATCGAAACTAAACTAACATCCACCAGTGCGAATCGCATTACTTAATTGAGATAACGAATTAAGCAATTAACTAACTAATAGTCATTTAAATTAGATCTATGATTTAAAAAAAAAAAAAAAAAAAAACGATGTAAACGCGCCATTTTTTAACTAACAGTCATCCACCAGGTCCGTACATTTGATGAGCAGAAAGTATGAAGATAGAAGCAAAGAGAAGCCTTCCAATGAACGATGTAAACGCCATTTTTTTATGTTGAGTTTTATTGTGATTATTATTAATTTGATTGAATTAGGGTTTACACGAATTGAGATTTGGGGAAAATGAATTGTTGAAGATGATTTGGGGAAAATGTTCAGTAGTATAAATCAGTAGTGAGATTTGTGATTTGAGATGAAAGTTTGAGTGAGATTTTACAATTTAAAACATTATGAAGGGAAGGTGAGAATTTGTGATAGAGCAGACGTATAAAAAAACAAGTCCACGCTTTTTGTTGTGTATTTTCTAGTGTTTAAAATTTTGTCCACGTTTTTTGTTGTGTATTTTCTAGTGTTCCTATATGAAAATTTTGTCCACGCTTCTTGTTGTGTATTTTCTAGTGTTTTTATATGAAAATTTTGTCCACGCTTTTTCCCGTAACTCATACTATTTTATATCCACACTGGGTAACGTGGCTCTTATTTTTACCTTTTACACGCTTATTGTCGTGTATAAGAGAAACTAAAACTCCACCCTTTCAAGACCGTGGAAAAATAACCGTGAACATTCTCATCATTTGTAGTAGTGGGCTCGGCTTGTTCGAGCTTTTTATCGATCCGATCCCGAGCTTTTCACAAACGGCTCGGCTCATTTCCACCCTTAGATAAGACTAATTGTATTTGTTTTTTAAATGTAAGTTGGAAGTTTAGCTTGGATTGAAGGAATGAGCAAAGTAATAGGGTGTTTTATGTGCAAGGCTGAAAGATGCTATAACTGGACTATAAAATAAGGCACACTCTTTAGGGTTTGATATTACGCCTCTTTCATACTTCTTCTCTAAAACACACACAGGTTCTCTCATATTTGAACTCTGTATTAATTTTGATCATTCTTTAAATTATCATTTAGATCATAGAGGTACAATGGTCAGCTGATTAAGATCGGTCTATGAGTTTGTTGAATTGAGATTCAATTAAGTGTTTGTGTGTGGTTTTAGATATCTGTTCAAAAAGGCTGTTCTTGATCATTAATTCGACGGGAACACAATTACACAAAGTCAACCAATGGCCGATGATACGAGTAATGAACTTTTGACCAAATTCCTTGCAACATTTACAACCCAATTTCATTACATGATACCTTCATCTTGTTCACAACTATGGGTTTTTTGGAATTATGATGGATCTCAAATTAGTTCATCTTCTAGTGATCATCAGTTGATTCACGAGAAACTAAAATCTATATTTTCTTTGGTTGAATTGTCTTCTTTTGATGGCTTAATTCAATTTTGGGCACCTGTGGAAACGGGTGGAAGGCGGCTACTTATAACTGCGGATCAACCTTTTGCACTTAAAAATCTTGACAAAGGTCTAGCTAAGTATAGACTTTGTTCTCTGAACTATAAGTATAATGTTGATATGGATATCCTTCAAAATGAAGAGGACCCTTGCATCATTAGTGGTGCACCTACAACGACATTCCTGTCTGGTTTACCAGAGGTAGTTCATGATATGAGTGTTCACCAGACAAGTCCGTTGGTTCGTGTTGCTTTGGAATTGGCTTTGATGACATCCTTTTTTCTGCCTGTTTTTTATGGTCCGCAACGCTGTTGTGTTGGTGTTGTTGAGTGTTGCACAAAGCGGCTTGCTGATCTTGTAATTTTGATGGAGCTAAATAAGCAACTTAAGGTTTGTGTTCTGAGTTTCTAATATTTTCATTTGAACAATCTCAGATTAATTAATTGGATAATGACTTTGGCTTGGTCAATTTTGTATTTTTCACAAAATATTTAACTGAAACAAAACTAAATAATATATATAAACGAATAACAGTACTTCCTGTTAGATGAAATAAAAATAAATGATTTTATATTGTTGCAACTTCCTTTTGCAGGAAGTCGGTTTGAGTACATTTGAGGCACAAGAACACCTACCATACATAGTAAGGTTTCTAAATAGCTAATGTATGTTTCTGATAATATGCTGCTGAAGTAAATAAGTTTTACTCCCTCCAACCTAAAGTAATTGTCCACATGGCATATTTTGGGTTGTCCCAAAATAAGTGTCTACTTTATATTTTAACCGATGAAAAGAAACTTTAGCGGGTAAATATGATATTTGATTGGTGTAGAGTGTAATTTGCGATTTCCTAAGGTTGCGTTTAGTAATGGAAAAGTTTTCTTAGTTTTCATTTTTCAGTTTTCTTGAGAATGGGAGAGCTATTCTTTCTCTGGAGAACACTTGAAAACGTGTTTAGATGGGGTTTTCTAAAATGGGAAACTTATGGAGAACTTATAAAAGGAGTTTTCTAAAACTTAGTTATAAACTTAGAAAACAGGTTTTCTATCTTTCCAAGAAAACTTTTGGAAAAATCCCAATTTGAACGCTTTTTCTATTTTATTAGGTTTCCTAAGAAAATCTTTCTGGAAAACAGAGGAGTTTTTCATTACTAAACACGCCCTTAAAACTTTTTGCATTTCCAAATACACTTATTTTGGGACGTAGGGAGTAGTAGCTCGAATCTTATACAAAATAGCTGCATCATATCAAAATGTGTTTAACAACTATAAAATGTGTGATCGTTTTATTCTAATTTATTTATCATAGATTTTTGATGTATGTAAATACTCTACGCTCATGAAACAGAACAATATCAAGCATGCAAGAGATGAAATGGAAGAAGCACTAAAGATTGTTTGTGAATCACATAACTTAGTTCTTGCTCAAGTTTGGGTCACTTGTGAGGATGCGAATATTTTGCCCTTGTCATCGACTTTGGAGTGCTTTCAACCAAAAATAAGATTAGCTCTCAAATTGACTGGTTATGATTTTGATTTTTCTCTCAAAAGTTATTATGATGCTTGTGATATACTTCCTTTGAAGATTGGAGAAGGACTTGCTGGGATGACCCTTCAAAGTCACGAACCCTATATTTGCAGATATATTTCTAGGCTGATTGATAATGAGCTAGTTGCATTACTCCCCACCGATGCTGAATGTAGTTGTTTTACGATATGCTTGAGGAGCACTATGACTAGTAATTGTGTTTTTGTGTTTGAATTCTTTTGGATCCAAAGTCGAAACTATATTATTATGTTAGAATCACTATTGCCTGCACTAAAGAGGCATTTGCCATCGTTCAAGTTTGCTTCAGGTGCGCAACTTGATGATGAGTTATCTGTTGTAAAGGTTGAAGATTCTACAAGAAGTAGAGTCGGGGTTTTCAAAATTTTAGAAAATAACAGATCATCACAAGTACTTACGGCATTAGGACAAAAATGCGTAGCAATCTCAGAGAATAAAGGCAAGACAACTCCAATCCCATTATCTCGAAATGACATTGAACAACATTTTGGAAAAACAATGATTGAAGCTGCAGGAAACCTTGGAGGTAACGTCAATCTTCTATTTCTCTAGATTAATACTTGTTCTACATAATCTGACCATATCATAATGTCCACATAACAGGGTCCCCTTTACCATTGTTTGAGATATATTATATGTTTGTTTTACAGTTAGTGTTTCTACATTAAAACGGAAGTGCAAGATGTATGGTATTTCCGAATGGCAAGGACCAAGCTTTGTTAAGAGAAAAGAACATGACTCTTATGTCACTGCCAGTTGCACAGATGAAGAAAACAGAGAAATTCGAACCCCGTCGACCATCAGTGACAAGTCGTATTTCAATGAAAATACCCTGACCATAAAAGCAGAATATGAAGGTGATGTGATGAAATTCAATCTCCCAATCTCAAGGGCAACATTCAAAGTTGTGGAGAAAGAAATTGGCGAAAGGTTTAAGTTGAATATTGGGACTTATAAGCTCCAGTACCAAAATGAAGATAAAAAATGGATTTTAATGGTAGTTGATCAAGACATGAGGGATTGTATCAAAAGTTCAAGTTCTTTAGATGGAACTCCTATTCGACTACGTGTGCTACCGTATATGCATCAAATATCTAGCTCAGCAGGTATTTACTCTCTTAAGTCAAGTGATTATCACTTTATCAGTTTGAAACTCAAAGTTGGCATAATTTTGCTTGTTTTTATTTTATTATTATTATTATTATTTTTTTCTGTACTGTCTTCGGTGTCTAGAATGAACTTGTATAAGCAATTTAATTTTTGATTTATGATTTACTTAAAGTTAGTTGTCAAATAATGGGGTGCAATAGTAGTACGCATATGTGCACGTATCTCATAGAATACGGAGTATATAGCAAGGAAAAGAGAAGTTTGAACATGTGGGTATGGATTTATTTTGTTTTTTTTTTCTATATGCTCTATAATCTCTTACAAAAAGTAACTAAAAAGATAATGATTATAATAAGTATATAAATATCCAATAGTTTTGCTACAAATATGTAAGGTGGCAGAATGCAAAAGACAACAGCAGCAAACTCCAACTACTTTTATTGTCTCGTCAGTATGTTTTTGTTAGTTGGATCTTTTCAATCTGATGATAGAGTTATACTTTTTTGGAATTTATTACTCATAATTTGATGGACTCTAAATATGTAAATGATGTTCAGCTCATTGCCATCGTTAAGAAATTAGTAATTTGTAGTCCCAATGGTTCTATAAATGAGGAAGATCTTAGATTGGTTAAACTTGTTGAATCATTTTGTGAATGTTGATGTTATTCATTCAGGTATTCAGTCCACTCGGAAATCAGAATCTGTAATATCAAATGGAGGACCCCTTATAATGGCTAACACACTGAACAGGGAGTTAGAGACTGTTGAAACGACCAAGAAATCAAAGACAAAAAGAAGGAAATGTAAATATGACTCGCTTAGTTTGGAGGTTGTTGTGCAACATTTTGGAAAAAGTATTTCAGATGCTGCACGCGATGTTGGCGGTATGCTTTTAGTCTTTTACACTTATTCGGTGTTGGTATCACCATCCCTCTATTTTACATTTCCACATACAAAAGTTGCCTAATTTCAGTTTTAATAGAACATGGATGTTAAATTTTTTTAGCAATATGTGTGTCTGCAAGTAATGCGTTTGACTCAAATAGCTCAAGACTAATAAAATTATCATTGTTGTTGCAGTCTCCCGAAGTACACTTAAACAATTTTGCAGAGATAATGGGGTGACGTGGTGCAAAGAAAATGGCGTTGGTGGTATGCTTTTAGTCTTTTACACTTATTCGGTGTTGGTATCACCATCCCTCTATTTTACATTTCCACATACAAAAGTTGCCTAATTTCAGTTTTAATAGAACATGGATGTTAAATTTTTTTAGCAATATGTGTGTCTGCAAGTAATGCGTTTGACTCAAAAAGCTCAAGACTAATAAAATTATCATTGTTCGACTTAAAGGATTTTGCAAAGAAAATGGGGTGACGTGGCCAACTAACCAACAAGGTTCGCATGGATCCAAACATTATGACTCTCCAAATGCAAAAAACAGCCTAGATACAACTAATCTAACAACTGGTAGCATACAAGCCCACACTGGCAGCCTATATCCTCACCGGTCATGCCATCATTGCCAAAATTCCTTCTTTGGAAACCACCCCACTACGCATTGGTGGTGAGTCAACAATTTGGTCAACGACTCCATCACCTGTGACCGACCTTCCATGTCCAATGAACAATCAAGGTCTAATTAATCAAATTTATAACAGCACAGAAGCCACCCTCAACAGCTCAAATTCTTCCTGGCCATGCCAAGATAATCTCTTTCCTCAAGATGAATCATTCTTACTTGGTTATAGTTCACATACCTCTTGTAGTGACTATAACAGCACAGAAGCCACCCCCAACAGCTCATATTCTTCCTGGTCATGCCAAGATAATCTCTTTCCTCAAGATGGATCACATACCTCTTTTAGTGACTATAATGTTGGAATAATGGAAGAATTCTGGGCAGATATTTTTGAACAAACAGTAGAACCCTCTACAGGATCTTTAAAAAAGGTACAAGATATTGATAGAGTAAAACCTTTGACTGATGTGACCCAAAAGGAAATAATAAGGATAAAGGCCAAATACAAAAAAGAAATATTTAGGCTTCGTGTGGCGGAAAATTCAGGTATAGACACATTGAAAAAAGAGATTCAAAAGAGGCTCAAATTAGATGTTAGGACACTTGGTTTAAAGTATCTTGATGATGATTCTGAATGGGTTGTGCTACGTTGTGACGAAGATTTGGTAGAATGTGTGGAGTTGATGAAATCATCGGTGCATAACACTCTCAGCCTTGAAGTTTATGATTTGCCAACCGTTAGAGAGCCTCCGCCTGTTTGATCGGTTGCGAGCCGGAAAGCGTACCGGCAGTTTGAGTCGTGAAAGGGCCGCTTGTTTCACTTCATTTTTCTATAGAATCTTGCTTCACTTCATTTTTCTATAGAATAAAATTATATATATAACTGAATTCTAGCTTGTACGTTATATTTAGCTTTCAGGGATCTATATATTTATGTATCTCTATCTATACTATTTAAAGACGGTTTTTGATTTTGTCATATTCAAAAATCTTACTGGGCAATTGATAAATTGAGTTATTTGATTTTGTCAATGGGATTGTCTAACAAGTGAGCATTGGTTATGGTGTATTAATTCATCCTAAAATTTTATTTTAAACAAAATATTGCATTTAATATACATTTATTAAATTTATAAATTACCTAAATTAATCGCCATTTTTAATTTAATAAGCTTAAAATTTTCTTAAATAATCATGTTAGCAGGCACTGATTAGACAAACCATTTGTTTGTCAATTTAAACAATTGGTGATGTCATTTAGGTATTCTTATTTTATTATTAACCAACTGATAACAAATTGTAAGTAAAACATAGACTTAAAAACATGTTAAGTATTATAAAAGTATAGAAGTAGTTTTCTTGAGAAGTATTGTCGATTGTAAATTTCGAGAACGGTTGCGCTTTCAATGTTGTTTATTACTGTAACACTTCAATCAATGGTTTAAAAAAAATAAAAATAAAATAAAAATAAAAAATAAATAAAAACTCATATCATCGTTGCAAACAATATCTTTATTGTCCAAACTAATATACACGATTGTCGTAACAACTCATTAATATACAACATGATTGTTGCAACCATTAGCATCATTCAATATATAGAATTACAGACGATTTTGACTTATTACAAGAAATAAAATTGCTAGACTCCAAACGACGAAGCACGTCTTTCCAAAGATACCCGAGACGTCTATGCCACGTAGTATGACTAAACGAAAGCAAAGCAAAAGGATGATGCGTGGATGAGTGTTGTGTAACCCTTTACAGAGTTACCCGAGACGTCTATGCCACGTAGAGATCACCCGTGCCATCACAACGGAGCAAAAGTTTGCCAGTTTGGTAATCCTTTACAGAAAAACCATAAGCGTCAAACTCAACAGAAACATCATTATCACGCGTAAATTTGCGAACATAAATCAAATTTTCAATAATGTGAGGTGTGACAAGTATATGATTAAGATGCAGTGGTTTATCAGAAGTGTATAACAAGCTATATCAGGTATGTGTAACAGGTATAGATGCGCCATTTCCAACATACATAGATGGATAAATGCATGAATTACTAAGAGAAGTGAGAATACATGTGTTGTCAGCCAAGTGAGAGGAAGCACCAGTATCCATGTTCCAAGCGGGATCCTGAATAGTCATAGTCTGAAATGCTTGAGGAAGCATGGTGGCTTGAGACTGAAAGGCATGTGGTACACTATATGCATAATTCCCTGGTAAATAAAATTGACTTCCCTGTTGTTGGCCCTGCTGTCCGTTAACATAAGAAGGAAACTGGGCCGGTACATGTTGTCCATTAAGAGAAGTAAATTGGGCTTGTGGTGTACCAGTGGCTATAACATGGGCTTGTGGCTGTTGGACAAGCTGTTGTGCTGTATTACCAATACCAAAAAACGGAGTAACAAAACTAGGTTGAACACCAGGAAGCATACCGGTCTGACCAAGTACATACGAATTAGCATAATGCATACTATCCATTCCAAAACCCGAATAAATAGCAAGCATAAAGAATAATAAAAAGCAAAGGCAGCGGCGATGACAAACGCAATTGTTAGCAAATGCAAAGCAATATTAAAAAGTAAATGCAATGGCACAAGTATGGTCAACAATTGTTGGCTGTAGAAATAATAAAAAAAAGATTGCAAAGCAATGACAAATGTTATTAAAAATTTGCATGCATAATTTGTATAACACGGCAAGGGGGTTGACGCAATTATGCAACAACAGTTTTAGGGTTTATTTTTGGTTGATAGTTTTTGATGTTGGGTGTTTAGGGCTCTGATTACCATAATAGAATGTTGTAATCCTTCTCCTTGATTTCATTAGCATCATTCAATATATAGAATCACAAACCGTATGCTCCAAGTCCCTTAATGGACTGGGCTAATAACAAATGGGCTACTAATAATACTATTCTAATGATGCTAAGCTAATAGCAACTCCCATTTATACATTGCACGATTATACAATACAAATGAACATGACTAACATTGCGAATAGATATCTAAATAGTTTTAAGAAGTTTCGTTTAAGAAAGTATAAGAGTTTTGAGCTTATTTGGTGATATAAGCTGTGGAGTTGGATATTGAAGTTTAGAGATACTTTAGGGGCTTGAAGTGAAAGTATTTTAGTCTTTGTGGTGCTGATATTATACTTTGGGATCATATTAGCATCTTGGTCAAAGTTGAAGGATCTAATCAGAAGTATTGTTGCTATATATAGAGAGAGACAAAGCAGATTTTATTATTCTTTTATACACTCTCTCTCTCTCTCTCTCTCTAAAATTACTCTCTCAATATATGCTCTCTTGTAACCCTAGTTTTGTGTTCTTGATTCTCTTGATCAAAACACTTGTTGCTGTTATTGTTATATTTGATTGAGATCAAATATATTGTTCTTGTTGGTAAACTGTTTAAGAACAGTTTCTGGTGTTTCTAAAACTTGTTTGTGAGTAATAAAAGTGTTTTGATATCAATTGAATCTGTTTTTCTTCATGGTATCAGAGCCAGGTTGCTCTGAAAAATCTTTTTTGAAAAATTAGGGTTTTTTATAATTCCTTCGTTAATTTTTCAATTAATTTGTGTTACTTGATAGATCTTGTGGTTGGTTTCATAGATCTTTAACGTTTTTTGAAAAACGCCTATTTTTTGAGAAAATTAGGGTTAGGTGAAATTTGGGGCTTTTGTGATTAAAGGCTTCTGAGATCGATTAAGTTTCTTTAATCGATAGATCTGGTGATTTGGTTAAGATTGCAAGTGGTTCTGGTGATTTGCCCTAATTCTGAAAATTAGGGTTTGGTGGTTCTTGGATCTTGGTTCTGGGTTCTTGCTGTGAATCTGCTATATCCCTAGACTAAGTGAATCTAGGGTATAGTAGGTATGATATTCCGCTGCTGTGTTTTTTTGCGTGCTCTTTAACACCTCTTACACTCTTCTCTTTTAATTTCAATTCTTATTTTTCTGTTTAGATTGCCGGAGGATAGGATTTGGGATTATTGGAAGTTTTGTTGATTGTTGGTTGAGGTGTTTGATGACGTATAATATGTATAACAGGCCCACTAGGCCCAATACACACTATACATATATTGGGTCCAGGCCCATTAACGATAAAGTAACTACAAACTCTGGACCAACAGTAAGCCCAATGACGAAATTGGCTATAATCCAAGCTAAAAGACGCACGCAGGACACTTAGCGGGCCGAGCCTCCAGCCACCGAAAGCATCCTGTGTCCGCATTCGCGATTAACACGGAACCTTGTCCGACAATGGTCCGGCTCCGGCAGTTAACCTCTATATGCGAGTAACCAGGAAACCCTAGCGGTAAGCCTCGCCTATAAAAAGGGCTCTAATCCCCATACAAGGTACAACAACTTTCTCTCTTATAATTACTCACACATACTATTACTCTCTGACAAGGATGTGTACTTACTCTCACGCCGGAGTCTAATCGTGGGGTCCGTCCCCACGGTAAGGCTAACGGTTTACTCTTCTTGTGCAGGGAAACCAATCAAACTACTTGGATTAGTACAAGATTAGCCCATTAGTAGCTTGTATGCCCAGTCCGGAAAGCTATACTCACACCCGTTACAATCCGTCACACTTTTTGTACTAACAGTGTTAGTGTTGATTTCTGTTTTGTTGTTCTCTTTTACCTGTTGTGTGCTTGTGTGCGCCCTTGACCTACTACTTTAGTGGCAAGGAAAGCCTGGGAACTACTTTCTCTTATTTTTCTGTTGTGCTTGATTTCTTTTTCTTGATATAATGTCTGTTCATAATTGTGTTCATGGTTATACTGATGATGAGTATGAACCTGATAACCCTGTCACCTTATTAAGTAAATTGGATTTGAGTCATCCTTTACATTTACATCCAAATGATTCTGCTTCTTTAACTGTTGTTTCAATAAAACTCAAAGGAAATGAAAATTATAATGTTTGGTCTTGTGCTATGCTTTTAGCATTAGAAGGAAAAAATAAAACTGGTTTTATTAATGGAACATGTAGAAGCTCCAACACTCATGAGGTTTTGGGTAGACAGTGGGACAAGGTTAATGCTATTGTCTTGGGATGGATTCTAAATTCCATCTCCGAGTAGTTGTTTCTTGGGCAAATTTTTTCTAAAAGTGCATCTGCTGTTTGGAATGAGTTAAAAGATACTTTTGACAGAGTTGATGGTTCTCAGAACCTTTAATTTGCATCATAAGATAAATTCATTGACTCAAAATGGTACTACTATTGCTGAATATTTAAATAAATTGAGTACTCTATGGAAACAATTTGATGATATGGTTCAGTTACCTAGATGCACTTGTCAGGCTGCTGATGATTTAAAAAGCATAATCAACTTATGAAATTAATGTAATTTTTAATGGGTCTAGATGATACTTACATGCAAATAAGAAGTAATATTCTTTTTAGATATCCATTGCCTAGTGTTGAAGGTGCTTATGCTATTATCAGTAGTGAGGAGAATCATAGGAATGTTGTGTCTGGAAGTACCAGTAGAAATCACAATTCTTCTTTTGCTTCTATAGTTGTGAATCAGACTCATAATCAGACCAGTCAACCTGTTAGACCTGTTAATCAGAATGCTCAATCTAATAATCCTACTGCTAATTTTAATAGAGTGTCTGATAATAGGAGGAATACTGGTTCTACTCTTGTTTGTGAAAATTGTGGTTTTAATGGCCATACTCAAGAAAGATGTTTTAAATTGATTGGGTATCCTCCAAATTTTGGAAAAAAGGGTAATGTGAGCGGATTCTAATTAAGTCTAGGTGTCACAGATTTTAATTGGTTTTAAGATTGAAATGATTAATTAACTACTAAAGCAAGAAATGCAAGAAAGCAAATAAATGAGAGGGTTGTGATCAATAGAGGAGAAGTGTGCTAACCTAGTTACTCATCCTATCATGTTAAGTTCACGTTTAATTACTTCCAATTGCTTCAATTGGGGGTTTAAGTCACTAGGACAACATTTGGTCAGTTCGTCCTAACCTATCAGCAAAGGTTTCCACCGGAGATCAAGCTACTACCCTTGAAAGTCCAGTTTTTTTTAGTCCCCTAAGCCAAGTCATTAAGTTTCGCTACATGCAAGATTCATAACAATGAGTGCCCGGCGCTAGCATCTTAAACACTCATCCCTAACTTCTTAAGTTCATCCAAACGGTAGGTTATCAGTTGGTCAAATCGCACAAGCGAAGAAGGGTCGTCAGTTGGTCAATTCTTACCCTTCCCACTCCGTCTACCTACTTATGGTCGTTTTCATATCTCCTAAGCAACTAGACACTACCGCCATTCAAAACTACCTAAACAAGGGTAGCTACCAACAAACTATGCATGCATACACTAGAAACAATTATACGGAAGCAATGTAAACATAAACAAAACAATTAAGGAATCATAACTAGGCTAGCACCAGAGGTGCTTAGCCGCTCATATTAACTGAAACAATCGATTCAATGTTTGACATAATGAAATACATGAATTGAAAGTAAAAGAAATGATAAATTGCTAATGCTTATCGTTAGGGAATGATTCCTCCCTTTGAGATGGCTCCGTATGCTCCTCAAGATCTGTCTTCAGCCTCCTACCCACGTTCTCTGCTTTTGTGTGTGGAGTGAATGATGAGAAATGCAAAATTTTGGGCGGTATTTTTAGGCCAGATCTGGTTACGGCGTAACTTAATATGAGAGTTACGCCGTAACATCAATATCTTCGTATTTTGCTCTGGAAAAGCTGGTTACGGCGTAACATCTGGAATGAGTTACGCCGTATCTTTAATAAATCATGATTATTCCGTAATTATGGAAAGAGTTACGGCGTAGCTTGCAGCGGCATGGAACATCATTTGACCTAATTAATTATGGCGTAATCCTAAGATGGAGTTACGCCGTAATCTTCAATTTAGTTGGTTTTCTGAGCTACGCTTTTGTTACGGCGTAATGTGAGAGAAGAGTTACTCCGTAATTACTTCAAAATGCGCATACTATCATATATCTTCAATAAACTCTCCAAATCCGCGTCTCATTAGCTCCAATGCTCATAATTTACCTGAAAGTGAAATATAGAGGAAAACAAGCGTAAATCCATATAAATGATATAAAATACGAGCATTATCGGGGGAAATTGACAGTTAATATTCAGGACTATTTGATGTTATCATTCATCTTCTGGTTTTATAGATGAACAACTTACTACTCTCAATTCTCTCATCAAAGACAATACACTTAAAGGAAACAGTGTGCAGGCCAATATGGCAGGTACTTATTACAATAATAGTAGAGTTTTTAATTAGAATTTTCATAAGTTTTTTTTTTAAATTGTAATTTGAAATCTAAACTTACTTCTGATGGAAAATTTGTGGATTCTGGTGCTAACCAGCATATGACACATTGTGACAAGGAATTAATTAATGTTTTTGATATTTCTCATCTTAAGATAAAGGTTGGTCATCCTAATGGCACATAAGCCTTTATTACCAAGATTGGAAATCTCAAATTAATTGATTCTTTAATATTGTATGATGTTCTGGTTATACCAGAATATTGTGTCACTTTAATATCTGTTCATAAACTTGCTAAAGATAATAAAACTGTGGTTGCCTTTGATGAGAACAAATGTTATTTCTTGAATCAGGATTTGAATCTGGAAAAAGTTTTGGGGACTAGTAATTAGTCAGGTGGTTTATATTATTTCAATTATGGAGGTATCCCTTTTAAAAGTAATAACTCTCTGTTTCAATATTTTCTTTCTCAATTTGACTGGCACTGCAGGCTTGGTCACCCTGCAGACCCTTTCTAAATGTTTTAAAAACTGACTTGAAATTTAATTCAAAAGATCAAAACATGGTTTGTGAAATTTGTCAAAGGGCTAAGCAAACTAGAGAATCTTTTCCCTTAAGTGATCATACTTCAACTGTTTTAGGTGAACTTGTTCATTTAGATCTTTGGGGGCCTTATAAGGTTGCTAATAAAGAAGGATATAAATATTTCTTGACTATTGTGTATGATTACACTAGGGCTGTTTGGGGGAAAATGACACAAATAGACCGCGCGCCCTGATGCATATCACTTTATGGACCACTTTTATTTTAAATTTGAAAATAGACCGAGGGCAACCGCTGTCATTGGGCAACTCATCGAAATTGTGACAAGTGTCCCGTATGTGTAAGGTATTATTTTTTGGCCAACGAAAAATCACTGGGCAACCGTATTTTTTAAAAAGGATTTTTTGGTCATTTTACATTACGTAGAACGTACACAATTGAATAGTGAAAGTACATTACATATGTATTCAAAATTAATTTCCCACTCGCACAAAAACATTCATAGTTACCGGTTTTTCTCTGTTTTTGCTTCTAGCATAAAAACATTGTAACTAAGTTTTTTTCACAAATGAGACCGTCTTCTTCGTCAGTCCCTCTTTTCCTTTTATCGTCAGTTATGTCACCAGCTATAAAGGTATTACCTGTTGAGTGCAACCTACATTGGATTGATCAAGTTTGTTTTAAAAATGTGGCCAAATATGGTACGTAAATATTTTCCTCGTTGTTTATTGTACATTATTTATTTCCAATTGGTTATATGCTTCAACAAATCGCTGTTGTTATTCGATTAATACCTTTGATTTCTCCTCTTTTATGTCTGTCTGATTCGTAATTATGTAGGGTATAATACGGTAGATGTCGTCTGTTAGGTATGTAACATAACCTGGTTCATTAAAAATTTTAGTGGCACTCTCTAGACTAATAAGGAGTGGTTTATATGATTTGTATACGCAATTGTTTACGACGTTGGTATAGATTCCATCCATGGTCTGCTTTAAATTATTTTTTTTGTTGACCTTTTTTAGGATTATGAAGCTAAGTTAATCATTACCAGTAAACTGAACTACTTTTGGTTGATAAAGCAAAAGTTAGACGCAAGACACCGCATCTTGTTTAGGAATATCTGCTTTGGAAGATGGATTGATCTGTTGTTTTTTGAACATGAAATGCACATCATAGATTATATGCTAAGGAAACAGCATAAAGTCGACGATTCTCACTATGATATGCCCTTCATTTTTTACATTGAAGGGCATGCTTTACATTTTGGTCGTCGTGAGTTTTGTCTAGTGACCGGTCTGCGGTTTGGATCTGTAAGCTTTGGGTTGTATACATCTGGTTCTCTAAATTTTCGTAACAGGGTATTTCCTGACAAGCAAGAGTATATTCTAACCAACTTAGATGTTATTGGTGTTATCGAGGATGAAGAGCGGTTCCGACAGATATCTGATGAAGATGTTGTACGTCTTTGTCTTTTGTTAGCCTTAGAGGTGATCTTTATGGGTCGTTTGTTGACATGCGAGGTGGATGATACACTGATGAGGTTAGTTGATAATCTAGATGATTGGAATGCTTTTCCATGGGGTGAGCATATTTGGACTCATTTATACGACCAACTTCATAATGTATTTGATAAGCACGCAGATGACCACCTTTTAAGATTGAAGAAAGATCCAAAGCATTGTCCAACATACACACTGTCTGGATTTGTGTTTGGGTTTCAGGTATCCATTTTCCAACTTAACATTTTTACTGATTTGTATATAAGTTTATGTTTTATTTTCATTTTTTTTATTCTCATAGGTGTGGATCCTTGAGTCGTTTGAAAAATCTCATGCTTGGTGGATTAAACATCCAAATGTGATACCAAGAGCACTTGCCTGGTCTAGGAAGTCCATCTTTAAAAGAACTGATCGTTCGAACCTTTTTTCAAACGTAAGCCAGTTAAACTTTGTTGTTATTTATTTATTGTTTATAGGTAAAAAAAGTAAACCTACACACAAAATTAGATGTTCCATTTCCACCTATCTAAGCACACAATATCTTATCAGACTCAGATTCTTCATCAAATGCTTTTTATCTGTCTGCCTTTCTTTTCATTCTACCTTGAGGCTTGCCTTTGATGGCCAAATGAATTTCATAATCAGCAATATTCTCAATCTTTCTCAGCAGTGGATGAACAATTGGATTAGTTGATTTTGTACACTGAAAATTAAGGCTATATGCTCCTCTCTACTTTTAAACTTCAATGTTGGCTCTGCAATCCTTTTACCCTTTCCAATATCAGGTTCAGTAACTACACCTTTCTGCATAGTTTCACCAATCTGTAGACTCTTAGCAATAGGTTTGGGTGCAGGGATAGGGTCAGATTGCTTTATGTTGACCAATTGTATGGCAACCTCGTTCTCAGGCTTATTTTGGTTTTGGTGCTGGTGTTATTGTGGTGCTTATAATTGTAGCAGATGTTGCCTCCGGGCTTGAAACGTCTGAATTGGCAGTGGCTATAATAATACCAGCAGTTGTTGCCGCAGTGGTTACTTCAATACTATCAGCGGATGCAGCAACACTGGCACTGATTGCCTGCACCACTTCCTTATCCTTTTCTTCAACTGTAGCCTTTAAAGAATCATCCAGTACTGCTTCTTTACCTTCCATGCGTCGCCTAATTTGTACTCTCACTCCTCCCCTGTTTGGATGCATCATCTAAACTTTTAATCATATTGCAGGTGCCTTCTTTCCCCATTTCTTCACACTTTCCTGAATGCATGGAACCTTGGCCTTCTTAGTCTCTCCAAAACACTTACCCTGTGCTTTGAACCTCCTGATTGTTTCAGCGCGAGTTGTTGTCGAATTTTTAAGACCAGTGATCTTTGACTCCATACTTGTGAATATATCCGTCAATTTGAGATTGAGTTTCATATTATCCTCACCCACCTTGACCTGTGTAACCTGGTCCTAAAAGTGGATCATTGGAATTGTCATCATGTAGAAAGCCATTAGTCGTCAAATCATGTTGGTGTTCCAAATTACCCTCATCTATTCGAGATGTGTCTAACATTGCATCAGACCTAGCCTGAACATCCATGTCCCCCAAATTAGCCAGTTGTCTAGGGATTCCTCCACCTGTGTTGAATTGCAAAGAACTATTCACATTAGGAGTTGCCATTGGTTGGGTCGTTTTTACGTTTCCACTGCCTTGCCTCAGCAGTGATTTGGGGAATAAATATGTTATCACCAAAAAGTTACAAAATAGCTCTTATAGTTTCCACAATCATCTGAAACTAACTAGCAGTGATTGGCCAGAACTAGCAGTGTTTTCAAGCTAGCTAGCAGTGGAAATATTATTTGCAGTGATTCCCCAGAACTAGCAGTTTATGACTTTAATTACGAATCCCTTATAAAATTTTGTCGTATGTATCTCAAAGTAATTAACTAAACCATATATTTTTTTTAACCATTACTGAACTTTAGGATTCAACTACAATTACTTATCTGAGACCTACTATACATGAGTTCCAATGTACATGGTGGATAGATAGCCAAGATTTTTTCAATGACTACGTTCCCAGACCGCCGGTCAGGACCCAACACAGCCTTGTCGATACCTACTTTTCGAGGCTGGAAAAGTCACGTCAACGTACGAAAACTGGTTTGAAAGTAAATTCAAAACAATGCAAGAGTGGAAGTAGTTCCAGAACAAAAAACCTTAAGGATCATGTAATTTCCGGTCTGAATCGCCAAGTTTTTAAACTTGAGTGTATTATTCAAGTTCTCTTTATATTCATTATAATATAAGAATAGTAGATTCACTTTTTTTAACATCACCGCGGAATTTCCTAACACTTAGACCTTCACATGTTCTTGCACATGACAGAACTGGTGGTCTTCGGTATTCCTTTCAATTAATCTACTTATTTCTCGCCCATTGTTTATTTTAGAAATTTCATGCATATTTTTTACAAGACAAACTTGATTTTGAGTCACATTTTCAAACACAAGGACTCGCTTTTCCGATTCACTTAACAGCATTTATCTCAAACTGATCGACTTGCCGGAATCTGATGTGGACGTTGCTCAGGTTAATATTTCTTCTTTGCATTTAGTTGTATGGCCGTATATACAAATGTCATCAGCGCTATGTCTGTTCCAGTAGTATCTCCTTTTAGAGGAATTGAGATTCGCGTTGGCAGAGGAAGAAAGGTTACAGTTGGAAGAAGAGAAGTTGAATGCTGAGGCCAACATCTTAAGGCTGGAAGAGGCTAATAGGTTGCTGTTAGAAGAAGCTGACATGTTGAAGTTGGAGGAGGAGAAGAAGAAAAACACGCGCGTTATGAATTCGTCACATTTTCAAAGGCTTTAAGTCGGTTACCACCCAACAAGAGGATTCTCATGGAACCTGCTTCGCCACAAAAACAATCGGAGGTTAAACGGTAAAATAAAAACACGGTCCTAACATGACGCCCAACTATTCTGAGGAGCTTACAGAGTGAAACCTTGGGTAGAGGTATTGTGATAGTTTTTACGAACTTGTCAATATACTTTCTTATCAATAATGCTCTGTCAAACTAATATTTCTAGGATCTAAGTAGATGGTTTCATTCTGTCAAAACTCTTTGTCTGTCTGATGAGATTGAAGAATTCCTCTGTGATCCTGATAGACACCGGTAGGGGTGTAAACGAGCCGAGCCGCTCGTGAAAAGCTCGGGATCGGATCGGTAAAAAGCTCGAACGAGCCGAGCTTAAACGAGCTCGAGCCCGAGCTCGAGCCTAATTTTTGGCTCATTTAATAATCGAGCTCGAGCCCGAGCTCTGTACAAAAAGCTCGAGTAGGCTCGCGAGCCTAAACGAACCCTAGAATTATATACGTGTATATATCGTCTATACGTATAAACGAGCTTAAAAGTAGTAAACGAGCTCGAGCTTTATGTAATTAACGAGCCGAGCTCAAAACATCATAAAATTAGACGAGCCCAAGCCGAGCTCGAGCTTGTGAAAATTTTCACGAGCCGAGCTCGAGCTCAAAGTATAAGGCTCGAAACGAGCTCGAGCCCGAGCTCGAGCTTTATATATATAAACGAGCCGAGCTCGAGCCTTAACGAGCTCGAGCTCGGCTCGGCTCGTTTCCACCCCTAGACACCGGTGTAAATTTCCATGGTCAGATGATTATACTGTAGACCGCAATTTCTGGCTTCGCTTAGTTTGCTTAGACCCTGCTAGAAAAGGTTGGCTAACTGAGGAGGTTAGTTTATATACGCATTCTTATTCAGATTTTCTTTTTTACCCTGTATTTGATTTTCACCATTTTTTAAATTGGTATTTTATTTGCTGCAAATGCGTAGCATATAGACCTATGGGTTGACTACATGTGGCACGTACGACCTCAGAATGCTAACTGGGCGATGGTTAGTAGTTACTTTGTTGAGATTCTTCTTCAAAATGGCATGCCCGTGTTTGATGCAGACGGGACGAGGTATCCCATGCCCTGGAATGCTGTTGAACAGGTAATACATTTACTTTTCATTTCCTCCTATTTTTATCATTTACGGTCACTCAAAAATCAGGTAGTTCATGATAGCAGCTTTAAAAACGGCATCTTTTAAAGTATGAACAAACTTGATATTTTTCCCTCATCTTTTAAAGTATGAATAATCAGGTAGTTCATGAACAAACTTGATAGCAAATCATAAACTTTCCTTTATGTATTAACAAACTTGATACTCACAAACTTTATCCACAGCTTTTGATCTATCAGCAGTTCTTCCATTGCCACTAGCCGTGGTTTCTTTTAAAATATGCTACTTGATGCATACTTTGAATAATTCGTCCAACACAACCAAAAAACCAAACATTCCTCCCCTAAATTTGATATTTACAATCCAAATCATCAAGTTTTTCTTAGGCACAAAATACCTTCTTTTTGGACGGTGCTTCCAAAGTGCTATAATCTGTATGCTCCATCTCAGAATCTGAATACCTTGTTTTTGTATGCCAGTGATCTTAGACTCCATTGTAGTACATTTATCCGTCAATTCCTTTATAAGTTTCATGGTATCCTCATGATAAACTAACTAGCAGTGTTTTCGTAACACTAGCAGTTTCTCCATGCAAGCTAGCAGTTGGAACAGTTTTGCACTCCAATCTTCCAACCAAGTTATTATATTTTTTTTACACAATGTTATTATTATTATTTTTTTTGTTATTTATTTATTTATTTAATGTTTCAATTCATTGTTTTTTGTTCGTTTTTCTTTTTTTTTATTTACTTATTTTTTTATTAATTTTTTTTTTACACTAAAAGGTCCAGCAGCAAAGGCCAAAAAAATCCTATTGCTCATAAACATAGTAGTTATAACTTATAAGTGTAACCCAACCACAAAAACATGATATCCACTAGCAGGACTTAACAAAAAGAACAAGCAGTTGAATCATACACACTAGCCGTAGTAAGATTTCCAATAGCAGTACTACCTTTGTTACAAAGTTTTGAAAAAAACATCTTGAGACTTGAGACCAAGTATGCATGAAATTTACAATCCAAAACTAGTTGATTTAAAGCCTTGAATGACTAGTCGAGCCTTCAACGTAGTTCTAGAACGTGCAGTAGCTTCATACTCACCTTCAGTGGTGGAATTCGTCATAATTGTTTGCGTCTTACACTGCCATGAGATAAGTCTGCTTTCCAAAAACTGAGCCCCTCCATTTGTAATCGTTCGATCCCAACAGTATATTGATTACCCTAGCAGCAGTTATGGTAACACAAGCCGTAGTTAACAGTTGGAGCAACATATCAGGAAGTACATAAGCAGATGAATTTCCCAAAAGCAATAGTTTCTATACAACCCAAGACCGTGCATGAAAACGTTATCCATTATCTAAAACGTCCATTAGTAAGTAACATATTGCTTACCAGCCGTAAGCCATGTCAACAGCACATACAAACACGACAATTGTATTCTTGTATTTACCTTTGACCAGATAAATAAATAGTCACTTTTATTAATTTCAGACGTTGACCAACTATATCCTAATACACATCCAACTTTATTTTAGGTTTTTATTCCTCTCAACTAGACTGTTAAACACTGGTGTCTTGCCCAATTTAACATACCTACAGGAGTGGTAACATTCTATGATAGCGGCGACACGCGTGACTATGAGTCACGTGTATGGTATGTCCGTGTTAGGGAGTGCTTACAGGTATCTTCTTATTATAACACACTCATATTATTACTTGTTTGTTATACTTTGTGACCAGACACCATGCTTCTTATAACCAACATATATAATACAATTACGGACAACACATACATAAATAAACTTATACAGTAATTTTTTATACTTTGTGACCAGACACGAATAAACCATGCTTGTGAGTAGTTGCCCATTATTTGTGTCTAGTTGCCCAAGAACAAATTTATTGTTGGCCAAAGTTTCTTGGGTGTTGTGTTGTAGCAGTTTGACTTTGAGTTTTGTGCACACTAGTTCCCTTCAAGTACATGCAACTATGTACCACCATCATTTCCTTACATCTATTCACCATTAATAAACCGTCCTTCTTATTTGAAATCCCAATTTTTATTTACCACAACCAACAACATAGTTTCTCATAAACATTTGTTATACTTACTTGTCTATACTCTATAGTAGTAACATCAAACGAATACCACAACCAACAACAGATTATCTAAAATATGTGTACATTAACTAGAACCAACCAAAAATAAAGTACATAAATCTGCTTGCTTCCGTATTTTAACAATTTATTTTCCTGATTTTAATTTACATTGTGTCCCGCACATATAATACGATATAGGAAATATATACTTAGCTAGCAAGCTTGATTACTTTAAATTTACAACTGCACGTAAGGTTCATGATTTAATAGGGACACATATGATTTAGTTGCCCATCGTATGTATGTGGTTGCCCAAAAACAATTAACTTGTTGGACACAAGTTTCTTTGTGCATTTTTTGTGCAATAGTTAAAGTTGAAAAATTAATGGACTAGTTCCCTTCAAGTACATGCCACTAGCTACCACCATCATTTCATTACGTCCTTTCCTCATTAATAAAGTTTGTCCTACTTATGTGCATCCCCGATTTGGGTTTTTTACAAAATATCCATTCAATATTGAAATAGCACAGCCAAGTGCACACTTAGTCAGACTTTATGATATAAAAGTCTGAGTTATATTATGGTAGTGTATTATTACATAAAATATAAACGATATGTACATATAATAATAGCATATGTGTGTTAGTTCATGTAACCAAAAAGTAATGAATATAAACCTGTTTAATGGCGTCTATTTACAAAACATACTAAATTAATAATTTTTCTAACCCAAGGGACGTAAAATTTTGTTGCATTTGGAACTAAAAAAAATTCAAACTGGTTTAGTTGCCCCCAAACTGAAACTAGTTGCCCAAAATGGTTATCTTGTGGCCAGGAATCGGTTGAGTACAAGAGAAGCTTCATTAATTAAACTTGGCCTAATGTGCAATAGTAATTACTTGACATGACTCAACTATTCACCACTTGACTATCCACATTAATTCAGATAGACTTCAATTCAAAATAAACTCCATGTCACCCCACCCCCGCTCTTTCCCCCACCCCATTTGGGTTATATAAACGGACAGCATATATCCCAATATCATACAACTTTTGTCAGGGGACACACACTAGCCACAACATAATTTACTACAAAAGAAATGGATAACGTACTTAAAGACATGGTTAACAACGTGTTTGTGCGTGACGATGAACGTGACTTCAAGTTCTTAAATGACATGCATGCAAAGGTGATCGACCTAACTCGCTTGCACTGTGAGGGCCAAGCAAATCAAGCAGTTGGAGTGCGTGGTTGGGTCCAGGCTTGCCAGTGCTTTTTTGGAAATCCTGCGGCAATTCAGGACGAGGAGCTTGAGAAAACAGACGCTGATGAGGCTAATGAGTGAGACTCACTCCCAGTTCTCAAAAAATCTCCTTTCTGGCAAAGTCTGCAAAAATTATTAATCCTCTACTCCTACCTTGTTATGTGGTCTCTCTCACGTTCTGTGATTGTCATATTTTGTGTTTTGGTATCTTCATGAATGTCGTTGCTACGTTGATGTATTTTGTTATCCTTTAATGTATTGAAATGAAATCTATTATGAATAAAAATATTTCGAAGCACATGTCAAATGTTCGAACGTTGTTTATGAATCACCAATAAAAAACATATAATACTTTTGAACACATATATAATTTACAACATGAAACTAGATATCATATTTAATCCGGCTTGAACAAACACCTATATTTCATCAATAATTTTGTGACAAACGTGGTTATTTCGATTATATAATACTTACATTTTTCTGATAAGCCTCTAACAAGATCACCCGTCTATTTATTTTAACAGTTTCTGTTATTCTACAGGTCAAACTACCAGTTGTTCTAGAGCAAGCAAACGTTTTTGATAAGACTGGAATACATCCGAATGACTATAAGATTTCATTTAGGTTAGCCGAAAACGTTCCTAAGCAAGTTGGGAATTTTGGTGATTGTGGTGTGTGGGTTTGTATATTTTTATATCGATTGGCACATGGTCTATCGTTGCACGTTGATGATCCTGCTGACGTCGCACTAGCATATCGCGAGAGATGATGATCAGTTTTTAATAAACATAGATTTTATCGTTTGTACTAACAGTTTTAAACTTATCTCCAACAGCACTTTCATTGTTTTATCATGCACCATCTATTGATATATTCATTCACACATAAGCCATTAATGACTAGACAATGGATTCATAACAACTATTTACTACACTAAACACACTTATAACATGCATACATAAACCAATAATCACATTGTACCTTGCATGCAAAGAACCTTGGGTACGTGTAACATTCATTCAAAAAAAGGGGAGACACGACGTAAAAGTATGTACACATTTTACATCTAAATTTGTTGTACATTACAGATAATCTTTCTTTTAAAACTCCACAACTCCAGTTCATTTATTCTTCATTTGGACGTCCATTTAATCATGGCATTTGACCGTCCATTCCAAGAAAAAATAAAAAAGGGCCACACATAGGTTTGTCAATTGATTTATTCCCATATCATTACACAAACACACTACACATAAAAACTTATAACAATTTAACCAAAAATTTCCCTATTACTATTTCCATATTAAAATAAACGGATCATACTTTTCATACTATTAATAAGTACATTATTAATAGTAAAATAATAATACAACCTTTCCTAATATATATCAAATCTTCATATAGATCACATTTGTACACAAGTGATAATGCCAATCTCCCAACCCTCTATTTCATCAAAAAATTCTGCTAAGCCTCCAGTTGCCTTATTTGATTTCAAGCCAAGGTATGCCTGCCATTACCTTTCGTGATTGTCACTTGCCCTTACTAGGTTTTTGTCCATACATGCTAATCTCATTTGTATACATTTATTTACCTCTATTACATGAGTACTACACGCTATGTATCTGAGAATCTTGTAGTTGAGATTCACTACGATGGTGAGTTCATTCGGTTCTGTAGCAACTCGTAAATTTTCATAAGGTAAAATGACTATTTTACCCTTTGACTTCTTAAAAGTTGACTTTGACTTTTTACTATTTGACTTTTATCGTAACGTAAAAGCAAATACTGTAACTGGTAGTAACAAGTAATTTCCCAAGTTAAATAATTCAATCTGTTTCGAATTATTACACTCTGAACATTTTTGTTCACCTTTGGCTATAAATAATTATTTAAAATTGTGACTTTAATAATTACGAAAGTTTAATCGTGTAAACTTTCCTCGCGGTCAACACAAGACTACGATATGCCTAGGTGTTCAAAATACTCTATTTTCACCAATAGTCATATTTTATATGAACTATTGTCGCTTTGTTATTTTTACGTAAACATTTTACTTTTTACGTAAGACGCGTGCTCAAATCTACGTTATTAGGTTTTAACAACATAAACGCACTCCAATAGACTTATTACACTCTTAATATATCTAGTTGGAATATATTCATAAGTTTTGACATTTTCATAAGTATTATATTCTTATGTTACCCGGTTTTAAGTTTCGTTACTTAAGGGCTTAACATTAGTAATTACCGGGACCAAACTACACACTCTAAACAAAATGCTACAAAACCTATACTAAATAATCATCTGTTGTAGAAAAACGTGTGACATATAATTACACCATACGTGTTAACTTGCTACAAACGTGTTCATCAAACACACTAACCATGCATACGTGTAATCATGCAAGGATCACACACATTTAACATCCGTGTCATCCATGCACATTAGTTAACATTCCCTACACCAATGGCATCTTAGATCACTTGGAATATATAGATGTTCTTCAAAATCATTATTAAAATAAATATGTTATACGTAAGGACCATGCATGTTAACATAAGTGTGGTCTTCCCAACACTTTTACCCATCAGTATGTATATACATAGATGTCGATCATCTAAGTGCTATGGTTTAAATAGAAATTAATGGCATACTAATCAGTAAAGCCCATAAAACCTCCAAGTCCTTAACGAGCCAACTCACTTAAGATGGTTCTTGATTCTTTTCACTTAATCACCTATCAATCTCATCAAAGTCTAGGATTATTATGAAAGATTACCAAGGGTTTGATCAAGAGGTGTAGAGGCTGAAGTAAGAGGTTGATTACAAGATGGTGTAAAGGTTTATCAAGTTTGGGTAAAGATTGAAAACAAAGGTTAAAGAGTACATGGGATTAAGTATTGATTTGTAGTTGTTCTTGTAATCTCTCATCATCACCTTCTAAGGTTTGAGTTTATTTTCATATTCATTCAATATGATTGTAATAATTTATATTCATTGGATGTAAATTTTATATAAGTAGTATATGTAATATGGCATGATTGATGTTGTACATGAAGTTTGTAACATGAAAAGAAGCCAGAGCAAGCCTTAGGTGGGTTTTGTAAGTTGAAATCTGGAACAGGCCCAAAGATTGATTAAACTGATTATATCAGTAAACTTTGAGGTTAATTCAGTAAGATAGGCTTGTAGAGCTATGTCTTATGGTCGTTTCGACGGGTGGTGCACCTCATAACTCCTTCCGATGAGTAAATGAGAGCCAAAATGGCAAAACATGTCAAAATCTGCGCATCAGATTTCATTTGGGAAAAGCCCATGGTTCTGGTCATTTCCGGAAGTTGACTCAGTTTTATGAAATGTAGCTAAGACCTAAACTTGAAGTTTGGCAAAAGCCATGTGTCAAAACAAGTTGTAGAACTCAACTTATGGTCGTTTTGGCAGGACTGAATGTGCAGCCAAACTTTCTGCAATGAAATATAAGTAATTACTTGTAATTAAACTATTAATATAAGTAAACTTTAGACTTTGGACTTGATTAAGCTTGAGAATCTGTTGGAGGAAGTAAAAACTAAAACTTGAGCTTTTGAATCACTTAAAAAGGACTTATGGTTAAAAAGTTATGGCCAAATGAAGATGACTAGAGGTAAATATGTTGTTGGATCAAAAAGTTGCTGATACGATTTTAAAACGCGATTTAAACCCTTTTCTGGTCCGAATCAGCAAAAGTGTAGAACACGAAAGTTGCTCGGAATGATTTTTTCTACAAAAACTCAGGTGCACATAAGCTGAAAGTGAACGAAAAGTCTTAAAAACAGCAAAAACTAAACGGACATGTTGTTGACTAGAAAACAACCATGGCTAAGAAACCTTAGTGTATTTTGATCCTTTGAGGCCGAAACGAAGCCAAGGTTAAGCCGAGGCTGTTGTCTTAAGGTCTTTAAACTTAGACATAACCATAGGAATGACCTTGAATATCATCTCAAGTTGTTTAAACATAATTTAGCCGCACGGCTAGTTTGGACTTAATGGTCGAGTCTTGTTTAAAAACTTGGTTCATTGGATTAGACTTTGCTAGACTTTGGCAAACTAAGTAATGACCATATGGCATGTTAAACTACTTCACGACACACAACTTATATCATCATATCGTCACACAAGTTAAACAATAGTCTTTGACGAAACACGACACATGTTTTATATAACATTTGCCTCGCCAAATTCTTTACTTATAAATAACAAGTACAATAATAGTAAGGAATTTCATTATCATAAGAGGCCTCTTCAGGGTGTCGTATTGACGATCACTACAGTGAGTTTCATAGCCCCAACTTGATAAACATTATATCGTTACACTCCGCTGCTGATCACTACCATTGATAAACATTATATCGTTACACTCCGCTGCTGATCACTACAGTGAGTTTCATAGCCCCAACTTTTGTTTAACTGTTTTATAAACTCTTTTGGGGGAGATACACGCTACTGCTTTTACTATATGCTAAAATGCTTTATTATGGACAATTACTTGTAAACTGAATGCCTTGACTGTATTATTGCATGCCACTAAGTTGTTTTTGCCAAAAGTCCCCAATATCATGGACCACTAATCACTGGGAGTGAGCGCAAATATTGTGGATAGGCCTATCGGAATTGACGAACCCGTCTATGTTATCGGAAATAACAAGGCGCACTATATTTGAGATTATCTAGGTGTAGGGCAAAATACCTACCCGGGGCAAGTTATTTATATATATATATATCGTCCGGTGATATATATACAACAGTCAGTCGTGAGTTCCATGAGCTTAGAGCAATAATAACTTTCAAGAAGATAATTGTACACATTGCAATTATACTACAAACTATATTGTCCACTAGTGTTTTTCCTAAACTTGAAATATTGGGATCAAACTATTGTACTTACAAACCTATGAACTCACTCAACCTTTGTGTTGACACTTTTTAGCATGTTATCTCAGGTTCGAAAGGAATTAGCTGGCATGGCATGTGAAGGCGCACGGAAAAACATTTTGAAGACAATGCATATATTATCATTCGAAAAACATCACAACTTTTATGTTGTACTCTTTATGATTGTACAAACTTGTGGGACCGGTTTGTAAACTCTGATATATTAATCGAATGATAATTTATTCCAAAACGTCTCATTTAGAGTCGTTTTCTGTAACTTGTGCTGTGAACTATGAAGTAATACCCCAGTGACATAATCTTCCGCTGCGATAATTTTGGGGGTGTTACAGATTGGTATCAGAGCTTCAGTTATAGAGAACCAGGTTGCATTTAACCTAGACTATAATTGCCTCTTATGTTTAAGCCGTAACACTCATTGCTGTCTTCAACATTCTGTGCGCCATGCCTACTCCTTAACACAATACTATGTTATTTATATAAAGACTATTTTATATAAATGATTGACAATGATTGATTAAACATAGCTACATATGCCTATTCCAAGGCAGTATGGCACAACCAGATATCCCCGATCATATACATTTTGTGATCTACGAAACTTTCTCAGACGTTGTAGTTGGTACAATGGTCTCATTCATTATTAAGACATTGTAAGTATGCAATGGTCTTCCTTATATCTCAAACATCGTGAGATACACAATTGATCTACATATATCTCAAACATCGTGAGATACACAGTTGACTTAGACATATCTCAGACATCGTGAGATACACAATTGGCCTAAATATATCTCAGACATTCAGAGATACACAATAGTTTTATCTATTTCTCAGACATTGTGTGTGTGCACAATGGTCTCATTGGTATTTCTCAAACGTTGTGAGAAAACTACTTCATAACTATGAACTCACCGACTCTTTTGAACACTATGTTGATTTTCTCTGATTATTTTACTCCTCATCTTCGAAGATGAGTGAGAACATTCATTCCATACTCTTGGAACACTTACGAAGTCTCGTAATACACCACCTTGTAACTCATCGATTAAGTATGAGTGTTGTGTCGGAAATTCTTAAGTAGGATGATTTGGAATATCCTTATTTAAATGGACTGGGACGCCTTTTCATTTAAATAAAGAGATTGTAAATCGCCGAACCATAAGTTTATGATTTCTTACTTGCATAAATTGGGACGCTTCTTTATGTAAGTAATGAATTATAAATGAGTGGGCTTATTTGTATCCAATATGACATGAATATGACACTCGAACTCAAGAATCACTAGTATTCTTTAAAAAGATCTAGAAAACACGATAGTGTTTTACCACTCAGCAAAAATCTTAAGACCTCATTTGAACAACCTAAGTTCATTCTTAAGATATCAGTTTTGATGTTACAAATCCTCACAAACATGGATCATTTGTTGAGCAAACGAAATTGGTTAAAGTTAATTGAAACCCGACCTGATAGAATCAGATGTTTCAAGAACATAATTGAAACCCGACCTGATGGAATCAGGTGTTTCAAGAACAGAATTTGGTTGCCACAATTTTAATTATGCACGAGGTGCATAAGTCAAAGTATATGTCACAATTCTCAATTTCCGGTCATTTCTCTCATTTACTATTTCATCGTATATTGTAAACTAGGTTTACAAGTATTAAATTCGCGTAACCTTAGGGGTTTAGCTGCGAATTCATAAACAATCATCAAGGACATTTCATATAGACTAGGTTTAGTCTACATATCATTCACATCATTATCATCATATTAGTTCATGCATGATTTTTCATTTTACATTAAACGCGTAATTTTCATAATAAATAAACGCTATCGCGTAACTAATTATTTTGAACATTTGATCCGATGCTTCCAAAAATTATCTCGATATATTCTTATACTCATATTAAGATTATAAAAATAATATTATGAGTTTACCCGGTGTTTTAAATTTATTTTGTATATAAATTGTTACATATATATATTTACGACGGTTCTCATAAATACTACTCGATAATTATTTATTCACTCAATACTTGTAAGAAATGTATTTTTATAATTTTTTTTATGACTTCGATATATTTTATTTTGTTCCGTAAAAATCTATTTCTAGCTAACGCTACACTAAATACCTAATTATATTTATTATATATACATGATACTTACACATAAATGCATTTAATATATCAAAAATCATCATTTGTCTCCTCAATTTGTGCTTGCCGACACCCTCACTATGACACAACATTTTTTTTTATAAAAATCTTGCTACAAGTGACTAGGCTTGTTTTGTTATAAGATATTTGTAACAAAACACATACAAAACATTTTAAAAAGGTGAAAGTTGCAAGATAAGCTATCCTCTCCTCCTTGTGGTTCGGCCAATATTTGAAGAAGAAGAAGAAACATAATTTTTTTCAAGAACAAGTGCTTATATATTCACTAGATTACTTCTATCAAGGTTTTGAAATAAAAACCTTGGGTGTTTAGGATTAAACCTTTGATCATTAAACCTCATCAAGTTAACTAGTAAGCATCTCATATCCATTTTCATTATTCATATTTATTTTATGTTCATTACATCATATTTGAGAAAAACATGCAAGTCTTATGGATGTTTATACCACTTTTTCATTGTTTTTAAGAGTTATATATATTTATGTCATCCTATAATTACTCATTGTTATAAATCACTCTTGGTGATGTCTAGGAACCCATGACACCCTAAGAAGGTGTATGGTAGGATTAGAATAGCTTCGGAGTTGTTTTGAATGGGTTAGAATAGGTTTGGCGCGAGAAAAACTCATTTCGACAAGTTTGCAAAAGGGTCTGTCCTTATTTTCGAAATCTGGAAAATCCGACAGTAGATAAAAATTTTTGGCCTAGCTATTTAGAAAATACACTTTAAAACGAAAACGTGGCCGCTTGAACGGATTAAAACGGAGCTATAACAAAGAAGTTGTGAATTTTTCAAGTTGGCGACGAAAACTATAATTTTCTGGAAATTTCAGCATGTTATGTTTATTTTGTACGAGTCAAAAATGAAACTTAGGCGTTATAAATTATGTCGACTTATCAAAAATATATTAGTATACTTTGATACAAAGCTAAGGACCTATAAAACGTACAAAACGGATTTGTAACGATTAAATTATACACGTTTACAAAAAGTTGACGTAACTTTAATATATAAGAAAAACTATTCAATTTCTAATAGACAAGTTTTACGGCAAATAAGTGACCATGTTGAAGAGCGTTTTTAACATTGATGTAGAACTTTTTATAAAGTTATGTCTTCTAGTAAAAGTAAGTTCGCCAAGTATATTTTCCAAAATGTTCGACCGTTTGTTTAGCGGAGTTGTAATGAATTATTTATGGTTACTTAAACTTTGCCGAAAACCACCCTTAAACTATATTTTGGGACACAAGTACCATACTTAACCTATATTTTTCTTTATGTTCGAGACCTCTAGGATGAAAACTTAAATGTTAAAACTATGAGATAATGATACAAGCTTCCCAAAACCATTGAGTACGTTTCCTAATACTCGACGTGCACCATTCTACGACTAGCTTTTCGAGGCCATTTTAGTCACTTTCATGAAAATTTCAACGACATTATTTTACGACGAAAAGTTATAATTTCATAATAAAATCACTAAATGACTATCGTAGGATGTCATTTCAATATAAATACTTGTAAAGTAATTTATAAATTGTCAAGACTTTATAAGATTATTTTTCGACGATAAACTTTATTTTCAAAAGTGTACAAGTGGTATGGATATCGTATGAGTTTGCATGCACGACATTGTTTCATGACTTATATTAGAGCATATTATTCATAATACGTCGTGGTTAGAGTGTTGCGTCTCATTTCTGTGCATCCACTCTGTCATAATAACTATTGCCACAGGTGAGTAATCACATCCCCCTTTTTTTTACCGTTTTTACTATATTTTGGGGCGAAATGCATGAACCATTCTTGTGCTAAATTGATTACTACTTTTATTAACTTGTTTGACTAGAACTTGTGAACTCGAATTAAATCCTTAAACATAATTACAAACCTATGACTTGTTTGATCTTATTGAACTGTACTTGCTATGACCCTAAAAGTCTCGCCTTATTGGTGGAGCGTACAAAGTCTCCCTTATTCGGAGCAACCTTAAGCCTCCCCGGTCCGGAGCAGAATGTCTCCCTATGGGAACAGGGCATTTTCAATCTAAATTCTCCCATGTTCGGAGTGTTCTTAATTGTATATAATAGTTGTATGATGTACTGTTCGTACATTCGCATTGTTAGTCTCCTATTAGTAGGTAGTATGGATAGCGCTAGTAGAGTTCGGCCAACCTCTCGTCCACTATGTTACGGGACGCATATTATTTATTCTAGGGGCTTTGCCTGGCATACATTATTATATACGTAGTACTATATTGTGAACTATTATGACCATTTATACTTGACGCGCTACATTTTGTGCAATGGGTTGTGAACACACAGGTTGCAAGTTTTGTATGGGCGGAACTTGGAACTGAGTGGATTTACAATGCCTTTGCTTTGTGGATTATTTCCGATGACCGAAACCTTTGACTCTCTCTTACGAGTTTTCTTATTTTACGAAACGTGTATACTCACCAACTATTTTCATAGTTGACCCGTTTTTCTCTCATGCATTTCAGGTGATCGTTAGTAAGCTTTTCTACCAAGTCTTGCATAATGAAGTTTTCACTTGTCACTACAAATCGTTATGTTATAAAACGCAATATTTTGGAATCTAAACTTTGTAATATATTTGCCGATGTCAGCTAAACGGGTATTGTAATGGTGTACAATTTCTATTTTAATCTTAACGTTGGTATGTTCTATTATCTTGTGCTTATGTTCTTTTCCGTTACACCTCGTGTTTCCGCCTCCGGCGAGGGTGTGACAGATTGGTATCAGAGTCAAAGGTTATAGAGAATGCCGATTTTTCAAAAATAAAAATCACAGCTATAACCGGAATAAAGTTTTATTAAACACCGAAAAACATCTGAGTCAACTAGTCCTATCGTTGCATCGTTACTCATAAATTATACATAGCCTGATCAACTATGTCTAATTTATGAAGAACCATGCAATGATAAGAGTGGTAGTTTTAAATCATGTTTAGTCGAGTCTCTAGAGTCTGGTCACCTGAAGTTGCATTGGTTGGGTGGGTATGCATAACATGTTTTTACGTTCACGTCTACATTACCGTACCTTGTTTATACCTTCTCTTTTCCATCTTTCGACTTGTTAGACATAGCATGTCTCTGTTCCTGTCATATTTCGATCACTATAACACACATTACTACCGTTCTAAACCTCATCTGCCTTCGTCCGAGTGTCATTTACTCAACCCGATATTTTGGTCCATTGCAGGATCATGGCTGCCAGAAACACACGCTCAGGAGTCAACAACATCGGCAACCCAAACAACAATGACAATCCAAACAACAACGCTGCTGGAATAGCGGATCTACTCACCCAAATTATGACACACCTTGATGCTAGACGAACCAACGCCAGAGAAGGTACTTCAAACACTGGTCATGGATGCAGCTACAAAACTTTTATGACATGCAAGCCAATGGAATTTAATGGTACTGAGGGTGCCATTGGACTGCTAACATGGTTCGAGAATGTTGAGTCCAAACTTAGTATCACGAAATGTGCTGAAGGAAACAAGGTTGAGTTCTCTGTTGGTCTACTACAGGGTCGAGCATTGACCTGGTGGAACAACCAACTACAGGCTAGAGGAAGAGGGGGCGCAAATGTTATCTTGGGAAGCATTTAAGAAACTATTAACTGATGAGTACTGCAGAAAAGATGAAGTGCAAAAGCTGGAAGCGGAATTTTGGAATCACTTGATGGTTGGAGTAGAAGTCGACAAGTACACGATCCGTTTCCACGAGTTAACTATGATGGTTCCTCACATGGTTTCCACTGTGGAGAAGTTGATCGACCGATATATATGGGGATTGATACCGGAAATTAGGAGGGATGTCACCTCATCAAACCCAACCACTCTGCAAGCCGTTGTGGGTATGGCGTACCGCTTGACAAATGATGTGATCAGGTCTGGAGGACTAACTAAAGCAAACGATAATGGACAAAAGCGACAGCAGGATCATCAGGGAAGCCGAGACCAGGACCAGCAAAACAAGAGGCAGCGAATAACCAGAAACTACGGAGCAATAACTCAAGGGCCCAAAAGATACGCAGGTCCACATCCTATGTGCACTCGATGTAACTATCACCACTCAGGAGACTGCCCAAGGTGCGACAAATGTGGACATACGGGCCACATCGCGGGAATTGCTCAAGCTGGGACTGGGAACCAAGGACAAAGAAAAGCATGTTACGAGTGTGGAAGTCTGGATCATCTTCGGAACACCTGTCCAAAGTTGAAAAGAACACCCAACCAAGAAGGTAATCGTCCAAATCTGGCGTTGGCAATAGAAGGCCCACAAGATCAGAACATTGAAGTTCCCCCCGCACGTGGTCGAGCATTCTATCTGGGTACCGAGGAAGCCCGCAACGCGTAACGGGTACATTCTTTCGAACAACTACCTTATTTCTGTACGACATGATTTTGAGTGCATAACTTCCTTCCAATTTTTACCACGTTCACGACATTGATTAATTTGAGACCTATCGATATTGACTTTAGTTGTAAATTATGTTGTTAATTTGATTTGTGTAAGCAAATCCAAGAACGAACGGATCTTTCAAAAGACTTCATTCAAGGATGTTGAATCCTATCATACTAACAACTTGTTTCCTAGCTTGACCTAGTGACAGTTCTTGTTTGATGAGTTGCGAAAATCAAGCTAAGAGTCAAGTTTTTACTCAAAAGGTCTTTTGAGGGATACGTTCGGTGTTGGGTAAGTTTATTCTATCAAATCTAATCACGGGCATGTATTTAGTTGGATGAGGAACCTATATGCATGAACATTGACGTGGTCATTTAGACTATTAGTACAAGCATGAACTTTTAGAACCTTTGTCGCGGTTCGGACTATAGTATCAATAATTGAATTACGAGGACGTGATTCCTCTAACCGGGGAAGAATGTCACAATTCTCAATTTCCGGCCATTTCTCACATTTACTATTTCATCGTATATTGTAAACTAGGTTTACAAGTATTAAATTCGCGTAACCTTAGGGTTTTAGCTGCGAATTCATAAACAATCATCAAGGACATTTCATATAGACTAGGTTTAGTCTACATATCATTAGCATCATTATCATCATATTAGTTCATGCATGATTTTTCATTTTACATTAAACGCGTAATTTTCATATTAAATAAACGCTATCGCGTAACTAATTATTTTGAACATTTGATCCGATGCTTCCAAAAATTATCTCGATATATTCTTATACTCATATTAAGATTATAAAAATAATATTATGAGTTTACCCGGTGTTTTAAATTTATTTTGTATATAAATTGTTACATATATATATTTACGACGGTTCTCATAAATACTACTCGATAATTATTTATTCACTCAATACTTGTAAGAAATGTATTTTTATAATTTTTTTTATGACTTCGATATATTTTATTTTGTTCCGTAAAATCTATTTTAGCTAACGCTACATTAAATACCTAATTATATTTATTATATATACATGATACTTACACATAAATGCATTTAATATATCAAAAATCATCATTTTTCTCCTCAATTTGTGCTTGCCGACACCCTCACTATGACACAACATTTTTTTTTATAAAAATCTTGCTACAAGTGACTAGGCTTCTTTTGTTATAAGATATTTGTAACAAAACACATACAAAACATTTTAAAAAGGTGAAAGTTGCAAGATAAGCTATCCTCTCCTCCTTGTGGTTCGGCCAATATTTGAAGAAGAAGAAGAAACATAATTTTTTTAAAGAACAAGTGCTTATATATTCACTAGATTACTTCTATCAAGGTTTTGAAATAAAAACCTTGGGTGTTTAGGATTAAACCTCATCAAGTTAACTAGTAAGCATCTCATATCCATTTTCATCCTTCATATTTATTTTATGTTCATTACATCATATTTGAGAAAAACATGCAAGTCTTATGGATGTTTATACCACTTTTTCATTGTTTTTAAGAGTTATATATATTTATGTCATCCTATAATTACTCCTTGTTATAAATCACTCTTGGTGATGTCTAGGAACCCATGACACCCTAAGAAGGTGTATGGTAGGATTAGAATAGCTTCAGAGTTGTTTTGAATGGGTTAGAATAGGTTTGGCGCGAGAAAAACTCATTACGACAAGTTTGCAAAAGGGTCTGTCCTTATTTTCGAAATCTGGAAAATCCGACAGTAGATAAAAATTTTGGCCTAGATATTTAGAAAATACACTTTAAAACGAAAACGTGGCCGCTTGAACGGATTAAAACGGAGCTATAACGAAGAAGTTATGAATTTTTCAAGTTGGCGACGAAAACTATAATTTTCTGGAAATTTCAGCATGTTATGTTTATTTTGTACGAGTCAAAAATGAAACTTAGGCGTTATAAATTATGTCGACTTATCAAAAATATATTAGTATACTTTGACACAAAGCTAAGGACCTATAAAACGTAGAAAACGGATTTGTAACGATTAAATTATACACGTTTACAAAAAGTTGACGTAACTTTAATATATAAGAAAAACTATTCAATTTCTAATAGACAAGTTTTACGGCAAATAAGTGACCATGTTGAGCTGATTATATTAGTAAACTTTGAGGTTAATTCAGTAAGATAGGCTTGTAGATCTATGTCTTATGGTCGTTTCACCGGGTGGTGCACCTCATAACTCCTCCCGATGAGTAAATGAGAGCCAAAATGGCAAAACATGTCAAAATCTGCACATCAGATTTCATTTGGGAAAAGCCCATGGTTCTGGTCATTTCCGGAAGTTGACTCAGTTTTATGAAATGTAGCTAAGACCTAAACTTGAAGTTTGGCAAAAGCCATGTGTCAAAACAAGTTGTAGAACTCAACTTATGGTCGTTTTGGCAGGACTGAATGTGCAGCCAAACTTTCTGCAATGAAATATAAGTAATTACTTGTAATTAAACTATTAATATAAGTAAACTTTAGACTTTGGACTTGATTAAGCTTGAGAATCTGTTGGAGGAAGTAAAAACTAAAACTTGAGCTTTTGAATCACTTAAAAAGGACTTATGGTTAAAAAGTTATGGCCAAATGAAGATGACTAGAGGTAAATATGTTGTTGGATCAAAAAGTTGCTGATACGATTTTAAAACGCGATTTAAACCCTTTTCTGGTCCGAATCAGCAAAAGTGTAGAACACGAAAGTTGCTCGGAATGATTTTTTCTACAAAAACTCAGGTGCACATAAGCTGAAAGTGAACGAAAAGTCTTAAAAACAGCAAAAACTAAACGGACCTGTTGTTGACTAGAAAACAACCATGGCTAAGAAACCTTAGTGTATTTTGATCCTTTGAGGCCGAAACGAAGCCAAGGTTAAGCCGAGGCTGTTGTCTTAAGGTCTTTAAACTTAGACATAACCATAGGAATGACCTTGAATATCATCTCAAGTTGTTTAAACATAATTTAGCCGCACGGCTAGTTTGGACTTAATGGTCGAGTCTTGTTTAAAAACTTGGTTCATTGGATTAGACTTTGCTAGACTTTGGCAAACTAAGTAATGACCATATGGCATGTTAAACTACTTCACGACACACAACTTATATCATCATATCGTCACACAAGTTAAACAATAGTCTTTGACGAAACACGACACATGTTTTATATAACATTTGCCTCGCCAAATTTTTTACTTATAAATAACAAGTACAATAATAGTAAGGAATTTCATTATCATAAGAGGCCTATTCGGGGTGTCGTATTGACGAGTTGTGGATTTACGATTTAAAGTGTCCTGGCTCATACGTTCACTACACGACCTCTTGATTTTGATAGCCCGAACGATGGTACGAGGTTATTTATAAAAGGGCTATAAACCAAACAACACTTAAGGGATACATCAACTTAAGATTCATGTACAACATCATATTGAAAGCCAACATACTACATATACTTGTACACTTATATCGTACACTATACTAAAACGTGATTACTATGCTTTCGTAGGTAATCGTTAAAGATCGTGATCTTGTCATACTCTACCATTGATAAACATTATATCGTTACACTCCGCTGTTGATCACTACAGTGAGTTTCATAGCCCCAACTTTTGTTTAACTGTTTTATAAACTCTTTTGGGGGAGATACACGCTACTGCTTTTACTATATGCTAAAATGCTTTATTATGGACAATTACTTATAAACTGAATGCCTTGACTGTATTATTGCATGCCACTAAGTTGTTTTTGCCAAAAGTCCCCAATATCATGGACCACTAATCACTGGGAGTGAGCGCAAATATTGTGGATAGGCCTATCGGAATTGACGAACCCGTCTATGTTATCGGAAATAACAAGGCGCACTATATTTGAGATTATCTAGGTATAGGGCAAAATACCTACCCGGGGCAAGTTATTTATATATATATATATCGTCCGGTGATATATATACAACAGTCAGTCGTGAGTGCCATGAGCTTAGAGCAATAATAACTTTCAAGAAGATAATTGTACACATTGCAATTATACTACAAACTATATTGTCCACTACTGTTTTTCCTAAACTTGAAATATTGGGATCAAACTATTGTACTTACAAACCTATGAACTCACTCAACCTTTGTGTTGACACTTTTTAGCATGTTATCTCAGGTTCGAAAGGAATTAGCTGGCATGGCATGTGAAGGCGCACGGAAAAACATTTTGAAGACAATGCATATATTATCATTCGAAAAACATCACAACTTTTATGTTGTACTCTTTATGATTGTACAAACTTGTGGGACCGGTTTGTAAACTCTGATATTTTAATCGAATGATAATTTATTCCAAAACGTCTCATTTAGAGTCGTTTTCTATAACTTGTGCTGTGAACTATGAAGTAATACCCCAGTGACATAATCTTCCGCTGCGATAATTTTGGGGGTGTTACAGGTTGCCCAAATTAACTTACGCGTATGGGTGCACCCTTGTGCAAACGTTCAGTAAGTCCACAAGGATGAACTTTAATCAAATGCTTGACTTTTTGGCCAACAAGTTAGAGTGTGAGCTACGGGCTTTGTATTTATGTAGGCCACTATTTGCTCTTTCAACTGGTTTGACAGTTGTTGAATGTGATAATGACATTAAAAGGATGTTTCAACTTGCCGAGGAATGTGGGTTGATCAGCTTGTACATTGCACATGCACCTGATAACTTAGCATGTTTCTATTATGATAACCTAATTGTGGATCTTCTTGATGAGCCAACGCGTGCCAGGATAGCAATACATGATAAACTTGTGGAGCTTGCTACTTCTAATTCTGCCTCTGATATTGCTGCATGGGAGGAGGAAGAAAGGCGATCACCTCCCCTAAGAAGCCCTCAGTTCCAAACTAGAAGTCAAGGAATTGAATGTCAAGGAAAGAATCTATTCATGGATTTTTTGGCTAGCGAAATTGTTGATGCTGACATTGGGTTCAGTGACGATGAATGGTACTATGGGGTATTTCTTGGGTCTGTATCTATGGATGTTGGGCCTTCTTCGTCTTCCGTTAAGGACAGTTCTGGTCATAAGGTCTCTAGAAAACCTTATGCAAGGAGGCACTGCTTTCAAACACTAAGATCGGGCTTACGGAAGTTCAAGATGTCGAGGCATTTAAAGGCTCTAACAAGAGACCGCCGTCGAGGAGGTGCGGGATTAAAAGCAACTTGGTTTTTTAGGAACGGAAGGTTGGAGTGTAGGTATTTTTATGCAGCATGCTCATGCTACCGATAACGTTTAGAAACTGGGGTGTTAACATAACTTAAAACTCAAAATAGTTTGTCTAGTTTAGCCTTTTTTGTAAGGCGACGTTATGTAATTGTTAAACATTTTTTTGTTTGTGCTTCTTATGATTACCAAAAAAAATGTTCAACAATTACATAAAATTAACATGCGATGTTTTTGTGTAACCATCTGCTTTGGGGTTATCGTAGTATGCACCTGTTTTTTTATCTACGTTCGGTGTCCGTTTACATAATACTGTGTATGAATGCTTTATAGTATGATGTATATCATGGCAACCTTGATGGGGCATCTCTGTTTTAGGATAGCAACCCTATAGGGCAACTTCATTTTTTTTAGATAACTAAACAAAGTAGAAACTTATCATATAGGGCAACTTCATTTTATTGGGGGACTGTAGATAATTTTTTTTTTGCCTTTCAATAGTCAGCATTTTTTGGTGGGTGTACACGTGTTCAACTATGTTTTGGGCACGTGCATGGTAACTATCTCTTCCTGCTTTAGTGCTTTATCCAGCCTTGTTAGTATTTACCCACTTTCACCTCAAAAAATAAATAAATAAATAAAAAACACTTAAAAATTTGTATTTGACAGTTTTGCAGCTTGATTATACAGTTTGCATCTTGTGTATCTAGTGTTTGGATTTACCCATTTTTTGCTAACTAAATACGTCCTTGCATTGGCATAACATAACAAATACATAATACAATTTAGTCTACATATATTATGAAATACAACATATAACGAGAATAGGTGGTGGCTCACTTGTTCAATGACGAGCATGTCATTACCTAGGTGTATCAATTGCAGCTTGTTCAATTGCTCGGTCATTTTTAGGTGGTTCACTTGTTATTCGACTTGCAAGTGGTTGGGTTTCTTCATCACTAAGGTCACTGGGTTCTGTACACATAGAATCATGAATTTCATCAGCTGTTGATGTAGTCTTACTTCTACCTCTGATACTCACTGAACCACCGCCTATACAAGATGCTGGAACATGTAGCCCCATCACACCATCACACCTTCACCTCTACGAACTGCAATTGTTTTTCCCCTGCTAACATGTACACCACCAAGTCTACATGCAACAACCCCACAAAGAGTATTGTTGTCGCTTGCGTAAAAATTCATAGGACAACAGTACCACATGATTTCTCTATTCGGTGCACGCCTTACATCTAAGGTCAATCATACTTGTTTTCTCTTTCCATCCTGCACCCAATGCATACCATTTACTCAACCGGTTTCGATGTTATAACGAAAAGAATAGCATTCGTGGTTTATATAAGAACGTCTACTAGCATAACCATCTGTATTTTTCCTCTTCATTTATTACACTTGAATGGTGTGCCATACTAGCTGGTTGGAGAATTTAATTGAAGAGTAACACACACTGTTTCTAAAATATTCAATTACCTTGTGACTAGTCAAATTAAAGGTCAGTCAACATTGTTATAGCAGGAGTAACCTTAGAAAACATGTAGTAACAACATGTTTATATTATTTGGTCTTCAGCACTAGCAGTAGTAACATGTAATAACATTTTTAAGTCTTAATTCCGAAACCTTAGACAACATGTAGTGACAACACGTTTATATGATAAATTGTCTTCAGCACTAGCAGTTCTAACTTTAACTAGCAGTTTTTAGTCGTTACTGTGACAGCCGTAAGATACATGAGGGACCTAGAATGACAAACACTTAAACCTTTTATACCCCACACATCAGTTTATGCTCCCAAGTCCCAACAATCAACATCCCTACATTCCTTGTTATATACTAGGTCACTTTCTGCGAAGAATCCAAATAAAAATATATCGTTGTCCTTGTCGTCTATTTTTAGAAACAAATCCAGGTTTGTTGTACTCTCCCGTATGTACTTTGTTACCGTATTCGTTCATATATTTATACATGAATATAAATAACTGTGCACTTTTATATTTTATATTCTATTAGTAAATTTTTTATTTAATTCAAAGTTATTTAAATTGTTATTAGGGTTTATGTTTTATAGGTATGCTCATTATACCCCTTTAACTCTAGTGGTTCATTCTAATTGTTAGGGTTTATGTTTTATATGACATGTCGGAAACCAACAGCATGATGTTTTTTTGTGTCGTTTACTTGATACACTTTGTTTGTTTGAAACGTTACATTCCCATATGCATATTTTAATAATGAGATTTACTTGCATTAACCAGGTAAACAGGTCCACAATGACGGCCGCTCAAACAGATTTATTCTTGAAACAATGGAGGCGGTATTCTTTCAGAATAGATCATGAGATGCAGGCACAATTAAAGGTGACCATAATATAATTATTTAACAGAAACCATGGCTTTTATTTATTCAAATATTTTACATCCATTTGCCAAAGCCTAGACCCACATTTCACAACAGCAGTCAAACTAAAATTCAACACAAGATACATGACTAGAAATAGAAATACCAACATAAACAAGACATCGTCACCGCCAAGACAACAATTAACCATGCCTTTCAGCTTCTCTATGAATGACAGAAGCTCCTGGGCTCGCTTCTGCTTCTTCATTACATTGACCAATATCGTTGCGGCTTCTGTCAGATCTTCGGTTTGCAGCTTGGTTAATTCTGAAATACTTTCCACACAAGATTCAAATGGGTATAAAAGCTCCAACTCTCCAATAACATAATCCCTTTCAGCCACACGTGCCCTGATTTCTTGAGCCTTCTTCATCAACTCTGCTTCATCCACCATGACAACACTCACATCCCTTCGAAAACGAACAATCATCATATCTCTAACAAAACTAGATCCTGCAACACCAGCAAGTTCTTCACAGAATGGCATAGGTGTAGTCATCCTTTTTTCAGTTTTGTTTTGTATGTTTTATTTTTTTCCCCCTTTGATTGCTATGTGTGTGTTTTAAATAGAAGGTTTAGTTTAAGTTATAATATAATTAGTGTTGTGTCAGTGTACAAAACTGATGCGTCCGTTGAGTTGACAGCCACCCTAGCATTTTGTCTACCACAAGAAGTAGCATTAAATGACCAACCTTTCACATACACGCCTTTTCATTTCCCCCCTTTTTTATTATTACATATACTGCAGTTTACTACTACTAAGATTAAAAACGAAACCACATCAAACAAATTACGTGTATATATATGAAACCAGGAGGACAAAAAAAAATATATAAAAAATTACAAAAATAAATTACAAATAATAATATAATAAAATAAGATAAAACTGGAAACGTAAGAAGTGCCGGATTTACCTTCATTTTTTATGGACACTTATTCATATTCTATGTTTACTTACTTGCAATATGTAACTTTTTTTTTTTTTTTTTTTTTTTTTAATTTCTTGCACTTTGCAGGTTTGATTTTTTTGGGGCATAACAATACAAGAATAAGGAACTTGGCATAAATTTATTCCAAACGTTCACACATTAAAAAATAATTCGCTAGGTATATTGTATGTTTGATTTACCCAAATGTGTATTGTATTTTTTTTACCCAAATAAATTTGTCAAGTTTTGTAACTAGTTGGCATGTTTACATGAATACACGTATGACTAATAAAAAAACACTTAATGCAAATTATATCCACTCAATCCCCACCCCTTTTTGCATACATCACAACTGGACTAAAAGTACTATTGTAGTTTCCATGAGTACACTATTTAGTTGCCCAAAGTACCATTTGCTAGCTATGCACTAGCAAAGTCGTCATAAAAAATATTTGAAAAAAATAGAAAGATGTAAATTAAATAAATCAAGTGAAACCCTAGCCCCTTGTTGCATACATCACCACTTGACTAAAAGTACTACTACGTAAACTAGTTGCCATGAGTACACTATTTAGTTGCCCAAAGTACCATTTGCTAGGTATGCACTAGCAAACTAGTCATAAAAATAGTTTAAAAAAATAGAAAGATGTAAATTAAATCCAGTCAAAGCCCAGCCCCGTTGTTACATACATCACCACTTGACTAAAAGTACTACTATTTACACTAGTTGCCATGAGTACACAATTTAGTTGCCCAAAGTATAGTTGCCATGAGTACACAAATTAGGTGCCCAAAGTACCATTTCCTAGCTACGCACTAGCAAACTCGTCATAAAAAATATTTGAAAAAAATAGGAAGATACTATAAAAAAAAAAAAATTGTGGGTGGGTACTTATTTGGTGTGATCCACTTGTCCATTGGAAACAGACAATTGTCATAACTACTTTGTCAGAAATTTCGTGTCTATATATGACGCTATGTAACAAAAACAGTTTTTGGTATCTCTATTAGTGATAGTATTAGAAAAGCAAACATAACGATGTCTACTGGAATGGTTTTATGTGATGAATTACCAATGTTTGGTGGCTCAAAGTTGTTAAAAGATATTACGATCGTGTACTACAGAGGTGAATTGGAAGTTGCTTTACGTGACGAAGCAGATCATAGGAGGAATGCTGTTGAAATTAGGGGCCGTGTCAACCGTAGACAACAAATGATAGCGGAAGTGGAGCTTTTATGCGGTTCGGATTGTTGGTTGCCAACTATTAATCACCTGTTAAGGATGCAAAATGAGGATCTGGCTGAGAGTTCCAAACTTCTGTATTCTTGGTTTAGAAAACATGACCGTGTTAAAGAGCTGAATGGTTTAATTGAAAAGTTGGAGTCAATGGAGGTTTGATGTGCTTTGTATTAATTACATGGAAGCTGCTGCCTTTTGTTTATTAGGGGATCGTTGTTACATTTTGGAGTCACTTATCTCATCTTTGTATAGTCTGTGTATGTCATGTTAACCTATGGATGTGATCCCTTTTATGTTACTAGTATATATTTGTTTGCGTAGTTATTCAAACTGTGTTCGAGATAGTAAGTCACTTTACAAAATAAAAAAATTTACTAATAAAGTAGTAATATGAAGATGAAATTTTATTTAGTTAAAAAAAAAGTCATAGTGTGGGTGGGTAACTTGTTTGGGGAATGCAAGCCAATGAGAGTATGAGACGATTAATAATGGTAGTTACATGCTTATTTATGTGTTAGAATAATAACCCTTATAATATCATTAAAAAAAATTAAATAAATACAAAAATTTTTAAAAAAAATACATAATTTTAACAGCACAGTTGGGGATATATGCGCCAAAAAATTAGTAACAACTGCTACAAGTGTTAAAAAAGTAACTTTTTAGTACAAATTAATTTGGATTGAATTGGGGATACAAACTCGATTAAGAGTTACAACTGCTGCCGCGAAAGGAGGCTAAAGGTTTTGAACAAATTCTTAAGTCTGTTCATACGTAAATCCCCAACCACTGCTAACGTCGATCTAACCACTGCTAACGTCGTTGTACCCACTCCTAGTGTCGCAAAAACCACCGCTAGTTTCCTCGCAAAAAGCAAATTTGTTTGTGTTTACGTAATCATTTATATTCAAATAGCAAAAAGGAGAGAAAATCTACATGTAAAGATTCACGTTCCTTCCCAAGTAATTTTTTGTCAAATATAGCAGCAACAGTGTAGGAGGCTAGGCACGTGCCTACCCACAAAACAGTTAATGAAAATTAATTATATCGCGTGCACGAACAGTAAAATCCTCGCTATAAATACGCGAGGTAAATCAAGGGGAAAGTCCAGAAAAAGCAAAAAAATAACCATTCCTTCACCTACAAAAATATTTCCACCTACAAATCAGGCAACTCGAATATTTTAAAAAACCAAAGAGAAGTTGAAGATGTTATTCAGAAAAAGATACCGATGGTACACAGTACAAAAAGAATACATAAGGACGTCAACAACAACTCGTTGCCCACGCATTCCAAACAGCCCATACATAGCCTGAACCTTTACCCCCAAAAAAATTAAGAAAGCGCAAAGATGATGCTGCGACAACTGAAACATGTTCTAAAATGACTACTAATAACAGTTAGTCGTTCTAAAATGACGACTAATAACCCATCTCCGCGAACATCCACAGCACACCTTCACCCAAAACCCATGTCCATTCAAGTTGTGGTAGTCTGCCAGGACCATATGTATACCAAAGGTGGGAGTTTAAACCTAGCAAACTCTCATTAGCAATATGGGATCTTGAAAGTGCAGGAATTTCCTTCGTAACCTCGGCGTTCGAGAGCGGAAGAAGGAAATAAATCATGGGAATTGGGTCATGGGAGTGACAAAATATGTTCGGCAGATGGGTCCCGTAGGGAAGGGCGACAAAAGGAAGTTAGGGGCAACGAAATACGTAAACCAGCCCCTAACTAACAAGAAACTTCCCTAAGAAAGTCAAACAACTGAGGATGAAAACTATGCCTTCTTCCTCTGTTGGTGCAGCCTGGCCCCCATTCAAGTGTGCGTCTACTAATTCAGGGATATCTGGTTGGATAGACTGGGTCTAAGGAAAAAATGACCAGCTTGCGGGAGCCGGGATAAAATAAAACCTGCGCGGGTTGGGAAGCTACATTACCAAAAGCCCTTCCTGTACCGCGCAGAGGGGCGTATTTAGACGGGAAACCCCCTAAAAGGCCCATTGAAGTTGAAAGGCCTATCTAATTCCTCGGGGAATCCCATGGGTTGAATACGCCGGGGCCACGAGGAAGCAAGCCACCGGAACTCCTTCAAGAAAAGGATAAAGGCAAAAGACCCGGACCGGAAAAGGCACCGGGAAAGCCAGCGGAAAAGAAGAGTGTCAGCAATACACAAACCAGTGGCAGTAAAAGTCGCGTACCACTGCTAATGTACTTGTCACTGCTAGTATGATTGTGTGGGATGAATATGTAATATTCTAGAATGTCTTCGGTAGGATGTTTTGTATTAGATAAGTATTGTAAGTATATTTATCTTGTACAGTACTTAGTGTATTTTGTAAAGGACTCCTTATCCTATTAAAGGAGGTCCTAGGTTTGAGTTCTATATAAGTTTTTGGTGATATCTAGAGTCGATACACTTCAAGGTTGTAAAGGCAAATACTATTCAGAGTATTCGTGTATTAACAACATATCGAGGTGTTTAGTGAGAATAACTGTTCGTTAATTATTATTCTTCTTAAGGAGTACTAGGTCGTGTTCGTTTAGTCACCTTCTATAGTAGATCCTTCACTAAACTGGGATTTAAAACATATTTTTTTGTTAATGGACGAAACAATTTTAAAGACCATCACTCATTCTAAAAACATCAACATCTTCACTTGGATTATTTTTTAAAGAACATCTTCACAACGGCATCAGGTTATCAGATGTGTAGAGTGACATTCGTTTGAGTGGATTATTTTGAGCTTTATACGACGTTTGTAAACATAAAAAAAATGCTACACTGCTTTTATGCTCGATTACTTAAATTAAGTTACAACTGCTAGTTGTTTTTTACTACTGCTTTTGTGGGGCTGAACAGGGACAGTCGTTTACCACTGCTTGTAGTAAACTTACAACTGCTAGTTAATTTGTACTAGTGTTGAATGTTAAACCTCTATTTTTGGAAGTGTGCAGTGTCTCAAGTTGGTAGTTATTAGTAGGTTGTAGAATACGAAATGTACGTCTAGAAGGAGTCATGGGTTTATAAAAGTAGTCTGTATGGAAAACAAGTTGCCCTAAGAACAAAATTAGGTTGCCAAAATTATTTGGGTAACAACTGCTTGTTGCCCAGATTAAAAAAAATGGATAATGGGATAATAGAAGAGATGAAATAGTAAATACGTTGACATACAACGTTTGATACAGACAACCAACTACATATTACGATTACTACATGGTTATAACTTTAATTGTTACATATTATATAACCACTTGATTGATAACATTCATCGACTACGAAAAATCTAAACAGTCCAATGCTTCCTTCCCACACAGACAGCGTACTAAAACCACAAACCTTCATTCCCATTTAGCCTGATTCGTAACTTCAGCCGAACAAACCTGTTGAAAATGGCATTGATATATCATTAACCAAATCATGTGATAATGTTTAAAAGGAACATGAATAGAATGGTAAGTTATAAATAAAACATACTATAGGCAGCACAGTCTGTATGATTTAACAAAAGAAGAGATTCTTTGTATGGGGCAATGTAGAAAGATCCCGTATCTCCTAAAATTCCCATGCTGACAAATAATTCAAGTTCTTTGTTGTACAGGAATAGCGAGTGACCCAAATGGTTGCCAGTGTACGCTTCCACTATTGGAGCCTGATCCTTTGTAAACCCAAGCAAACGAACAGATAATAGGGTGGGGATGGCAAAGAGGCTTCTAAATGATCTTATGGAAAAACCATTCACGTCCAACACCCATCCACAAAACAATGGCATATCTTCATCAATGATCATACCAGAAATCACTAGAGAGGTTCCAAGATCGAAAACATAGAATGGAACTGGGAGTTCATTTTTTAAAATCTGCGGAAGGTCTATAACTTTAAATTGGTTGGTTACCAAATCAAACGAAATCAACATATAAATCTTGTATCTAACACCGTCCTCATTAGTTAACTTTTCACTCCCACTCCAATAGATAAAATGACCGATAACTGCCTGACTTTGACGTTTCAATTTGATAGTTTCACGAGGGGGTGGAAATTTTCAAGGCATGTCCACCTTAACGAGTTGAAAGAAAAGACAGAAACATACCAGAAACCACTTTGGAAAACAGGATTGGAGACCTTCACGATCGTCGGGTCAAGAGTGTCCGGACGGACGGCAAAACCAAAACAAATCTTTTTACATTCAATTTGATGCGTGTAAAACGGGACATGTACTGCAAGTGATTTTTGGATTGCCGGGTTCCAAATAACAGACATTAGATTAGAGCCATAAACAAAACACGAAAGACCATGAGAATTGCCAACTGCAATCATAGATGAAAGCATTAAATCTGTACGAAGTACCGTAGCGGTCAGCTGTTCATTAAAAGCTAACATAAAACCTTTGTGACCCTGATCAAATGTTAGCGTAAAAAGACACTCATCGTTACGACGAACACCGTAATTAGAGATGAAAAAACCACAATCTATACTAGCCTTCCATAACTTGCAAACACTACGTAGTTGGAGTATAGACTTATGAGGTAGCCTGCGAATGATATCTAGTTGAACATCCAGTGGGATATAGTCGGACATTTTGTTAAACAAAAGCAGAAAGATTGGGATAAAGATATGAAGTGAATAGACCAAAAGAAGAAAGAAAGATGTTAAACAAATTAAGAAAGAGATTGGCAAAAGAAGACATTTAAGGACATGTACCGTAATGTACTATAGGGCAACAAAATAGTAAATTCTACTAGTATATACAAAATAAATTAATAAAGTATACATAACCCATAATATATAGAAGTGGTTTGCAAAGCATAGGCTTTTTTGTATATGTGCACGGGTATTAACTAAAAAAATGCCGTTGAGTTAAAAAAATATTATAATAATCGACTAATATATAATAGAAGTAAAAATACCTACAGTATACATTGAAAGAAAAATACTTCACATGTCAACATTAGACAATAATTATGGGTCAAACGGACATTAAGGATAGTACCTTGAAAGACCGCTATCATATTATGTATTCAACCTTGTGCTTCCAGAAGTATTCAAGCATCCGTTCACGGTAAGCTAAAGCTGTTTGAAGAGAGTCGTCTACTTCTAGAGGCTGGTTACGGAGCAATCTGTACAAAATAATGCACACCCATACTTCGCAGTCACCATACAACTCCGATTGTTTTGGTACTTTTGGACACTTGTATGTGATTTTATAATCCCCCGGTGATATGCCCTTACTATGCATTACCCCAGCGTTTGTTAGGTACGATTTAAGCTGTGTTTATAACTTTCTCTTGGAACCTCGCAACCACCGTTCACCTCCTGATGCTGACCCAAGAGAGTCATAAATGTAAACAACTCCAGTGCGGATATGGAGCTCACAGAGTACCCAGTGTTTTGTACCTTCATTCATGGGAAAATACACCTGATATATAAAACAAATGCAGGATATTATAAGCTGTTTATAACAGTAGTGGTATATGTACGGTAAGAGTCTACCAAAATGACCTTTGCAACATCTCGCCAAGCCACAGGGTATGTTGTGCCATCTGAATAAGTGGTAGGCATGTTGCCACCTAGGATTTGATTGCAAAAAGTACACCCTGCCAAAGCCCAATCTGCATCAGCTGGTCTAAACAACCACATCAATTCAACCCATGCATCCAAGTGCTGCGGACAGATAAAGCAAATCAAAACTGTAAACATTCGTTTCATAAGTAACAAAACAAAATAATAAACAAGTGCAGTAGACCAGCTAGGCATCAGGTTTACTCACTAACTCATTAAGCCACCCGCCGGTGCAGTCTTCAACACATGCCAAGGCTACCCAAAAATTCCTATAAGCAATAACCGCACCGGAGCCCCAAGGAAACCTATAAAGTAATGGTTCTTTAAGCTTCAAATACTTGCGAAGGTAATCAGGAACAGTAACCTTCTTCTTGTTGCATTTTGGGTGTCATAAAAGTTCCTAAAAAATAAATATATTCAATAACATATACACAATGATAATGATGTTATTGGATTAACAAACAGAACCTACCTCTACAAACGGTTCAATTGTGGGCGAATAGAATTGACTAACTTGACACGTTCTGGGCAGATGTTTCCTGAAAACAAAGTTGAAAGATAAGCAGAAAAAAAAATAAAAAAAAGATTCGTTTCAGTTACAATTTAATAAGGTGATGTACATCTGAAACGGCAGCCGGGATAATAGCCTCGTTAATGACACCCTGCGATCTTGTAACACGGCGGCAAGGAGTAGCTGATGTTTTTGATACCCCATTTTCCGAATTGACAGACCCAAACAACGTCGCGTAAGTTTGTACAGTGCGCCTTCTTTTACTGAGGTTGTCATTCAATTTTACTCTCTTTCTTTTGTTCGTATTCATATCGGAGAAAAGATCTTCCAACAGAGGTTTGTCATTAGGACCTACCACATTTGCAAATGAAACTTTCTTGGGTTTAACCTGAGATTCAGGGGCTTCAGCGTCTTTCTTTGTTGGTGTATCTTCTAGGCTAACCACAGCAACATCATTGTTATTGGATTCAAGGCCAACAAATGAATTTTTGTCAACCACATCCCCTTGTTGATCATCACAATCCATTAAATCTAAAGACAGAAGACACAATTTTGTATTGACGCTTTTGTTGACATTATGTTGGGAGGAAACAGGAGTGTCATTTCGGCCAACCACATTTACATATGGCAGGTTGTTGTCTTTAAACTGACATTTGAGAATATAGTATGTTACAAAACAGCACATTAAACTATTTTATTTATCGGCGATGTTTTACAGAGAATGTAGATACCTCATGAGCTTTCTTGGTGGGTGTTCCTACTTCTGTCTGCACACAATCAATATTGCTAACGGGTTCAGGTTGGCAAGCCAATTGTTTCTGAACCACATTTTGCTGTTCGTTATCACAATCCATTGGATCATCGGGAGTAACGTCAGGGTCGTTTGTGGTGGCACAACTTTTAGTATGTTCAGGATCAACAGCAGCATAATTATTAAGACCAAATAGTTGCTGTACTTTTGAAAGTCTGCTTTTCACAGTCATAAACACATCAAGTACAAAAGGTGTGTTTCTGACCGAATGAATGCCGTTTTCTATCATCAAAACTTTTTTTTCCAAATCCAGTAACTCACGAAATTGACCCCCTGTCGAATGAGTAGTTCCAGTTTGTGCAACATTTAAATTGAAATCGTCCATGCACAAGTTTAAATTGAAATCGTCTGCGAATTCATTCGAATGCTCTGCAGTCTTGTAACCATCGGTTGTCTCTGGAACAGACAAACCATCTATAAATTGGGCGCTGGCAATACACCACGGTTGCTTCATTTCAGCTTGTGTTGTAGAAAGTTCAGCAATGGGAGTTGAATCCTAACAACAACAAAAAAAAATTTAAAAAAAACAAAAAAAAAATTGAAATTACTCATTTACTGTGAACAAATTCAAAAGGAAGTTAGTGGGGTCAGCAATGTAAGACTGTGTTATGCATACCGGTCCAAAGAGGTTACAACAGTCCGGTTTCCGAAACTTTGAAAGTCCTGACCAAGCAAGACCACGTGGAATGATCTTATTGTCTTTCACCCACCAACGTGAGCTTTTAGGATAAGTCTCCAAAATCCAAATATGTAATAGCCACAACTGTCATCTTTAAACCGTGTACTTATGCAGCTATCGTTTTTGGAAATGTTTCAAGGTTTACCAAAGTAAAGATCACCTGTTTAGGATGAAACAAGACCTTTATGGTAACAATTTAAAAAATAAATCACAAACTAAAATGTGTTATAACATTTTTGTTATCTAAATTACGGTTAACTTTTATATTACTTGTATACCGAACAAAACACCATGATTTCATAACAATAAAACAACAACATTAATTTTAAGTACTTTTGAAATGAATAAGTAATAGCACAAAAAAATAGAATCAAAAGCAAACTACAGAGAATTCAAACCTTGAAAGCCCAAGCGAACCCGTATAGATTGTATGTGGCACTGAACTTTGGGTTTTTTTTCAATTTTAACAGATGATCTTTTCTGTGAATATGAAAAGTATTGACAGTCCTTTGATAAAATTTATGCCACATATATTCACCCCAAGGAAATACATTCCAGGCTTCAAAATCATCAACCAAGGATAATAAGTGATTATGGACGCAATTCCTGTCTTCTTTTCCCATAAACACCAGCTCTGCAGCTACCAGCAGACACACCCTAACAGCATCCTCATCAGAAAGAGATAACCACCTTTTCCCATCCTTTTTTCCGTCATTAACAAGTTCCAAAAGATCAATTGCATGTAGATTTGTTATACCATTACTCTTTTTTTCAAGAAATACACGATCAAAAAATGCGCTAGATAGTTTAATAGGTTTTGAAACTTTGCCAAATCGAAACCCTGTTATTAGACAAAATTCTTTCCGGCAAAACCTTAACGAATGATCCCCAATTTGGAATTTTAGTGGAGGGGAATCAGAAATGTTAGAAACATATACCTGGTGTTGCAAAACATAATGCATCAGAAGGCAGTCATTCTCGCACGACTTTATATCCAACCATGGACCAAATACTGTTTGCCTGAACAACCTTTCGCGGTTTTCATTCTTTGACAAACAAAGTTTAATATCTGGCAGCAACTTCAATGTAGAACGAACTGCGATTTTACAATTGTACAACTTTAATTTTGTCATATGGAATTATAGAGTAAAATTAATTAGGGTTTACAGGGTTTTGTGAATAAGATGTGGTTTGTGAGTGTGTGCGCGTGATGTAGAAGAAGACGTTTAATTGTAGAAGCTGTTAGAAATTGTACAAGAAGATGTTTGATTGTGTGTGTACGCGAGTGATGTTGTGTGCATTATTATTATTAGTTTTATAATACAACCATTGTAAAATGACCATATTATCCTCGTGTATAAATACAAGTTGCCCGATATTATATAGTTGCCCGAAAATACAATTTGGTCGCCCAAAAAATAATACCTTACAATACATGACATATACTCTCAAAATACGTACTTCGGTCATACCAGGAAATCGCTGGGCAACTGGTCCATTTTCATTCGGCAAAAGTGCGTGATCCGGAAAGTGATAAGCCTCAGGGCGCGCGGTCTATTTGACTAATTTTCCCAGCTGTTTGGGTATACTTAATCAAAACCAAAGATGAAGTTGTTCATTATATCACTGTTTTATATAATATGATTGCAACTCAATTTGCGAAAAAAAATAAGAGTTTTAGAAGTGATAATGGTACTGAGTTTGTTAATTGTTAATACAAATAAGCCGTAAAAACGTTTATTTATATTTTACGATCTTCTAATGTTTTGTCGATAACAAAAGTAAAATCATTTTAACGAAACAAATAGAGTACGTAAATAGTTTGAGTTAATAGATTTCTAACACAATTAAGTTGTCCCATAAAACACTAAAACTAGTATAAGTGATTTTATGATTTAGATACATATGTACAACAACTAGTGTTTACATATTGGGTTAAAAATATACTTAAACTAAGTATACTAAAATGGGTAAAAACTAAGTGTATGCTAAAATGGGTAAATACAAGTATATACTAAATGGGTAAAATACTAGCAAATGGTTTTGACCCATAACCCATGGTTTTATATATACCACTTAACCAAGTTCATTGTATCTAGAAAGAAAACCATGGATCAACCCATAACCCATGACCCATGACCCATGACCCATAACCAAAAATACCCATGGGCAAAGAGGAGCGGACCACGGATCCCTAGCTTTGTGCTAGCCGGATCCCTTGTGGTAGGGACCCGTGGGATCCGGGGAACAGAAGAGAATTTTCTCTATAAATAGAGAGCCATTTCTTTCTCTCTAAACATGGTTTTTCACACATACTTCCCCAAAGTATTCTAACCCTCTAACCTCAGATCTAAGTGATCTATGTAGTTTGTCTTTTGTTTTTGTGTGTTCTACTAGGTTCCTCTTAAAGGAGAGATCACCACCTCTTGAAGACGTGCAAGCTCAAAGTCCATGAGTTGCCATGCTTCGTCATCATCAAGACTACTAAGGTTCTCTTGTTGATAGTTCTTCCTTTCTCCATAAATGTTGGGTTGAAGGCATTAGTGAAGAATGCCGAAAGTGTCAAGATGAAAGCATTAGTGAAAGGTGCTCATCATCCGTGTCAAAGCATTAGTGAAGGATGTTAAAGGTGTCAAGACGAAGGCATTAGTGAAGGGTGCCAAACGTTGTGTCGAAAACATTAGTAAAGGATGCTAAAGGTGTCAAGACGAAGGCATTAGTGAAGAGTGCCAAGCGTTGTGTCAAAGGCATTAGTGAAGGATGCCAAAGAATCAAATCAAGTAGCATTTGGGGAGAATGCTTAGGTCGTATAATCGATGAGGTGCATCATTATACATATATGTATTTGTTTATCTACAAGGATGGTGATATCCTTGATGGTGTTGTAACAAGGAGTAGATCTCCTTGAGATTAGGTGTTGTGTCGTGAAGGTGTAGTTCACCTAAGGTGTGAAAGAACTAAGGTGCTTAGCCTAGTACCTAATAAAGGGTAGGCAACGTTGTGATAGGATTAGTTCTCCTAAGGTGTGAAAGAACTCGGTGGTTAGCCTAGCACCGTATAAAGGGTAGGCGACGTTGTGTTAGGTGTGGTTCGCCTTGGTGTGAAAGAACTCGGTATTTAGCTTTGTACCGGAAAAAGGTTAAGCGACGTTTTGAAGGCTTCTCCGCCACAAGGAGTTGGTGTAGTGCTTACGAACTCTCAAGTAGGTGACTCGGGGAGTGGAGTAGGGCAAGGAAGGTGTCCTTGTAGCCGAACCACTATAAATAACATGTGTTGTGGTGATGTGCTTCTTACTCTTTATATTTCATTTCACGTTTATATATCCATCTATCAACGTCCAACATAAACAATCAAATAGATTGACATAAGTCGATCTAAATATTTAAAAGGAAGTTTTAAATTGGTAAAACTATTCAACCCCCCCTTCTAGTTTTCCACAATTGGCGTCAGAGCTTCGTTACCAAGTTTCTTAAAGTATGTTGTACTTTAAAGACTTGATACGATCCGTGTATGTTTGAAAACTACAAAGAAGGATTTTTTCTTGTTGGTCATATTTTCTTTTAAATCATTTTGTTGGACATTGATAGATGATTCTAATCATTTTTGCTCTTAAGAAATCTTCGTGCTAGAATCTCTTCAAAGTCTTCATTCAAAGATTAATGAAGTCAACATTCAAGGAAGGATCTAAAAGGTAATCACAACCTATGTACACCAAGTACAAAGGATTACTTTAAAAGCTCATGAAGTATTTTTTGGTATTATACCAAATCAAGAAGCATAGAGGTATGTTTTACTCTTCATTAGATAGGTTACATGATTCCCATTTATTGTCATAAGTTGTCTTTGCTTAACTAATCACTAACATCATTAGAAGTCTCTTTTGTCACCTTTAGTCTTTTTCAACATAGGGGATGATATTATTTTTTTTCTCGTCAAACTAACGCCGTCATCACATATGAACCCTCGATATGTAATTCATCGAAAATCATCATTCAAAAACAATCCTCATCTAATACCTCCATTTTTTTGGGCAAGCTAATTTATAAGCCTACTACAAAAATAATACCAAACAACTCCCCTTCTGTCCACAGTAGCCAGATCCCTCTAGTTGTACTAGCCGGATCCCAAATACAAAGGATCCGGAGGAACCGTGGAACAGAACTCAGCTATACGCTTCAAAAATTCACCACTGATCTTTTTCCCTCTATTCAAATAACACTAAAACGACTAAACTACTGAATCCATCCTCATTGGCTTCCATACTCTCAAGTATTCCTTCCTAGAACATCATTGTAAGTAATTACATTAACTTGTTCTAATTTTCATCCTCATCCTAGGGTTTATGGTTTCTTTATTTTTAATCAATTAATTTAATTAGGTCTTTTTAAATTAATCATGAAAAGGGGCTTTTAACAAAATCACATTGTGTTCACAACATTGTTAATACAAATCAAAACCATAAACCCATCCCAACTAATTTTACCTAATTGGAAAATTTGTATTTTTTTAGGACCAACCATGCCCAAAGCTACTCAACAAGATCATCATGACACTATCCACTACCTTACTCATTACTATCGTAAGAAGGGACTGACCAAAACCGACCGTAAAATTTTCAAAAGCCTTGTAAAACGACTTATCCACGAAGGTCGTGTAGTCAAGGAATGTTTCCTTGAAGATACCGACATTCGTCAAGTTTTCTCGACAATCAACTTTGATTGTCTCCTTGACATAGATGAACAAATTTGTCCGGTCTTCATTTTTGAATTTTACAAAAGCTTTAGGATCATTCGAAACGTCAATGATAGCATTTCAATCGCTTTCATCATCAATAAACAAAACTTCACTCTTCCTCTCAACACCTTTGCTCAAATTCTTTGCATTCCTTGTGAAGGAATTTGTATGTACTCTCAAGATTGGGCAATTAACGTTCAAAACCTTGCACTTGACCCTAAGCCTCTCTATAACACTCCTATTGATGAACCCGAAACCATCCGAGACACTATTTTCAAAATAAGAACCGACCAATCCCGTTTCGACTGAAACAAGAAGCTTATTCACCGCAATCCCTTTCAAATGGAACTTTTCGAAATGCACCCCATGTTTAGAAAATGGGAAGAAATCCTTAGGGAAAATGTCATTAGCCTAGTTGGAAACAAAGATCATCCAAACGCATGTCTTGTGCAAATGATCTATTGTCTTATCCATCAAAGGCCATTTAATCTTGCCTATTACATGGTAAGGAGAATGGCTGGGGTATTCAAAGCCTCCAACATGGTACTTCCGTATGGTATGCTTCTAACATGACTTTGTAAGTATGTTGGTACATTGCAACCATCTCCTATCAACGATGATCATTATCTTTCCGATCACGTCATGGTACCTCTTACCAAACGACCTTCTAAACGGTTCATGGTCAATGGAGAGCAACCGGATGCTCTCTCGGACTCCTCGGCCGGTGAAGAAGAAGAAGATGTCGACCCCGTAGCCAACATCAAATTGGAAATCCTTGAATACCACAAACAACTTCCGACCATTCCAAACGAGACCGCAAAATTTAATCAATTGAGAGGCATGATTCAAAACCTTGCATACAACCTCACTAAGCCGTCAAAAAGGAAAAGAAATGATTGACGAAAGAGACAATAGGATTGTGCTTATTTTCTTTACCTTATGTTTGGATGATTACATTTTAGCTCTTTCGGTTTATGATTACTTGGATATTGTCTTTAACTAGTGTTTTATGATAAACATGTTTGTTTCTACTGTTTATCTGTGGATTTACTAGTGTGCATAAACTGCGCATCATTTCTGTGCAGGTTCTGTGTTGGTTCTGATCTGCAGATGCCGGATCCCTAGGATTAGCCTAGCCGGATCCCTCCCTTGAGGTAACCGTGGGATCCGTGACATCAGATCAGCAATACAGCATTCAATACATCTAAACTGCTATCTAGATAACACCACATTAGCTTAGCATATGATTTTAGAACCCAACTAAGTCCACTTCTAGGATGAGAAAGGCTTAGACTCACTAAAGGCTTACTTAAGATCTTAGTCTTATTTTATCAACACATCTAAACTCACCATATTTCCGCTTCGACTACTCACAAACTATTTCTCACCTCTCAAAACACTTAAGAAGATAAGCTAAGCAATTTTAGGAAATTTCTTCTAGTCATTTATATCTCAAGATAAGACAAAAATTAGTTTCTCAATTTTTGTAGTTTTTAAGAATTTTTCTTAATATCACCTCAAGCCTAAATCTGATCACTAGGATCATTTATTATGACTTGACACCTTCATAACTCTTAATGTTATCCTTAGACAACCATTGGTAGTCATCTTGTCCCATCCCCCTTCTATAAAAAGCAATCATTTGCTACAACACTTATTACCTCTAATCATTCAAGTACCCTTTCATCCTAAACCTTTAGGATAACTGAAACATTCAAAATAAGATAGGCCTTAGCTCCTAGAAACCTCATTTCAAACCTGTCATAACTGCTGAGAGCCGGATCCCTAGGATTAGCCTAGCCGGATCCCTTCAAGGAAGGAACCGTGGGATCCGTGTGACAGTTTATGTCAAACATAGCTAAAACAATCATTTCAACTCATCTTCCTAACTCAAACACTTCATCTCATCTTAAATGAGTTCCTAGATCAGTGAAACTCTGAATCTCAATCTTGTGCATGTTAATCATCACATTGCCAAGAACACTTTAATCATCAAACATATAGTTAGACTACCCAAGGTCAAATTTTCTTGGTCAAAACCATCATTAAGCACAATTACTTGTTAAGGTTAAGGATTTGAGATATCCAACAGCTAAAGACTTCAAAATTAAATCAATCCATGATCAAACAAACCTTACAACAGCATAATGATTTCACCAAGTCCTTGTCTGACAGCCGGATCCCTGGTCCTTAACCAGGCGGATCCCTACTGAAAGGGATCCGTGGGATCCGTAGATGCAGAGAGCATAAACCAGCTCCATATTTAAATTCAAGTCACCTTTTGGGTCTCCAACCACCTTTAGCATTCATAAATTATCCTCCTAGAACTGATCAAAACCCCAAAAGCATGCTTAGCTTTTTCAAGTAGCCAAGAATTTAATTTTCTAATTCAAATTACCCTTTATAAACCAAACAACCTTAGAATCAAGGTACCACTCTCAAATCACATCTCTAAATCAGCAACTAAAGGAGTTCTTACTAGCACCATCACTATGACTAAGGTTCCTAGTGCTAACTCATCCACTCAAGAACCACCCAAGAAACTTGCTAGAATTATGCATGAAGTTTCCTCAACCGAATCACCTTCGGTTAAGTCCACCAAAGCTAGGATTTCTCCCACACTAAGAAAACCAATCAAACTAATTCACAAGAAGAGTGCTCCCACTAGGATTTCATCACATAATTCTACTATACCCTCCACAACTCAACCTACTTCATTAGTGCCTAGAGCCACCTCACAATCATTTGAAGATTCTCAACCCACTTCACTTGAACCTCCACTTCAAGAAACTCAAAACCATGACAAAGAGTGCGATCATTGCAAACATGTTGAAAAATTGAAACATGAACTAGATTTATTGATACATGAACTACAAACTCAAACTGAGAATGTTTAGGAAAACTCATCTCATCATTAAAGATTTTAGTTGAATCTAAAGTTTGGGGTAATTGATTAGCATTAGTAGCACTTGTTTGGCTAAGTTCATTCTCTTAGTTTTAGAGATTTGGTGGTGTATCTCTTGTTTTATTGAATGAATACTTATATGCTATGATTATCTTTGTTGTGCTTGATATATTGAAAATATATCTCATTCTCTCAAAATAGCATTCCTTGACATTTCTTCATTGCTGAAGATACTGTCAACAGATAGCCGGATCCCTTCCAGATAACTAGACGGATCCCTCCTTGAAGGGAACCGTGGGATCCGTGGTACAGGAGTACAAATTTATACTAACTTGAGTCTCCTTTGCAGGAAATTATGCACTATACTCTTGTTTTTCTAACCTTTGTTTTGTAGTTATTCAAAATACACATGAAGATATTGACACCATAAAGCTAGGGGAGCTTTGTGTCTATTAGGACCTAAGATATATCAACCTTATCACAAATACCCACTTAACGAACACAAGTATACCACGTTAAACCAACACTTTATGCGTAAATAATAGGAAAGGAAAAGATGAAGAACTTGGTGACTTGAATATGATATTCGTATGTATGTTTAGAGAGATAAAGGAAAGAAGATGAAAACAATAAGATGTTATATTGCTTCAAAGGAAAACACACACACACACACACTCAAGCACACCCCTCAAATGACATACTTGAGGGGTATTTATAGTAAGAGAGATGATGCCCTAAGGCTTGGCCATGGGCCGTGAGATGGGCTTGGACATGGATTGGGTTACATGAACTTATACAAGGCTAACTTAACTAAACGTCTAACCATTTAGCTTAGCCCAATCCATGAGCCCTTTGACTATTCTAGCACGATATCTAACACACGTTACAAAGTTCCTAAATGTGAATGACCATCACTTCTAATAAAAACTATTAAGGCTAACAATCTCCCCCTAAGGGGTGGTCATTCAAATGATGCTCCACTTGATTAGGTCTTTACTTTTCTTGATCTCAAACTTTGTGTGTAGATATAGAATAGTCTTGATTCTTTGTTCCTTCATGCTTTATGATCAGTTAATGTGGTTTTCTGCCGTTGTCAACTTCGTTGGTTAGGTGTCTCCACGTCTTTCTCCACAATGCTCACACTTCTATTTGACTTTGAGTTTCCAATGATGAAGTTCTCGAGTCTTTACACTTTGTAGATTCTTTGACATTGATGAAGAATCATCTTTAACTTTGAGTTGCCTTTGATTTTGATGAGAACTTTCATGTGTTGTGGGTATGAGCATGTGGCGAGTCTGCACGATCAATCCGCTCCGGAGCTTCCATAAGAAGAAAACATAAAACAGGTTAGTAATAAGCGGATTCCGGCACTTACAAGTTTGAATTTCGAGGGTGTTAACAACATAGTGTGAAAACACGTCTCTAATTCTTACAAAGGCCGTTCCTGAACTGGAGTCCCACAAGTGAGATAACGCGATATACCGAAGTACATCTACAGTTCAGATGAGTCGCTGAGGTACACCGAAGCATCACCCCACGACTGTAGACCGTTTGAGACACACTAAGCGTAATCCACGAGGAGTTACCGAAGTGACCTGCTGTCAGGGCTGCTTGATGTTGACCCTGGCAGGAGTTTCCATTCAATCATTGAAGATCACAGAAGTGAAACTTCTCATAAATGTTCTGGCAGATTGCTAAGACCTGCGTAGGACTCTAGAATATATCACTTGTGCCCTTAATGATGAACAACAAGCGATGTCATGACATGTGTTCCTATGAGATCTATTGATGAATCTCCTGGCTCTAGACTCAATAAGTGCATTATGGTTTTCCTAAGCGGAGACGAGGGAGCGGGTCTCCTTCTTCAATATCAACAATCTCTAAGAGAAAGTCGATAGATTATGTAGGGTTCCCAGTGAGAATGAAACAAATCCTTTTGAGAGGAATTGAGTGGCTAGAAGGTTTAGTGTAGTGCATCACTGGGTCCATGACGTCTTTGTCTTCAATACCAGTGTCATCTAGTGACAACCAGTAGCATATGTATTGAACCCGGTTTCTGCCCTAAGGTTGAATATGGAGGGCTATTTCTTTTCACCCTTTCATTACATTTCTTTTTAATTCTTCAACCCATTCTTTCTCCTTTCTCACATTACTCCTTTTTCAATCATTCCTAAGGACTTCTAATACTAACTATTTGTGATGTCCTTGGGTAGATCCCTCCAGCTCTGGCGGATCATAGGACGAATTTCCTATCCACAGTCACCTTATAACTCCATGACTGTCCCATGTTGCCATAAAACCATTTTACTTGAAAATCTCATAGAGTGTTTATGATAGAAAACATGTTTGAGACACTCCGAGAGTTTTATATTTTCAGAAACACTCCCCCTTCACATGTGCTTATGAGTTTTGACAGAAATCTGCACATATAGGGTAGAGTTCGCACTTTTGAATTGATCAACTTTCAATAGACAAGACCGATTCGAGACACGTTTACATCACTAGTGAACTAGCTTGAAATTATTACCCGGCCTGGTCAAGTCCAAAGAAAGTTTCTCGAAATGGTACATTCTACTTAGACAAGTCATATTCGAGACACGCTTACATCACTGGTTAGACCAGCTTGAAATTATTACCCGTCCAGGAACAAGTCTTTTCGAGTACTGACTTTATATTATCGTCAATTCATTGGTTACGACTGAGTCGAGCTCATTTGAGATTCAAACACCGATCATAAAACATTTTTGATCACCTTTTAATCACGTTTCTCCCCCTCAAAAATAGCATATCTATGATGTTTTTGAAACAAAATGATTAAAAGATATGTTTTTCAGAAAGCATTTGGAGAGAAACTGATTTAACATGAATTTTGGAACAATTTTGGTTTTATACTCCCCCTTAAAGAAAGCATATTTTTCATACAGAGAATTTAGAATCAATTAAGGGTTTAGAGGGAGTTATCTTGGTACCAAATGTGAGAGATTTTGAAAAATCTTTTTAAAAAATTTTGAATCAATGGTACGCAAGATGAGAAGAAGATTTTGAAGAAGAATTATCTTCATTTGTTTTAGGATAAGTGCTCGATATTTATGAAAATCGATTTTGCGCAACACTTTCCTTTCTTTAAAGATCGGGTTGCAAGCTGAAATACTTACAAGCCATTATGTTTTTAGGAATAGTGCTTGAAAATATTTAAAACCTTTGATTTTGTTAAGCATTTTCCTTTCTTTGAAGCGCGGGTCCTGAACTGATGTGTTCAGAAGCCATTATGTTGAAGTCCGGGTTTCGTACTGATGTATATGAAAGCCATTATGTTGAAGAAATTTTAGAGAAACGACATGTTTTAGAAAAACATTTTTAAAGAACTCTCGCTCAAGCATCTGTACATGCCCGTATCATTGTTGAATGACATTTCTAAAAACGTACAGAATATCGATTATACGAGAGACATGTCGTGAGAAGAATATTTTTGGATTTTTGATTTTCTAATGTTTTTGTATTTTTGAAAGTTTTTCTATTTTTGTATTTTGTTTTTGATGGTTTTATAAAAGAAATGGAAAATCAAAGATAGACGATAGAGAGAATGAAGAAGAAGAGTTTACAGAATTAGAACCCTCTGATGAGCTGGGTTCTGAGATATTTGATTCACCTGCAACCAAAGAAGAAGAGTTTTCACAAATAACAGTGTTAGAAGTATACGATTCCTCACGGTGAGGGTGATCACTATCAACGGTTGTAGTGGTTTCTACTTCCTTATCCTGATGATTTTCACTACTATCTGTGTTGGTGCAAGTATCAAAAATCTTTCCTGTGGGAATCCACCTAAGACCTACTTGGTTGAAAACTTTTCCCGTGGGTTTCCACCTAAGGTAAGATCTAGGAGTTGTTTTCTTATCAGATGCAGCGGAAGACTCATTTTTTGAAAAACTGCGTCCTGAAGAGATCCACCTATTAGGTTTCCTTTTGATGTTCATCTTGTCAACGGGTTTGTTTCGGTTTGGAGTCTTAGTGGATTGTGCCTTGGCACGAGAATTATCTTTCTTGAGATATTGTGAGACACATGCATCATGATTAGCTGAAAAGACACATTTTTTACATGTAGTACAGACAAATTCAATATTCTTGTTTAAAACAGCAGCTTTAACTTTGTCACTACAATCTTTTGGAAATTGATTCTTGTTCAGACAAGACTTAGAATCTCTAGTGTTGTTTTCTAAGGGCATAGCATTTTCTTTTGCGCAACTACTCTTAGATGCAAGCCAATCCCTAGTCTTTTGTAGAGTATTCCTAGGTAATGGTTTACAGCTATTAGCAGTGCCTGGAAATCTTGTGGAATTCATCACCCTAGATGTTGCACCTAAAATTCCGTCTTGTCGAGTCTGTGCCTTTTTCCTAGCTTCTTCTAGATAGTGATTGTTGACCATGTCGTTAGAACCGACAGATTCTTTAACTGGATTTTTGGTCACATTCCGTGTACTAGTCTTAGAGATGCCAGGTGTAATCACTTTTGGTGTTTCAGCAACTGCTTTTCCTTTTTCAAAACTTTTGACAATTCTCTTTTTAATAGGCAGGGACTGTGGAGTGACTGTTTTTGACAAATCATTTTTCTCATTGACTTTTGGAGGAAGCTGAGAAATAGACATTTTTGGTTTAAAAACCGGTTTGGGAACATTTGCCTTCTCCTCAGTCGATGGTTTTGCAATCTTAGTATCCACAGCCTTTCCTTTTTGACATCCCAGCTGAGCTCTCAAAAGATCATTTTGCTCTTTCATGTCCTTGTAGGCACGCTCATACGACAGTTTGTCATACTTGCATTCCTCATATTTTCGATCAAGTTGTTTAAAATAGGACACATTTTCTTTTTCAAGTTTTTCAAGAGCTTTTTCATATTTAGAAACAATTGCGGAGGTCTCAGACTGGAGTCTTTCATGATCTTCAACAGAATATGTTTGCAAAATGATGGACATAATATCAGTAGTCAGAACATCTTCGAAGAGAGAGTCATTTAAAGTTTCCAAAACTTTGATGTGTTCAACACTTTCATTAGCTTGCTTTACCAGGGATTTATGGTCCTTGACAAAGTCAGCTGTTTCTTTCAAAAACGCTTGTTCGAAATGAATTACCCTCGCACTGATGCCAGTCAGCTGAGGGGCAATTTGAGTTTCAAAAAACTTTCTTTGTTCGATGTCAAAACTAGAGAACCAGTTGTTTGGAGTAATAGTGGTTTTAGTTTTAACAGTGTCTTGTAGATCCGCAATTCTAGTTTTCACATTGTCTAAAATACTTCTCGCATCACTTGTGTTAAAAGGATTGTTTGAAGACATTTGTTCAATGTTCAAAAGAGATTTTGAGACAACGACTGGTTTTGAAACAGATTTTGAAACAGGTGTTGACTCTTTGTTTGAAACACTTGGTATGATGGAAAACTTTGACTTTTCTTTTTGATTAACAAAAGTAATTCCATTAATTTTGTTCCATTTGTTATAATCAATCGGTTTAAGATCTGGATTCTTTTGTTTCATTTTTTATCTACTCTCCTCAGATAGTTCCAACGTTTCAAGAGAATCACGAACAATTATGGGTTCATGCAAAGGTTTTCCATTGTTCAACACATTCTGAGATTTCTGAGCTTTCTTGAGGAATGAAGAAGGGTTGTTACCAAGTGCCATTCTATTATTAGTATGAAAACGCGGATTTACTTGATTAGAAAGCATCTTGATTGTTTGAGCAGAATGACTCGTTTTGAGAAGCAAATTTTCCAAAGTTTGGATTTTTTCATTTTTATCAAGAATTTCATCAAGAAGAGAATCTTCTCGTTTTGAAAAATCAGTAATCAACTGCTTCTTTTCTTTTTCAAGATTAGAAAACATTGCTTTTTGTTTAGAAAGTTGGTCATTTAGTTCAGAAATTTCCTTGTTTAAAGATTTTATTTTCAAGTTCATATTCACATCAAGTGTGTCATACTTGAGTTGCAATTGTTTTTCTCTTAAAACAGAATCTCGATAACCAATTTCTAATTCGGACATTTTGTTTGTATGAAATTCATAGGTTCTGGCGTTCTCTTTGTAACTCTCAAGTTCAGCGGTCAATTTCTGATTCGTGGCCTTAACCTCGCGATTGACCTTACTCACTTTCTCAATCTCAATACCACAATTATTGATTAATGATTCAAAGTAAGCATGGGTTTCCTCATCATTAGCACCATTCTGTTCATCTTGACCTTCATTAGGATCCATATATGGAGTTTCAGAGTTAACATTGCTATTAACTTGCTCCCCCACATATGTGTCATAATAAGGTTCGGGAGACACAGAATGTGGCTTCTCATGAGTAAACGAATTAGCAACATTACTATAATTTGGTACCTCATTGAGTGAATCTGTGTCGTAGACAGGAGGTGAGTTAAAAGTAGCACTTGATGTTGTGTCCTGCTGGTTAACTGTAAGACAGTACCTTGCATTATCATTTGCTTTCTCTGCCCGTCCTGGATACAGAGATTCGTATTCCTCAGCAGTCAACTCTATTCCCAATTTTTCTTTCTTTGCTAACAGCACCCTGTACTTGAGGTTCGGAGGTAGCATGCTGAACCGACGATGCCCTGAGTCTTGGCTTTGAGGTTCGGAGCTAGCATTCTGAACCGAAGTCATAAAACAGTTATTCCCATTTTGATATCTCATATTCTGATGTCCATCAAACTGTGCTGCATATTGCATCTGATTCCCCATTTGTATACCCGTAGCAAATCCATTCTGATTCCCAATAACATCAACCATTTGTCCTCCTTGACCCATATGCATACTTGGTTGAGCACACTGCGGATTATACGATGAAATCCATTGGTTGTTGTTATTTGGTGTAGTTGGACTAATGTTTAGGTCATTGAAGAATGAATCAAAGAAAGCAGTTTTGAGACGTTCTGCCAGAGTTGCCATTGAGGAAGGTATGTATGATAAAGTTGATGTAGGATCGATTCAACGATAAAGGAGTTGTGGTTGATGAAGATTATGCCCGGTTGAGGTGTTTCTGAAAGTCGTACTCGTAACCTTGGTTCTAAAAAAATTTTCGCCCAAAATTTGAAATTCACTATAAAAATCAATTCTAAGGTTGTATGAAAATTTTGAGTTATGACAATTTTGACGCCAAATTTGACCCGAAAAATTTGAATTTAGGCCCAAAAATTTGAATTTTTGACCAAAATTTTCACAGTTAAACAAAAATTTAAATTTCGCGTAAAAATTTGAATTTTTTTTTTTTTTTTTTAAATGAGCTTAGGCGTAGACCGAAGAAGTTACGAGTAGAGTTGGTGCTTATGCGTAGGATCTTATGCGTAGGATCTTAGGCGTAGGATCATATGCGTAGACTTAAAGTTAGGCGTAGGAAAACTTATGCGTAAGATTTAGCTTATGCGTAAGACAAGGCTTAGGCGTAGGATAAATACTTAAGCGTAAAGTAATCTACGCGTAAGTCTAAGCTTATGCGTAAGATTAGGGTTTAGCCCAAAAATCCTTTACACTATCACAGTGTAAGAGATATCCAAAAGTCGAAGTGTTCCACAAACTTATCCAAGTGAGGGAAGCACTGAGTCACCGTTGAAGCTCGAAGAATCTGCACCAAAAAGTTATGAGTAGAACCTTATGCGTAGTTTGACTTTCTTACGCGTAGAACTAGGGTTTTGACCTACTCGTAAAAAATTTCCAATGATTCAAACGATTTCTCTTGCACAGATAGCCTTAAAAACACTCGAATAACCCAAAAATGTTGACCTTTTTCACCCAAAGTGCTTAGAAAAGTTACGAGTAGAAATGACCAATGAAACAAAATGAGTTTAAAAAACGTATCTAACCCGTAAAGCTTGAAACTTTTTGCAAAAAACCGAAACTTTAACACCAAATAAACCTTAAACCACAAGAATCTTGAATTTTTTGATGAAAAAATCAAAGCTTTAAGCGTATGAAATATGTAAAACGTGAGCTTATACGCGTAACAGTACCAACACTTCAAAACAAACACAAACACTCCTAAACCATTGTTAGGCGATTGATACCAATTGTTAGGACCTAAGATATATCAACCTTATCACAAATACCCACTTAACGAACACAAGTAACTTAATCCAATTTTGGATTACACTTCATGACACCCCATTGCAACATTGCAATATTCAAGGGGGAGCACGTTCTCGTCACTTAGACGAACCATTTGCAAACTTAGTTGCAAACACAATTAGTTTATTTTACGCTATGTCCTTGACGCCCTTACATAGGGATGGACTCGTCAAGGGGGAGTTAAGACGAGTACCATTCCCGTCACTTGCTCTCTTTACATTTTTACATTTTTTTAAAAAAATTGTGTTAGTTTCTTTTAACACTTTTTGTTTCGACAAAAAGGGGGAGAAGAAAGTAAAAACTACAAATTCAAATTTTTACGAATTTTAGCTTTTTTCCTTAAAATAATTTTATGTTTTGTCATCAACAAAAAGGGGGAGATTGTTAATACAAATAAGCCGTAAAAACGTTTATTTATATTTTACGATCTTCTAATGTTTTGTCGATAACAAAAGTAAAATTATTTTAACGAAACAAATAGAGTACGTAAACAGTTTGAGTTAATAGATTTCTAACACAATTAAGTTGTCACATAAAACACTAAAACTAGTATAAGTGATTTTATGATTTAGATACATATGTACACCAACTAGTGTTTACATATTGGGTTAAACATATACTTAAACTAAGTATACTAAAATGGGTTAAAAGTAAGTGTATGCTAAAATGGGTAAATACAAGTATATACTAAATGGGTAAAATACTAGCAAATGGTTTTGACCCATAACCCATGGTTTTATATATACCACTTAACCAAGTTCATTGTATCTAGAAAGAAAACCATGGATCAACCCATAACCCATAACCAAAAATACCCATGGGCAAAGAGGAGCGGACCACGGATCCCTAGCTTTGTGCTAGCCGGATCCCTTGTGGTAGGGATCCATGGGATCCGGGGAACAGAAGAGAATTTTCTCTATAAATAGAGAGCCATTTCTTTTTCTCTAGACATGGTTTTTCACACATACTTCCCCAAAGTATTCTAACCCTCTAACCTCAGATCTAAGTGATCTATGTAGTTTGTCTTTTGTTTTGTGTGATCTACTAGGTTCCTCTTAAAGGAGAGATCACCACCTCTTGAAGACGTGCAAGCTCAAAGTCCATGAGTTGCCATGCTTCGTCATCATCAAGACTACTAAGGTTCTCTTGTTGATAGTTCTTCCTTTCTCCATAGATGTTGGGTTGAAGGCATTAGTGAAGAATGCCGAAAGTGTCAAGATGAAAGCATTAGTGAAAGGTGCTCATCATCCGTGTCAAAGCATTAGTGAAGGATGCTAAAGGTGTCAAGATGAAGGCATTAGTGAAGGGTGCCAAACGTTGTGTCGAAAACATTAGTAAAGGATGCTAAAGGTGTCAAGACGAAGGCATTAGTGAAGAGTGCCAAGCGTTGTGTCAAAGGCATTAGTGAAGGATGCCAAAGAATCAAATCAAGTAGCATTTGGGGAGAATGCTTAGGTCGTATAATCGATGAGGTGCATCGTTATACATATATGTATTTGTTTATCTACAAGGATGGTGATATCCTTGATGGTGTTGTAACAAGGAGTAGATCTCCTTGAGATTAGGTGTTGTGTCGTGAAGGTGTAGTTCACCTAAGGTGTGAAAGAACTAAGGTGCTTAGCCTAGTACCTAATAAAGGGTAGGCGAAGTTGTGATAGGATTAGTTCTCCTAAGGTGTGAAAGAACTCGGTGGTTAGCCTAGCACCGTATAAAGGGTAGGCGACGTTGTGTTAGGTGTGGTTCGCCTTGGTGTGAAAGAACTCGGTATTTAGCTTTGTACCGGAAAAAGGTTAAGCGACGTTGTGAAGGCTTCTCCGCCACAAGGAGTTGGTGTAGTGCTTACAAACTCTCGAGTAGGTGACTCGGGGAGTGGAGTAGGGCAAGGAAGGTGTCCTTGTTGCCGAACCACTATAAATAACTTGTGTTGTGGTGATGTGCTTCTTACTCTTTATATTTCATTTCACGTTTATATATCCATATATCAACGTCCAACATAAACAATCAAATAGATTGAAATAAGTCGATCTAAATATTTAAAAGGAAGTTTTAAATTGGTAAAACTATTCAACCCCCCCTTCTAGTTTTCCACATTAATCACACTTTTTCTAAGTTTTGTGAGGAAAAAGGTATTACCCATCAGACTTCTTGTGCATATACTCCACAGCAAAATGGTATTGCTGAAAGGAAACATAGGCATCTTTTGAATGTGGCTAGATCCCTTCTGTTTCAGGGGGAATTCCTCTTAAGTTTTGGACAGAATGTGTTCTTACTGCTACTTTTCTTATTAACAGATTGCCTTCTTATGTGCTTAATGGAAAATCTCCTTTTGAAATGATATATAATAAAAAACCTACTCTCTGTGACTTAAGGATGTTTGGTTGTTTATGCTTTGCTACTGTTGTTATTAAGAATGACAAATTGAGTAGTAGATCTGAAAAATGTGTGATGATGTGGTATTCTAATTCTAAAAAGGGATATAGGTTATATAGTCTTGATAAGCATCAATTCATTTTTTCTAGGGATGTTAAATTTTTTGAATCCATTTTTCTTTTTAAGGAATCTGTTGCTGATAATAACAATGATACTTCTGAAAATGTTTTTCAAGACTTAAATCATTTGAACTTTTTTGATGTTGAAACCCCTGAACTACCCAATGATGAAAAGAGAGTAGACCCTAATGTGAATAGTGACATTGAGTCACCAAGTGAAGGTAGCTACTCTCTTTTATCTGGTAGAGACCCTGTCACTGATCATAACAATGGTAGTAGTGTCTTTGCTGATGAGGATGAGAGGGTAACTACACTTGAAGAAAACAATAATTCTGAGGGTAATTTGAATCAAGATTCAAATTCTCCAGTTCAGGAAGAAGTACCTTTGAGAAGGTCTTCTAGACCTTCTGTTTTTCCAAGAAACTATAATGACTTTGTTGTTGAGTCTAAGGTTAAGTATGGAATTGAAAATTTTGTGAATTATTCTAAACTTAACTCTAGAAATTACTGTTTTACAGTTCAGTTGAATAAAAGTCATGAACCAAAAAACTATTTTGAAGCTTCTAAATCTATCTATTGGACTGATGCTATGAATAATGAAATTGAGGCTTTATATAGAAATGATACTTTTGAGATCACTGTTTTACCTCCTGGTAGAAAAGCTATAGGAAGTAAATGGGTGTTTAAGATAAAGTATAAGTATGATGGAGAAATAGATAGATACAAAGCTAGAGTGGTTTCTAAAGGGTATAATCAAAAAGAAGGAGTGGATTATGAGGAAACTTTCTCTCATGTTGTTAAGATGGTCACTGTTATATGCTTGCTTAATATTGCTGTTCAAAATAATTGGCCTATCTTTCAACTTGATGTTAATAATGCATTTCTTTATGGTGATCTTGATGAGACTGTATACATGAAATTACCATAAGGGTTCTTCCGTGAAGGTGATAAGAGGGTATGCAGACTTAAAAAGTCTTTATATGGTTTAAAACAAGTTCCTAGACAATGGAATGCTAAACTTACATATGCTCTTATTGAAAATGGCTTTACTCAAAGTAAAAGTGATTATTCTTTATACACTAAGTCTAAAAATGATGTGTTTATTGCATTGCTTGTTTATGTAGATACCATTATTATTACTGCAAATAATGTTGATGAAATTAACAACTTCAATATTTTTCTTAAAACCAAGTTTATGATTAAAGACTTAGGGAAATTGCAATATTTTCTTGGTATTGAAGTTGCTGATACTGATAAAGGGATTTTTTTAAATCACAAAAAAGTATTGTTTAGATCTTTTAAGTGAGTATGGTATGCTTGGTTGCAAACCTGCTAAAACTCCTTTGCAGTCCAAGCTTGTTATTTCTAATGAAGCTATTGATAATGATCCTTTACTTGATAACATTACTGATTATCAGAAGCTTATGGGAAAACTTATTTACTTAACCAATACTAGACCTGATATTTCATATGTTGTTCATTGTTTAAGTCAGTTCATGCATTCACCACTTAAGTCTCATCTCAGAATAGCTTTTAAGATATTTAGGTATCTAAAAAGTGCTCCAGGTCTGGGTATTCATATTACTAAGAATCCTGGTATGACTCTTCTATTCTATTCTGATGCTGATTGGGGTAAGTGTATTGTGACTAGAAGATCTGTTACTGGCTATTGTGTTTTCTTAAATGGGTCTTTAGTATTTTGGAAAAGTAAGAAGCAACCTACTCTCTCTAAAAGCTCTACTGAAGCAGAGTATAGAGCTCTTGCTTCAGTAACCAGTGAAGTTATTTGGATTTTGAAAATTTTAAAGGATCTTGATATTCTAGTCTTTTACCTATTCCACTTCACTGTGATAGTAAGTCAGCTATTAAAATAGCTGTCAACCCAGTTTTTCATGAAAGAACCAAACACCTTGAGATTGATTTACATTTTGTTAGAGAAGTTTTTTTAAATGGTATTATAAAAACAGTTAAAGTAGATTCTGTAAGTCCAATTGCAGATATCTTTACAAAAGGGTTGGATACATTACAACATAATTTTTTGGTTAAAAATCTTAACATGTTTGACATATATCAGATATCAGATTAAGGGGGGATGTTGAGAATAATAATCTAAGTGCTTATTCTGTATCTGATATTGCTTATTGTGATTGCAGTATAAGAGTTTTGAGCTTATTTGGTGATATAAGCTGTGGAGTTGGATATTAAAGTTTAGAGATACTTGAGGGGCTTGAAGTGAAAGTATTTTAGTCTTTATGGTGCTGATATTATACTTTGGGATCATATTAGCATCTTGGTCAAAGTTGAAGGATCTAATCAGAAGTATTGCTGCTATATATAGAGAGAGAGACAAAGCAGATTTTATTATTCTTGTATACGCTCTCTCTCTCTAAAATTACTCTCTCGATATCTGCTCTCTTGTAACCCTAGTTTTGTGTTCTTGATTCTCTTGATCAAAACACTTGTTGCTGTTATTGTTATATTTGATTGAGATCAAATATATTGTTCTTGTTGGTAAACTGTTTAAGAACAGTATCTGGTGTTTGTAAAATTTGTTTGTGAGTAATAAAAGTGTTTTGATATCAATTGAATATGTTTTTCTTCAAAACCTATAATATTCAATACCAAACATACAATAAATATGAAAAAAACAATACCTAATCGATCATATAAGTTTATCAAAGATAGAATCCATTAAAAAACATACAATCTAACGCGTATGAGACATCAAAACAACAATACAATTATAAAAATTAAATAGTTCAAAAAACTAAGAACAACTTTCCATAAACAATCCAAGCGTACCACAATTAACCCAAATCACGACAACATCATGACTTCCATTCCTACAATACCAAAAAAGTATATAAATACATCATGATCAATCCAAGTGAATATGCCATGTATATTAGATACCAGGTAATTTATTTTTGCACGGCCCTTGCATTTACTTTACTGTAGATGTACTGGTATTTGAAAGGGGGTGATACTCACATCACATCTTCTGATGCATGCACCACAATTTGTGCATTACAGTATTGTACGATACAAATTGTAATGCACAAATTATGATGCATGCATCAAAAGATGTGTTGTAGGTATCAATTCTCTATTTGAAAGGACAAAAGAACTTGGGATGTTACAATGTCATATATAAAGATAACATAAAACCTCTATTGTCAACTTAAAATGAGAACTTAATTTCAATAAGCTCATTCAATTTATAGCAACTCTCAATTATAAGGACAAATATATAACATGCCCTTTCGTTAGATGTAATTTTAAGAATCAAAATTTACAAAAAGTCATAACCGCTACAAAAATATCCACAATAATACAAATGCACACTTTGAGAAACACACTATTTCCCCAAAAGCCAAAGATAAAAAACATTCCTTGTACACTTTCAAATTCGCCTTTGAGTCTCTAACCATTGATTCATTCTTGATGTATCGTTCCATAAGATATTTCTTTGTCATATCTCATTCGCAACTTTTGTATACTACAATAGAACTGCTCGTTTTGCATATTGCCAAACCGTCTTTAGTTGTTCATCATTTGCATGCACACAAAATTACTTATGAAATCTCGGCCTCTTTTCTTATCGTGCACCTGCGATATATACCTGAATTTACAATTTGTTACCCCGAATATTGTAAGATATACTTTTAAATTAGTTGATACAAGTATATTAACTGTTGCTTCATATTCTATATATCTAGGCGATTCCCATGCGAGGTAGTTATCATCTAGGCGATTCCCGGGCGACATATAGGCGAGACTCGACTCCTGGGCGACATCTAGACGATTCCCAGGCGAGGTAGTTATCATCTGGGCGCGAAGGGAATCCTGGGCGAGATTCTAAGCGACCTCTTGGTTTTGTTTTGGTTTTGGTTTTAGATTTAGGTTCAAGAATGAGTGTGGATCGTTGTTTTGTGATCATAGTATGAATTATGAAAAAGATGGTGGTTTTTTGGATTTGTGTTTGGTTTGAGGTTCATGTAGTGAAGAGATGTACTTTTTTTATAAGGAATGAAAAAGGTGAGGTGGTGTTATCTGTACTACTTATAAGCATTTAGCTCTCTCTCACTTCTAAATTTTTTTAATATGTCATTAATGTGTTTTTTAAGCATTACAATTTTTAATGCATAATGTACACAATACATAGCTTTTACTAATTTTAATGCTTCATTTATCATTTTTTAATGTGAGGTAAGCATTACGATTTTTAATGCATAATGTACACAATACATAACTTTTACTAATTTATATTCCACAACATTTTAATGCTTCATTTGTTATTTCTTTTTGAATTGGTATAGTCTTAATGCAAAAATGCACATATAAATGAATATTATTTTAAAATGCATACAAAAATACAAAGTTCCAAAACTATTATTATATCGTAAGAGTATTTCGAGAACCAATCTAAATAAATTTTAAATTATTTTAAATAAAATTAACCACAAAAGTAAAAAACGGGTTTTTTGTAAAAATTGGGATAATTTTTATGAAGACAAATGGTGCAAAGATGTAAATTTACAAGTGCTAATTTATTTAATTTTATACATGTTGCACATATCTATACTACTTATAAAGCATTTAACATTCTCTCTCCTAAATGTTTTTAAGATGTCATTAATGTGTTTTTTAAGCATTACAATTTTTAATGAATAATGTACACAATACATAGCTTTTACTAACTAGCAGGGTACCCGCGCGATGCGGCGACGGGTACCCTGTGACTAAATTTTTTAGCGAACAAATGTTATTTTATTTTGAGCTATTTGATTTCAGATTTATGTTTTGAAAGCTTAATTAGATTTTACATTGTGGTTAAAGAGTTGTATATTTTGGTGAAGGGTGAATTAAATTGTGTATTAATTTTATGTATTGAATAGTGTTTTTAGTTTTATTTGTATTTGTACATTGTGCTTAGTTAGTTGTATATATTTGTGATGAGTGTATTAATTGTATGTACGTAAGAAATAGTATTTGCTTAAAATCAGTTGTACTTTACATAGTTGTACATTATGTTTTATAAGTAGTATTTGCTTAAATTGTAATTTTGGAAATCTTAAACTAATAAGTAGGAGAGAGGGTCATCCCTCCATTATAAGTAGTATAGATATAGATTTATCTTCCACAAAATTTTAATGCTTCATTTATTATTTCTTTTTAAATTAGTATAGTTTTAATGCAAAAATTCACATATAAATGAATATGATTTTAAAATGCATGCAAAACTACAAAGTTTCAAAACTATTATTATATCGTAAGAGTGTTTCGAGAACTAATCTAAATAAATTTTGAATTATTTTAAATAAAATTAACCACAAAAGTAAAAAATGGGTTTTTGTAAAAATCGGGATAATTTTTTTGAAGACAAATGGTGGAAAGATATAAATTCACAAGTGCTAATTTATTTGATTTTATACATGTTGCACATATCTATACTACTTATAAATCATTTAGCACTCTCTCTCCTAAATGTTTTTAAGATGTCATTAATGTGTTTTTTAAGCATTACAATTTTTAATGAATAATGTACACAATACATAGCTTTTACTAACTAGCAGGGTACCCGCGCGATGCGGCAGCGGGTACCCTGTGGCTAAATTGTTTAGCGAACAAATGTTATTTTATTTTTAGTTATTTGATTTCAGATTTATGTTTTGAAAGCTTAATTAGATTTTACATTGTAGTTAAAGAGTTGTATATTTTGGTGAAGGGTGAATTAAATTGTGTATTAATTTTATGTATTGAATAGTGTTTTTAGTTTTATTTGTATTTGTACATTGTGCTTAGGTAGTTGTATATATTTGTGATGAGTGTATTAATTGTATGTACGTAAGAAATAGTATTTGCTTAAAATCAGTTGTACTTTACATAGTTGTACATTATGTTTTATAAGTAGTATTTGCTTAAATTGTAATTTAGGAAATCTTAAACTCATAAATAGGAGAGAGGGTCATCCCTCCATTATGAGTAGTATAGATTTATCTTCCACAACATTTTAATGCTTCATTTATTATTTCTTTTTAAATTAGTATAGTTTTAATGCAAAAATGCACATATAAATGAATATGATTTTAAAATGCGTGAAAAACTACAAAGTTTTAAAACTATTATTATATCGTAAGAGTGTTTCGAGAAGCAATCTAAATAAATTTTTAATTATTTTAAATAAAATTAACCACAAAAGTAAATAATGATTTTTTTGTAAAAACCGGGATAATGTTTTGAAAACAAATGATGCGAAGATGTAAATTCACAAGTGTTAGTTTATTTGATTTTATACATGTTACACATATCTATACTACTTATAAAGCATTTAGCACTCTCTCTACTAAAACTTTTTAATATGTCATTAATGTGTTTTTTAAGCATTATAATTTTTAATGCATAATGTACACAATACATAGCTTTTACTAATTTATCTTCCACAACATTTGAATGCTTCATTTATTATTTATTTTTGAATTAATATAGTTTTAATGCAAAAATGCACATATAAATGAATATGATTTTAAAATGCATGCAAAACTACAAAGTTCCAAAACTATTATTATATCGTAAGAGTGTTTCGAGAACCAATCTAAATAATTTTTGAATTATTTTAAATAAAATTAACCACAAAAGTAAAAAACGATTTTTTGTAAAAATCGGGATAATTTTTTGAAGACAAATTATGCAAATGTGCAAAGTGCTAAGTGCTAATTCAATGATTAATATATTAGTATATTAATTATTCTACTTTTCATTGATAATTCTAAATGATTGCTTAAACATGTAAGTTTGCTTTACATTATAAGCATTCTTTTATTTATATATTCTATCTATGTGGGACACGTGTTATAAAACACTATTAATAATACAAACATTTTCATAAATATATACTCTACAAGATGTATACATTATAAGAACTCTTTTATTTATATCTTTATTTATATGGGACAAGTGTAATAAACAATATTAATGATACAAACATGTTCAAAATTATATTTTATTTACTTATTACGAGGTGTTGATTATTACATATATATTTCATAAAAAAAATGTTTCTACTTACTTGTGACTACAGACCACTATCAACCCCCATAACATTATTGACTACCGTGACGCAAAATCACGCCATTTTCAATTGTTTTTATATGAATTAGTTTGATATTATCCATCATTTTTTCAAAAGTTACTCAAACTCATTATGTTTTCGCTATTGATAATGTTATTGTAAGAGAAAACATAAAATTGAAAACATTTTTTGCCGATAATTTTATTACTTGATACCCGCCGCAACGTGCGGGTACCCTACTATAGTATTCTAAATATTTGAAATATGCGATATGAAACTTTTAGCATCCGCATATTTATCCTCACATAAAACGTTTCAGATTATAAAGTATGGTTTATTGAAAAATTTTATTTCAGGGTACCTGCCGCCGCATTGCGCGGGTACCCTGCTAGTATGAATTGATAAAGTATGGATATTTTTGAGATTTTCGTTTTGGATCACATATAAGAGTAGATTGAGGGGTGGGGGTGGGTAGGGCATACAATGATACAACTACATCACTTTTATGCTACTTATGGATGCACGTGATCATAATATCACTTTTAACTTTGAGACCATTTTGGTAAAGATCCCGAAAATCGGTCTTTTCTTGTAAATGGGGTATGATTTTGGTTCATTTTGGTAATTAACTTTTAGAAAAAGCAATCAATTTAGCTTATACTTGATTTGATGATAATGAGTTTTACTTTCAAAGTATTTTTGGTTTAATATATTTGAACTTTTTACCATTTTATGGTTAAAGAAAATCATAAATATGTAGTACTCGACTGTATACAACTACAGTAAATTGGTAGTAGAAAATAAAACATCAAACCAAAAATGTCATTTGACACTTGACAAGATATGGAGTCTATAGCAGGTACCTTACTTTTCCATTAATCACGCAATCAGGTTACCAACTGTTGAAAGTTTGTCAGCCACTCGAATAGGAAAGTTATCTTTTCAATTTGTGCTCGTCAAATTTTGCCATCAGTTTTTTTTATATCGGTAAATATTATTGATTTATATTAAAGATATGAGTAGACTTATTTTACATAACAAACTTTTTTCACATATCGGATTCATCTCAATCATTCATTTAAAAAGAAATCAATGGTTGAGATTAAAAGCATTTTATTATTTCATATATTTTTTATAATTTAAATATCTCTTAAACCGTTAATCGTTAAGCGAAAATATTTACACCGTCGCGACGAGCATTTAATTATCTTTCTATAAACGGGCACTTTGATATACTTTCGAAAAAAAGAAAAAAATTCATTTTTTTCACGTTTTTTGAATTTTTTTCGTTTTTTTACGTTATTAAAATTTGCATGAAAAAAAATCATATATGATAAAACACTAAGTTGAAGATCACATGTGATATTAGTGTTAAATCATATATGATATGTAATATCATATGTGATATTACACTACATATCATATATGATATTACACTAATATCACATGTGATATTACATATCATACATGATTTAACACTAATATCACATGTGATATTCAAATTAGTGTTTTATCATATATAATTTTTTTAATGCAAATTTCAGTAACGTAAAAAAACGAAAAAACTTAAAAAAAAACGTGAAAAATACGGAAAAAAAATGTGCCGAAAGTATATCAAAGTGTCTATCTATAGAAAGATAATTAAATGCTCGTCGCAATGATATATTTTTTTCGCTTAACGATGAACGGTTTGAAAGATTAATATTTGAAAAAAAATGATGAAAGTGGGTTTTTTAAATTGTTGGGATTAATCTCATCCATTAGATCAAATAAAAATGGAGTGTGTAAATTGATCCCTTGGTATGTAAATAATCTTTTGTTTATGATCTTAAATCTAAAGATATAACTATCAAGTTATTGTATATCTTTTAAGATTTACAGTACCAGAGATCGGTTTAAAATAGGTAGATTATTGAAACCAAAATGAAAAATCTATCACATTGATCATGTATGCTTCTTAGAGCACTCCCAACCATAACATTATAACACCAATAACACCATTCACGTCAGCGCCACATCAGCTTTAACATTTAACATTAACATCCCTAAAAAACACCCATAACCATAACATCCCAATAACATTTCATATTTTCAATTTCAACTCCTAAACTAAAATAAACACTTCATTTATTAAAACACATATCACATTTAACATTAAAACACCAAGTACATTAAACGTTAACACGAATTACATTATAAATTAAAGCTACAACGCATACTGATGAAAATACAACTACCAGAACTTAAAAAAACGAATCATCCGAGTCCCAACCAATAGAACTGGTTGGCGGAGAATAAAACTCCCCATTCATGTATCGACGCTCCATTATGTCGAAGAAGTTGTCTTGGAGGTACTGAGCTTCCCGTGCTTCTTGCTCACGGCGAGCAGCCTCTTCACGTGCTTGCACTTCCATAATCTCCCTAACGTTTTCTTCATCTTGTTCCAGTTGCTGGAGGGAAGCCTCACTTAAACCGCTGGGGTGGTTTTGAAAATCCACTTATGGACTGTTCACAGGTGAACTTGGAACAATTTGGAGGTACGAGATGTTTTCAAAACCCACCGGAAAGACATTTTCTGGTGGTGTAGAGTAAACATCAGGTTCTGGTAGAGTTGGAAACCTGGTTTCCGGCAAGTGATTTGGATTTGGAAAGCTGGTTTCCGGCAACTTTTCTGGGGAATTCTTGAGAAAAATCTTTGCGAGACATTTTTTGTGTGTGAGTTGTGTGTGTAACTTGTGTGTGTTGTGTGTTCTAAACAACTCTGGTAGAGTTGTATATATAGGCAGAGTTGATTTTGAAATTGAATAAATCCCGCTCATATTTGATTTTTAAATATTAAATTTGAATTTGAATTTATCCCGCCCAGAATTGACCAATATAATTTAAATTTGAATTTGAATAGGTTGAGGGGGTGTAAGTGAAAATTTATTTGAAATGGTTTAGGGGGTGAAATGAATTTTTCTTTTTTTTTTAATCACTAACGCGCGTTAGTCCCTTAACGCCCAGGGACTAACGACGTGAATATGCTGCACTTCCAATGGGTTTAACGCAATAACGCGCGTTGTTTGAAATGGTTTGGGGGTTTAACGTCGTTGGGGCATGAACATTGGACATGCTCTTATGTATCATTTTTTCCAAAATTCCTAAATATTTTCTTCCATTTCACAAGAGTTTTAAATATCATATCACAACTACATAAACATGAAGTTTTAGCTATCATTAACAATTTAAAATTTTACATCACACATCTTAAAATTCTTTATCTTTACTTTCCTTTAAGAAATCCATATACAATCTCAAACTTGAGTGTAAAAACTATGCTTAGAGCACATGGTATGGGTATGTTATAACATGTCAAACACATTCTTTTTAGACCAATGGCATGCCATTGCCATACCACCCAAACATGCCAAATACATTTGAGCCACTTCATCAACTCAAGCCAAATGAAACTTGTGTGTGTTTTTTTTGTTTTTGTATTGTGAGTGGGTGGGTATTTTTAGTGGGGTATTTTGTGGGACCCAATAACATGTTAGTGGTGTGTTATGAGAGTGGGTGTTTGAATGATTAGTGTGTTATTTGTAGATGTATGATGTGGCGCTAAAGTGGCATATCAATAACGTGTTATTGGATCCTTGCATACTTTGTACTCTTAAAAAAAAGAATATCACTCATCTATCACTAAATGCATGGTCGCCTTTTAACACCTATTAAAACTGAATATAAAGGTATGTATGTATAGTACCTTGGATTTTTTTTCTTAGACCATAGGTTATCATTATTTTCTTCTCAAAAAGATGTACGACCAGATGCAACTATAAACAATGAAGACACACAGAAGGAAGTTAGATTCAAAGAAACGTCCAATAAAAAGAAAAAGAAAAAGAGATTGTGTAGATGGCCTAAGCCTTATAAACTTGAGCAACAAATACAGTAATATGCTACTTTACTACTGACATACTTTACTTCTTCAGATCTAGCACAACCCTCATTTCCCATACCTATCATCTTAAGGTCTAGCGAATCACCGTGGCACCGCCGGCACTACGGTGGCCAAAGTTGATAATGTTTCTCCAATCATCTTCCCTGGTTGATTCCTCCGGCAACCTCGGCGATCCAACTTGGTAACATATGCATAAAGTCGACACACACATCTAGATATGCACGCCCGCCATATACATATATTTCCTGCAAATCCGACAACGTATGAAATCCATAGATGTAAAAAAAAAGCATGTTTACTTACAAATTTGAAGACAAGGTTAAGTGATTTGAGAAAACAAACTTCAAAATGTAAAGACATGAGTTGTTAATATGTGTGTGTGTGTTAGAGAGAGAAGTAGAATAGATGTATATGTGGGGTTATGAAATGGGAGGTGATTTGTACATTTTTAAAAATGATTAGGACACTTAAATTGAGTGATTGGACATTTATATCCTTATAAAATAAACATAACTAAAAATAATCTGAGGATATAAATGTCTAAACATTCAAAATGTGAGTGTCTCAATTATTTTTAGGAGTGTGCAAATCCTCCCTTATTAAATGAATGGGAGATAGTAGAGAGGTGTGATAGTCAAAAGCTCAACACTGTTGGTTACACGACACGTGGTCCTTTTTTAGGCTCTACAGACGCTGATGTGTCTTTTTCTAAAGGCTCTACAGTCAAAATTGCTCCTCTATTGGTTGACACACGTGCTTCAAAAGAAGAAAAAAAAAACAATCACCGCTAGCTAAAAAAGATATACACGTTATAGTTGATTTATGTTCTTTCTATCTATTTTAAAATTTTTTGATATAAGAAATCTTTCTTATACATCTATTTGCTGATATGAGAAATGGCTTGCCTTACTTGCTACAAGATTGTTATCATTGATATATATGTACCGGCCTACATAATAACCGCAGTCTGATTTTGTTGGTAAATTTGTATCCAAAAGGTAAAGATCGGTGAGATCACCCTGGTCCCATGCATTCTAAGGATGCCAACCGGACCCTCCTCCAAGGACCCGGCCCCAGGCAATGAGCACCTGTCCCAGTGACTGTACTTATCAGGAGGTGGGCTTTGAACCCTGACCATTTTCTCCAATAGGCCCCTCACTGACCAGTCAATCTGAGCATTTGCGGTGGGAGGATGGTACCAAATGATCTTTAGTGCCATGGAAGAGGTTTGAACCCGGGTCTATTGACTTAAGCCCAAAGCTCTTACCAATTGACTAAAGCATCATTGGTGATTTTGTTGGTAAATTTGTGATTAGGACGGTTCACGCATCGATCAGTCTAGCAAAAGTTAGCTTCTTTAGGTGTGTGGCCTTGAGGGTACATGAAGCTTATTTAGGTGTTGTCTATGGGTATGTTTGGCAAAAATATATTGTCCTGGTGTTGGTGTTGTAGCTGATGCTGGTGCCGGTGCTGTTACTGAAAAATATTATAAAAACAGATTATTTTTATAAGCTACATGAAGTAACCTTTTATTTTCAGAAATTATGGAAGATTTTTTTTTTAATAATCTCTTATAAGTTCTGTCTGTCAAACAAAGATTATTTTTTACGTAGATTATTTAAAAAAAAAAATCTTAAGCCTCAATAATCTTCCATAATCTCTGCTGCCAAACATACCCACAATGTTTTGTTCACTTTTAGTAACTTTGCACGTTAATCAAACCTTAAGTATGATCATTTATCATTGTAACTATGTATGCAGTTTCTTAGTAGCATACCTACCTATTTTTGTAATTTTGAAATGAGTTCCTACTACCACTTCCACTAACACGCCTCTCCTACCACCATTTGGATTTTCTTGTATATAAAGAGATTGGGAGTAACTCACAAATACTTAAGCCTTTAGGATTATATTCTTGCTAACTCCACTCAATGGCATTCAACTTTTCTATGTGAATACAAATTTTGGCATTTTGTTTGTGCCTTTATATTTGTTACACCCAAGCAAGACACCATCATCATCATGATCATGAACATAAACACAAGCATCATTCACCTCCACCCATGCCTTCGCCTTCACCTTCGTCACCTTCACTTTTGTTGGACTTTAATTGCATAAGTCTTGTTGGACAAAGTATTTAGTGTCTTATGTAATAAATGTAAAGCCTAAGGGCCGAAGATGTTAGAATGATAGATAATAGCCGAATAACAGTTATAGACGGTTACAGGTAGTTATGGACGGTTATGTCCATTAGTGAAAAGTCGTGACTCTTGGTGAAGAGACACAATGGTTCGGTTCATGTACTATAAATAGATTAGTTTGTATTTGTTGTAAAGTGTGTCTCAAATTAACAATGTAACCGATATTATGTTGTTAATAAACTTGAATCAATTATTGTCAATCTTGTGTGCAATTTCGATCCTGGAAATTGAATAAACCTGTGCAACATTGGTATCAGAGCCTAGGGCTCCAAGATTACAAGAAGTTTGATTTAAACTTTGATCAGAAAGATTAAAAGACACCAAGGGATTGTTGGTAAAATAATTCTGAAGAAAAAAAAGTAACTGCTACCGGAAAAAGGGAAAGGAACACCAACCATAAATCATACGATGGTGGAATACGGTAACAGGAAGGAGAACTTACTTGAAATAAGATCGGAGGACGCCGGCGACGGTGGTGCACAACCGGAATTAAGGGCGGTGGAAGTTGTAGATGGAAACGAGCACAAAAACATTGTGCCTGACTTCAATTATACTCTTGCAGAAGAAGGAGGAACAGACTGATTGAAGGATTTTTGTTAACCAAATCAAAACCAGAGAAAGGAAAATAAATTAGGGCTTTGTGTTTTGTTTTGGGGTAGACGGATTTTTTTTTGAAAACGTGAGTGAAGGAACAGACAAAAAAAAAGGAATTCGTTTTTGGGCTTAAAAAGAAAAAGAAAATTTATTTATTGGGCTATTAAGACTACTTGGGCTTCTTTGGGCAAGAACAAGAAAGGAAAAGTTTTTTTACTATGAAGAAGAAGTTGGTTGCGTGGAAGACAAACAAAGAATGGACGCGGTCAAGGAGAAGGCTATTGAGGTCGTAATGCGTTATTGTGGCTCTCTGTACTTTAAAGAGAACACAATTGAAGAAAAGTTGAATGGTATACAAGGACCGAAGGTGCTGTCAAAATATGAATTTGAAAGTTTGATTGGATTCATTGAAATGGTTAGTGAACGGGAAATAATTGACGAATGTAAGGAATTGGTTAAGAACCATTTTGAAAAAATTGTGCAATGGTTCCATAAAGATTACATGGAATGCGAAGAACGACCAATACCCGCAAGGATAAACGGGGAAAAACTGAGCCTGTTAGACCTTTACCTCACAATCAAAGGTTTGGGTGGTCATACCTAAGTTATTATAAAGAATAAGTGGATAGAGGTAGCCTATGCGATGGGGTTCCCGAAGGAATATGCGAGTGAGTTAGAGGAGTCCTATGGGACGCACTTGAGTCTCTTAGGAGCCTACTATGAAGTGGCAATGAATTATTCCAGCGGTATGGATGTACCAAAGGTGACGGAACGCGAGGGTACAAGTGGAATAATGGCAAAGGAATTGCCAAGTGAAGAGACAAGACAAGGGCATATTGGAACCAAGGCAAGACTGGTTGATGATGAGGAAGGGATGATAGGCAAAGTTGAACTCGATGATGGAGAAAAGTTAATAATAACTTTTGAAGACAATTGTGAAGAACCCACAGGAGAAAATGCAACCAACAAGGAATTGAAGAAAATTCTCAGGCAAAGAAATGAGGAGAATGATCAAAGGGATGATAATGAAAGATCTGCAAGTAACACTGGAGATGGAAGACTGCAAATTTGAAGACTCGAAGAACAAGACTTAAACAATTAAGGGGGGAACTGTTGGACTTTCATTGCATAAGTCTTGTTGGACAAAGTATTTAGTGTCTTATGTAATAAATGTAAATCCTAAGGGCCGAAGATGTTAGAATGATAGATAATAACCGAATAGCGGTTATAGACGGTTACATGTAGTTATGGACGATTATGTCTGTTGGATATAAGTTTTCACATACACATCAAACCATTAACACAAGTGGGCGTATAAGTGGAATTCTAGAGAGAGAAAGTTAGAGGTTTAGGGAACTTAGTGAGAGAAAGTGAAAGATATTATTATGAGCTCCAACTCTCTACCTTGGAAGGTAGAGAGTATTTATAGTCTTACATAAATCGCCACACAACGGGCTGTGGATCAGGCATACAGTGGGTAAAGACCCGTCCGTCCTCCACGGTGTTACTTAACTAAATACTAATTAACTTAAAATAACTACGACTACGAGCTTTCTAATGATTACATATACTTGAGGTGACCGACTCTTTAATACCCGGAATTTCTAATTCCTAACAATCTCCCCTAAGGGAGGTCACCTCAATCATGTACTAAAATTACATTGAATACAAACAGATATTACATTAAAATTGATCTTGCATTCTTGATGTAGTGCTTTGCTTCGAAGCTCGTAGTCATTGATTCTTCACATTGCATGTTTGGTTACTTCAAGTGGAGGTCTTTTACTTGATCCACGTGATAGTAAATTTGAGCCGCTATAGAGATCATCAGCAATCAAAGATCTCTGTGACATCCATTGTGGTGTTGGTATTATGTGATGTTGTGACATTCGGACCGACATGCTCACATTCTTGATCATGATATCTTCTCATCAGAGTAGCGGAAGCTTTTGTTGAATCATGATATTGGCGGCAGTAGCGAAGCTTGGAGTGAAAATATCAGAGTCATTGATGCACTAATCATGATTTTTTTGAGTTGAATGTGTTAAGTGAGCATGCGGCTATGGATTGACCGCTTCATTACGATCACCTGCAAACGTCGGGCGTACCTGCATACAACAGTTAGCAATAAATCACACGAAAGTGTCTTTGATCACTTTCGTTGAATTGAGGTACACGACCCACGGTTCCCCATTGATCAGTACAAGTACTTCTGTGATCGGTATAATTCGAAGAATTTCCTTGACAGGTTTCGCAGCTGCTCTAGCTGTTCTCAAACCGGAACATCTCAAAGAAGACAACACGAAGTGAGTGAACCAGCGAATTTGAGTCCACCGATTGATGAAAAGATATTTGAAAAACAATCGTGTATTGCTCAATAGAAATTGTTTTTGCAATATCACGAAGGTTTTAATGAAAATCAATTATCAATCATAAAACACCTTTTGATTTGAAAAATTAGTACACGGTCGATGTGCTAATGAAAAGAGTTTTAAAGCACAAAGACCGGTTTTTCAAAGGTATCCGTCAATCCATAACCTGAACCAGGATTGATTCAAAAGATTGAATCGCCCCATTGTTTCTATTCAGTTGTCACATGGTTGATCTGTATAATAGATCTCACATGCCACCTACCAGGAGCTTGTTTGATGTTGGCTCCTGAAGGCTTTCCATCTTCATTGTGAGTGTGTAGACACTTCACTCAGATGTTCTGGCAATACCACAAGGATAATGCGTAGGACTCAAGATATAATCTCTCTTTCCACATTGTGTGAAACAGAGAGTCTTCATTGAAAGTGTCCTAATGAGATTTATTGATGATCTCGTGGCTCTAGACTCAATTTGTGCATATTTGGATCCTGTGCCGGAGACTAAGGAGAGGGTCTCCTTCTTCAATATCAACAATCTCTAAGAGAAAGTCGATAGATAATGTCGGTTCCCAGTGAGAATGAAACAAGTCCTTTTAAGAGGAACTTGAGTGGTTTGGAAAGTTGAAGTGCAGTGCGTCACTGGGTCCATGACGTCTTGTCTTCAATACCGATGTTACCATCAGTAACATATGAATTGAACCGGTTTACGCCTAAGGTTGAATAAATGGAGGGCTATTTGTTTTCACCCTTTTCTCATTCAATTCTTTTTAATTCTTCAACCCCTTCAGTGCTTACCGAGATTTCATAACTAGAACCTTGTTGGGTTTATTCCATTACTAGCTCAGTCTCAGTGCACTCTTCCCATTCCTCATTTTTCTCCTTTTATTATCATACCTAAGAACTCTACACTAACTAGTGGATAGTTCCTGGGTAGATCCCTCCGGTTCTGGCGGATCTTGGGAACAAAACCTAACCTTATCATCCTTATATCAGCATACATAAAGTAAAGTTGGTCGGTCTATTTGGTATTGTTCATCTGCCGTTGGAACCAATTGAAAACCATTTGAAAATCAATTCGGATACTTGTGATATATTATCAAAGCATTTTGTACCTGAATTGTTTTTGATATTTTTAGAACGAGAACTCCCCTCAACATGTGCATCAAGTATTTGAAAATGTTTTGCACACGGAGGCAAGAGAAAGAATTAACTTCTTTGATTACCATTTTCTAAAAGATATCAACATCACTTCCCAAATCGAATCAAGTAGATAAAGCATTTTGGGGAAGGATGAGATTTTCATGATTTTGCTCCCCCTCAATATGTGCTTCTAGGTTTGAAAGGAGTTTTACACATACTAGAGGGAACCTGCACATTGAGATAAATGATCACGTTTCAAATTATAGGTTTGAGATAGATGCTCCCCTTCAACATGTGCATTGAAAATTTTGAAATCGTTTGTCACATGCGGGGAGGACATCATGTACATTCTTATAAAACCATTTACCGAATTATCAGTTTAAATCCAATTTAAATCACACATTCTCCCCCGATCACAATTATCAAATCATTTGAGATTTGTGATCTCTTATAGATTTAAATTGATTTTGAAAGCTTTTAAGGAGAATTGTGACTTGATTATGAAAGCGTTTTAACTGCTAAGGATCGGATTTTAAGACTTTAAACTCCATTGATAAAACATGCATGTACATCTTTTGAAAACAATTTAATGCCAAATAACTTTTTAATTTAATTGAAATCATTCTCCCCTCACTCAATGACATAGGTTGTTGATTGAGAGATGGAGATTTTGACAACTAAGTCCCGATGATTATCAAAAATAGAGACCGAGTTATTTTTCAAAGCATTTAGTTTTCAGCAGATAAATGTTTATAGAATCCGAGCATGGAATTTGAAAACATGGTAAAACATGGCTCTGTTCTTTCTTTTAAAACGGGTTATTTCACGAAAATGACAATAAACCATTGTTTCTCTTCTCTCAAACATATTTTTTTGATTTTGAATTCTACCAACATCTAAAGTCCCGTGTCATTCTTTGAATGACAGCACAAAGATCGTAGATATTATCGAACCGAGAAAAAGCATGACAAAAAGACAATATTTTTGAAGATTTTTCGAATTTTTCTGATTTTTATGGATTTTGAAGGTTTTATAATTTTGTATTTTGATTTTTGAATAGATATATACAAGAGATAGATGAAGATAGACCTTTACTCCTCGTCTTCCTCCTGAAGACGTTTGAGTGTTTCTGGTTGAAGACTTTTCAAGCCTAGTCGAGGAAGTATGAACTCAAAGCGTTCTCTTGGAAGAGCTTTGGTGAAGATGTCCGCTAAGCGATATTCAGATCTCACAAAATAGAGTTCCACCACACCTTTTTCCACTTGTTCCCTGATGAAATGATGTCGAATGTCGATATGCTTTGCTCTTGAGTGTTGAACGTTGTTGCAAGAGAGAGCAATAGAACTTTTATTATCACAGATGAGAGGATTTTGTTGAATTCAAAGCCATAGTCAGATAATTGAGATCTCATCCATAAGACTTGAGCACAACAAGATGACATGGCTATGTATTCACCTCTGTAGAGGAAATAGAAGTACTCATTTGCTTCTTTGAATTCCAACTCACAAGCTTATCACCCAAAAAGCTGAGCACCTCAGCGTACCGACGAGTATCTTGACATCCTGCATGATCGGCATCTGCGCATAGGCTGTTAGTGACATACCGGTGTCCTTCGGGTACCAAAGTCCCATATTGATGGTTCCTTGGAGATACCGAAAGACCCGTTTAACCGCTTCAAGGTGCTTTTTAGTAGGCTTAGATTGGTATCTAGCACACATGCAAACAGCGAAAAAGATGTCGGTCTACTAGCCGTGAGGTACATCAGGGATCCAATCATACTACGATATTTTGTTTGGTCAATCATGATCCCTGAGTGGTCCTCATCTAGTTTGGTTCGAACAATCATGGGAGTGTCAACAGGGTCACATGAATCAAATCCAAATTTCTTTAAGATCTCAGTTGCATATTTAGATTGATTTATGAAAATGCCTCCGGGACTTTGTGAAATTTGTAATCCCACGAAAAATGACATTTGTCCCATCATTGACATTTGAAATTTTGAACTCATTTCATTAGAAAAACGATCACATTCCATTGGGTCAGTCGAGGCAAAAATAATATCATCAACATAAATTTGAACATGAATTAAATGTTTGCCTGACTTCTGGTGAACAATGTTGGATCAACTGCTCCTTTGCTAAATCCGGTTGATAGAAGAAACTTTGAAAGTGTATCATACCATGCCCTTGGAGCTTGCTTTAAACCGTAAAGGGCCTTCTTCAAACGATAACCGTGAGTAGGATGCTCTTGATTTACAAATCCTTCAGGTTGGCTGACGTAGACGATTTCTTTAAGATCTCCGTTCAGAAATGCCGTCTTTACGTCCATTTGATAGACTACCATGTTCTTACTTGCAGCATTAGCCAAAAAGATTCTAATTACCTCGATTCGAGCAACAGGAGCAAAAGATTCTTCAAAGTCTATACCCTCCTCTTGACGGTATCCTTTAGCAACTAATCGAGCCTTGTTCTTCAACACATCACCATGCTCATCAAGTTTCACTTTGAAGATCCATTTTAGAGCAATAATCATAGCACAATCTGGAGCCGGTACTAACTCCCATACATCAAGTCGATCAAACTCATGAATTTCTTCTTGCATGGCATTGAACCAGTTGTCTTCATCCATGGCGGTTTTAACATCTTTTGGTTCGATCTTAGAGAGTACGGAGTTGAAGAAGCACCATAAGGCATCCGTTGCAAGTTGTTTCCGTGTGGATACAGGATGAGAGGGATTTCCAATGATGTTGTCCAATGGATGATCGTGAGTCCATTTACTTAGGTGTTCATGTGGCAAGTGGTTGAAGGATGAAGTAGCTGAGTCGATGTCTCCTGAAGAAGATGGTTCACGATGAAGATTCAGGAGCAAATACATTTTCAAATGGAGCATCTTCAGGAGTAGCAAAGGGAGTAACTTCATCATTGATACCGAACATAGTTCCATGATGTACCCTCGAAGTTTGATGATTTGTTGATGAGACAGAGTGATCAGCAACAGGCGCTTCTTGACTTAATGATATTGAGATTGAAGGATTGACGTCATTCACAGGAATATGAGCAACCTCTGAAGTAGGAATTGTCAGTTCATTAGCACTTGGCTCATAATGTTCATCAAACATGGGATCAAACAATTTCTTTAAATCATCTTCAGATGGAGGTACATATGGAGTTTCATGAGAAGAGTTTGGAACAAGGGATGAACCAATTGGGACTGATTTGAAGTGCGGGTCCAGAATGAATTGTTCAGAGCCGTAGGACCATCTGCGATAGAAACTCTCTGACTATCTTTATCAACCCATATGTAGACAATTTGAGTGACCACGATAAAGAAAAACCCGATGTACCAAACTTGAAACTGAAGTAGAATTCCATGCATTTGCATCTTAAGCTCGCCTTTGTGAATTTTAACTTCAATCTCAAATAAGTGATAATTGATTAACTCTGAAGTAATCAGCTTGTGTCAAATGCCCAACACGTGAATAAACGTACAACCGGATGTACGTCGATCCACTGAATGAACCGGAACAAATGATTTCTCGACATTAATGCATTCTTCCTAAAGGTATACATGTAGAGACTGATCTGGAAGATTCACCACAAATGTCTTCGAGCGAATGAGGTAGTCATTTTCCTTAATGTTCATGTGGTTGATTTATAGCGTGCACAATGAGAGGAACAATAATCCGTAAAGATTTGGCAAAGGAATACCAAAGAGCGGATCATTATTCAATAATGCAACTTACAATATCATGATAGTCATTATAAACGCCTTTGAAATAACGGAGATAAGGTTTCTTGAGAATTCCACGAAGTACTTCTTAGATGGTGAACCAGTTAAGTCAATAGAAACCGAGCATGAGCTTCTTCTTGTGGATGATCAACATTCGTCGGAGGTTAAAAGTACTCATCAAACATATCTTTGAAAGACAATGAATCCCAAATATTGATTCCCAATTATCCATAGTAAGTGAAGCATTAGGCGTTGGAGGAGAGTCATCAAAATCAAAACAATGAATCCCAGTTATCCTTAGTATATTCACTCTTCATCAAAAGAATATACACTCATTATCATAAAAATTAAGTATAACCATTATTCAAACATCCATCATCATGTAGTATATTCACTCTTCTCCCCCTCAAAATTGCATCCGAAGTTGCCATTTTTGATTTAACAAGAGAATAAGAGAATACACCAATGAACGTAGATCCACTTGATGACTGAATGAGCGTGGAAAAACATGAAGCTTGTTGATGAAGAATGTACATGAGTATGGCCATTCATGAGAGAATTTCTCTTTAGTTGAAGATAAAGCGCACAGAAGAGCATACACTTTTCTTTTCTTTGAAGAACGGGGCCTGAAGTGTTATCTGCAGACACCATCATGATGAAGAACGAGGCCTGAACTGATGTGAACAGACGTCATTGTTTAGAGCCCAGTTATATGTTTAGAGTTGCCCGAATCCAAATACCAAGGGACGACTTGTACGACCTGCTTTGGACAAATGACGAAGACGAGAATTGGAAACATTGGATCCCCACGTGCTCATGGGGTCCTTTTGGTTAGTACAAACAATCTTTGAATCAGCAGAAACCCTAGGTGCAATGTCATTCTCACTAGGAGCTGAACTAGTAGAAACATCGGACTTAGTCGAGGGACATTTTGTGCTTAATGGGATTATTCTACCAGTTGGCTTCCAAACCTTAACAGGCACTACTCTAGGCATAGTGGGTCTAGTTAAGGGGCAAGGTTTGCCATTCGTGAATATTCGAACTGTTGGCTTCCACTGAAATCCTACATTGGTAAAAACCTTCCCTGTAGGTTTCTAGGATTGCTTAATCTGTTTTTCTCTCCAAACTTTCTTAACCGGGTTATGAATCTTAGACCTCAGAAATAACACATCACATTTATCATGATTACCAGAAATTAAACATTTTTGCATGTTTTGCAGACAGCATAAGGCCTCGAATTAATTTTAGTAAGCTTGGAGCTAATACTAGAACTAACACGATTCTTTTGTTCAAATCAAACTTCTTGTCCCTATGGTGTTCTTTCACTTCCTTATCATGATGACTTTTAGTTTGCGTAATCCTATCCTTCTTTGCATAGCTTCTAGGTTTTGACCCGCTAACTTTAGTGTCAATCTTAACATCTGTAGAAGTAACGATGGGAACATTACATGGCTTCACTACTTTCTGCATTCCTGGTCTAGAAGTGCTGGGATTTGAAATTCTAGGAGGCACATCACAGGTTGCTTGCTTGAATTTAGATATGGAACAAGGCATATCAAGGGTCACATGCTTGGCTTTAGGCATAGAACGGATTTCCTGTTTGGCACTAGGCATAGAACAAGGCTTCACAGCTTTGCCTTTTCACCTAAGGGTTTTGGACATGTTGCAATTACACATTCAAGCAGCTCTTGAGATCGTTTGGCCGGAGGCAAGCAAACCTAATTTCACTATCAAGAGGTTTGTTAATGAAATCCTCTTCGACAATCTCACGGAGACATTCTAGACTATCCTTAAGGTGAGCACAGTAGTCATGAAAAGCATGTTCATTATTCCTAAGATGAGGAGGAATATATTTAACTGTCACAGTGTATTTGCAATCTAAGGGTGACTTTGAGACAACATTCTTATTGAAAACAAGTTGTAGTTTCCCATTTCCCGACTTCTCAGATTCTCAATTTCCTTTTGTAAAGACGTTATTTTTTCGTTGTTTTGGTCACGGGTGACGTTTATTGAATCATATAACTCTTTAAAATGTCGTTTAACCTTTTCATTTTCTTCTAGAAAACTTTCGTTTTCCTTTTGTAAAGCATTTACTAGGTTTTGAAGATGAAATGTTTGAGAATTCGAGAATCTAAAGGAGGAGGCATTTGGGAGCCTGTCATATTGTTCGTTTGACCCTTTAATTGAGAGATTTTGGGCTTTCAACTTCTCGATCGTGTTGCTGAGCTTGAATCGTTCATCACGTTTGTTAATTTGAAAACTGCATCAAACTCTGGAGCATCTGAAGATGTCTTGATATTTGAAGTTTTGACATTTTCTTTGAGATGTTGATATTTGAGTTGTAAATTAAAATGCTCAACTTCTAGTTTAGAAAAATGTTTAACTAAATTGTCGTGATCATCCAGTTCAATTTTCTCGTTTAGTTTAGAATTAGTTTTTTCAAGCTCAATGACACGATCATGGGAGACTTTCAGGGCCACAGATAGTTCATGAAATTTGGAAGCATTAATAGAGCAATTTGAAGCAGTGAAAAAGATATCTTGAGCAACACATTCAGTAATAAGAGTCTCATTTAAGGTATGCAAGTTCTTCCTCTCAATCTCATTATATTTTAGTGCACGCTCATAATCACTAACTTCAACTACCATTGCATCAAATTCCTTTTCCATTCCTTTAATATCTGATTTTATCCCCATTTTAAGACTCTCAAAATGATCTTTTAGTTGTTTAAAGAAAGGCATGACCTCAGTTAAATAACATTCTTTCATTTGCTCAAAACCCCTTTCCTCTTCAGTTATCCCAGTGGGTGTGATCCTTTTCTTACAAGTTTTCTCAAAATCGGCAAATAGTTGAAGAATAACATATTGACTGATTAAGGTCTTGCTCTTAGTGGCAATAGTTCTAGGAACTAAATGCATTGGTGTATTTGGAGGATACACAGTCGCTTTAGGGAATTTCCTACAAGAGGGATTCTTTTCAACAAGATTTTCAGCTTTTTGCAAGTCCATATCCTTTTTCCCGAACACTTGTTCAGGGGTCAATAGAGTCTGAGGCTTAAACATGTTTAAGGATATCCAATTTTCCTTAGTGTAATCATGGGGTTTTATCGTTATCTTGTTCTTTTTACACTCGGGATCTTCTAGCTTCTTATTCATTTTCTCCCTAGGGACTTCATCTGATTTCTTATCTTCCTCGATTGCACTCAGCAACTAGGTTTCTGTCTAGGCTTAAGGATCTCATTACCATCATACAGTACCTTATGAGCATTTCTAGCCTTTTTAATTACCTCCGGATTAGGTTCCTCAACAAGGGGAATGCTATGCTTATCGCTTAAGACTCTATGCTTAGTGATCATGTGAGCAGTCTGAATGGTATTCCCTTGTACGTACAACTTATTTTCAAGCTTGTTTTTCAAAGTTTTTAGATTGGAAAAATCATTCAAAAGTTTTGATTCCTTAGCCTTGAATTCTTGCTTAAGCATTTTAACATTTTCTTGAAGTTCGTATTTTTGCTTAGCAGTTTTAGAAAGCTTTTCTTGTAAGGAGTTTAACTCTTGTTTTAATACTTCTTCTCTAAACCTACTTTTTCTAATAGTTGTACGTATTTGGACATCCATTTCCTGCTCACGGGTGGTCAACTCAAACCTAGCACGCTGTTCACAAATAGCAACCGATCCTTATATATGTTAAGCTCCGTGGTAAGGGAATCATCAGGCACAAATGCAGCGTACTCATGCAGTTCATAATCATCATTTTGAGTAGAAGATGCACAACTAGGTACAGCAGAAACATCCATGCAAGTTACATGAGCATTGACATGCACAGGTGGACGGTGCATCTCTATCTTTGGTACATCCGAAGCTTCCATGGAGCGTTCCTTTGCATTAACTTGCACAGGTTGTGTCCGGTGCACCTCTCTCTCTTGTGAATTTGAGCACGAAGATTCCATTTTTCCATTATCCGACTCGTTATTTTTTGTTGTCACGACTTTCTCGCATTCAAAGCAACACCCGATTCTTCAATGTACTTTTTCACATTATCCATGAGTTGGATAAATGTCTCAATGAATTCACAATTTCCATTCCAAGATGTTTTTGAAGGAAATTCCATTCAAGTGTTGATCGTAATCCTGAATATTCCCCATCGATGAATGGCTGAAATTGTTTGTAGATTACTTGAAGAGCTGCACCTGGAACCATCCTTTGAACCTCTTTATTGGTAAGTTGCAGCTTTAAGTGTTCTAAGTTCAACACAAGCTTCTTGTCAATGTAGGTAAGTCCCGGAAAAAGAGCACTACATGTTCGATCCCCACTATGGATAACTGATTGTATGAGGTGCGATGAAGTAGCCGATATGGCTCAATGCTGCATTCCATTTGCGTGGCATTCTCATTGTACTCAGAACATGAAGATCTCACATCCTCATTGTTCAATTCAAACATCTTTAACCGTTCAGGGTAGCATACTTTATCATTGTTGTCCACAGCATCATACAATTTAAGCACTTCTGAAATCACTGGGTCAGTAGAGTAAGACATGATGTGGTAGAATGCCCGGGATTTTACAAGTCTATGATTTAAACCGAGAAATAGAATCTTTCGCGGGATTTTACTAAAATCAAGACCAAACCGTTAAGCAATGACCAATGGAATGTGTTAAGATGAATGATGGATCGACACAATGATAGACAATTGTGTGTTAGGACTTATGATTGTTTGTGGGATAAGCAGAGATGTTGTTTGGTTGAGATTTGGATTGGTTTATGCACGATTTTCCCGAGAAATTTAGGTCTAAAAACATAAAAACCTCAATAACTTCTGTTCAGAGCGGATTTAGCCCTCGAAGGTTTACCCGAATGTGGTGAGTGAGCATGCGGCTATGGATTGACCGCTTCATTCTGATC
>OU343225.1:83767211-83833000 GCA_910596185.1 Chrysanthemum makinoi | reverse complement strand
GCTATTAGCATTTTGAATATGGTTCCAACAAAGAAGGTTGTTAAAACTCCATATGAAATATGGGCGAGGAAAAACTCCCACTTTTCTTACTTAAAGTGCAGGGGATGTGAGGCGTTTGTTAAGCGTGACTCACGGATAAGCTTCAAGCGGTCTGTTAAGTGTATCTTTGTAGGATACCCTAAGGAAACTATGGGTTACTACTTCTACTACCAGTGAGAATAAAGTCATAAAGTGGCTAGGTATGGAGATTTCCTTGAAAGAAATCTCATATCTCAAGGCTTCAGTGGGAGAGTAAATGATGCGGAATTTGATCAAGAAGATACAACACCTTACGAAAGTACTAGCCAACTTCAGAAGAGCACGAAAGCTTAGCTCTCCTCTACATTAGTTGTTCCCATTAAGTAGGTGCAGTGGGACTATACGTGCACCTAACGTCTGTCTGTGTACGTAGAGGTGGAGGAAAATATGGTTGGGGATCTTAATGAACACGCCAACTATAAAACATCATGGTGATCTGAAAAGGAAAAATGGCGGTGATTGCTATGAATGAAAATGCAATCCATGAATGATAATGATGTTTGGATTGAAGTTGACCTTCCTCCCAATGCTAAAGTCGTTGGAAGTAAGTGGATCTTCAAAAAGAAAACCGACATGGATGGCAATGTACACACCTACAAGGCTCGTCCGGGTAGCTAAAGGTTTTACTCGAACCTATGGCATTGATTACGAGGAGACATTCTCTCTATAAGCGTGCATAAGAGCTATTAGGATTCTCATAGCTATAGTTGCACACTATGACTATGAGATTTGGCAAATAGATGTCAAAACCGCTTTTAGAGATAGTGCGTCTAGATGAAGACATCTATATGGCTTACCGGTAGGGAGGGTTTGTGAATCCACTATTTCCTAACCGTGTATGCAAGCTTAAGAGGTCCATTTATGGAATTTGAAGTAAGCATCAAGGCAATGGAATAAAAGATTTGATGGAGAAATCAAAAGTTTTGGATTTATTCAGAATCTTGATGAGCCATGTGTATATCACAAAGCTAGTGGGAGTGATGTTACTTTCCTTGTTACGTATGTGGATGACATATTAATCATGGAAATCATATACCAAGTCTAAATGAGGTGAAAGCCTATCTTGGTAAATATTTTTAGATGAAGGACTTAGGGAGCGGCGTACATACTAGGACTCAAGATCTACTGAGGATAGATCAAGGCTAGTGGTTTAAGCCAAAGTGCTTACATTGACAAAATATTGAAGAGATTCAATATGCAAAATTCCAAGAAGGGTTTTTTGCCGATGCAAGTAAATCATGGTTTGAGCAGCCAAGGCTCCCCACAGGGAGGTCACCCCATGAATTACATTGTGAATCCTAGCATTCTAATAAATCTTCAGTCTTGAGCTCGTAGACTTTTCTTCATAAAAGTATTCAGACTATGTGCATCTGTGGTGATTTCATCATTGTACAACTACACTGCATGTTTTGTGGAGGTTATTGAGCTGATCCACCTTGTTGATGAGTTTTGAGCCAGCTTTGAGATCATCAGCCACATTAAATCTCTGACTCTTCCATTGTGATGTTGTGACATTTGGACCGACATGCTCACATTATGGATCATGATATATTCTTATCAGAGTAGCGGAAGCTTTAGATGATTCATGATATTGGCGGCCGGCGTAGCAAGCATGGAGTGAAAATATCAGAGTCATTGATGCACTAATCATGATTTCTTTATAAATTAATGTGTTGTATGAGCATGCGGGTATGGATTGACAGCTTCAATGATCGGTACGCAAATGTGGGTGTGCATGCATACAACGATTAGCAACAAAAGCGCCGCGAAAGTGTCTTTGATCTCTTCGTTGAATTGAGGTACACGGCCCACGGTTCCCGTTGATCGGTACAAATGCGCACGTGATCGGTATAATTCGAAGAATTTCCTTAGCCAGAGGATTACATTTGTTCTAAATGTTCTCAAATAATCTAAACAACAGGAGATAAAAATGGATTTGAAAACGATGGTGTATGGCTCAATAGAAATTGTTTCGCGATACTTGAAGGTTTTAATGAAGATCATTTATCAATCATAAACACCTTTTATTTTGAAATATTTGTACCACGGTCGATGTGTGCTAAAGAAAAGAGTTTTAAGCACAAGCGACGGTTTTCAAAGGTATCCGTCAATCCATAACCTGAACCAGGATTGATTCAAAAAATTTAATCGCCCCATTGTTTCTGTTCAGTTGTCACATGGTTGATCTAATGAATACATCTCACATGCCACCTACCAGGAGCTTGTTTGATGTTGGCTCCAGAAGGCTTTCCATCTTCATTGTGAAAATGTTTACATATCACTTCGGATATTCTGCAATACCGCAGGATAATCGTGGGACTCAAGATATAATCTCTCACCACATTGTGTGAAACAGAGAGTCTTCATTGAAAGTTTCCTAATGAGATTTATTGATGATCTCGTGGCTCTAGACTCAATTTGTGCATATTTGGATCCTATATCGGAGAATAGGGAGAGGGTCTCCTTCTTCAATATCAACAATCTCTAAGAGAAAGTCGATAGATAATGTCGGTTCCCCGTGAGAATGAAGCAAGTCCTTTTAAGAGGAACTTGAGTGGTTTGGGAAGTTGAAGTGCAGTGCGTCTGCTTTGGGTCCATGACGTCTTGTCTTGTCTTGATACCGATGTTACCTTGGTAACCACCAGTAGCATATGAATTGAACCCTGTATCTGCCCTAAGGTTGAATAATTGGAGGGCTATTTGTTTTCACCCTTTTCTCATTCAATTCTTTTCATTCTTCAACCCCTTTAGTGCTTACCGAGACTTCATAACTAGAACCTTGTTGGGTTTTTTCCAGTTCTAGCTCGGTCATCTCCGATCACTCTTCCATATCTCATTTTTCTCCTTTTATAATCATACCTAAGAACTCTACACTAACTAGTGGATAGTCTCTGGGTAGATCCCTCCGATTCTGGCGGATCATAGGAACAAATACCTAACCTTATCATCCTTATATCACCATACATAACGTAAAGTTGGTCGGTCTATTTGGTATTGTTCATCTTCCATTGGAACCAATTGAAAACCATTTGAAAATCAATCCAGATACTTGGGATATATTATCAAAGCATTTTTGTACCTGAATTGTTTTTGATGTTTTTAGAACAAGAGCTCCCCCTCAACATGTGCTTCATGTATTTGAAATCTTTTGGCACACGGAGGCAAGAGGAAGAATTAACTTCTTTGATTTCCAATTTCTAAAAGATATCAACATCACTTCCCTAATCAAATCAATTAGATAAAGCATTTTGGGGAAGGATGAGGTTTTCAAAATTTTGCTCCCCCTCAATATGTGCATAGATATTTGAAAATGTTTTGCACATATTAGGAAAAGACTGCACATTGAGATATATTGATCACGTTTCAAATCTTTGTGGTTTAAGATAGATGCTCCCCCTCAACATATGCATGGAAATTAGAAATCGTTTGGCACATGTGGGACGGGGAGCTTGTACATCCTTATAAAACCATTTATCGAATTATCAGTTTAAATCCAATTTAAATCACAAATTCTCCCCCGATCACAATTATCAAATTATTTGAGATTTGTGATCTCTGTAGATTTAAATTGATTTTGAAAGCTTTTAAGGAGAATTGTGACTTGATTATGAAAGCGTTTTAACTGATAAGGATCGGATTTAGAGACTTTAAACTTCATTGATTAAACATGCATGATTATCTTTTGAAAACAATTGTATGACAAATAACCTTTTGATTTAATTGAAATTATTCCTCCCCACCTCAAATCAATGACATAAGTTGTTGATTGAGAGATAGATATTTTGACAAATGTTAAGACCAGATGATTTTCAAAAAAAATAGAGTCCGAGTTATTTTTCAAAACAATTAGTTTTCATTAGATAGTAAGTAATTGTTAATAGAATCTGAGCATGAGATTTGTAAACCAAGATAAAGCATGGCTCTGTTCTTTCTTTGAAGTGAGGCTGCAAGTGAAGATGCTGACATAGGTGGAATGGTTAATGTGTCTTGCTGAATATTGACAGTAAACATGGATTGTGCATCCTCTTTATCATTATCTTGCTTAGAAGACTCAGTATCTACGGGTTTGTCATTTAAAATTGATCACTTAGAAAGTGAAGTACGTATCTAGGTTCTTTAATGAAGATAGAGAACGGTAGATAGAATTTGGTTCTTCCAAGGGCATAGTCTCATCGGATCTTGACTCGAGATTCTCTGTGAGTCTTTATGTAACTTTTCTTCAACATTTTGTTCATATTGACCGGGGTATCACTTGAAGGGATTTTCTTCTTGTGCTACAGATGCTTGGCGCACCTTTTCAATTGTGGATGGTTCTTGAGATGATGAAGCTTCAACACTTCTTTTCTTCAGATTGAATTGAGTGGTAGTTCTTGTTGATGGAATTTGAAGAGGAGAAGGTAGGGAGCATGTGAAGCAGACTTGTTGCCCTACTTGTGCAGCAATCCCTTTCCCCTTGTCCTTGTATGATTGGTGTTGTTTGTCGAGGCAATTGATCAGGTTCTCATAACACTACTCCTCAATTGGTGCTCTCGCATTATGACTTTCTAGGCTTTTGGATTCCAAGTTGCGAGCATCATCTTCATCAATTAACCTTGTATTACCCCTCGAAACCTCGGTTTCCACGGCGATTTCCTTTTCCACTTTCTTCTTCTTACTACGCTTCGGGATGTGGTGTCGTATGTTGCGACTTTTCACGTCTCTTTTTGGGAAGAACGACATAAGACACTGTGAGCTGAAGTGGACTTGGGAGCTTTGGGTTGTGGTGGAGTGGGTGAGACATTATCGATGATCGGAAGCTCTTTTCTTGTACAGTTTGAAGTGATCCGTCTTCTTAATATCGATGCGTGAGTAGAATATCGGATTGGCAATCCAAAGATCTCTTTATCCATACCTTTAGGAACATATCTAAGGTTGCCCAGAACAAATTCATCCTCTGCATTATGTAGAGCTGATTCACATCGGGGTTGAAGTTGTGAGTCTGTTGCAAGATAACAAGCTTTGAAAATCTAATGTTGGGAATCACAAGCTTGTTAGGTTTCTTTCGACCGAAGCTTTATTGAAAGTTTGTTACGTGGATATGAATGTGTTCATTAACTTGAAAATTCTTCCCAAATACGTTCAAACATTCACATTCACCCTTGTGATACCCATAGGATTTGCAAGATGGGAATTCTCACTTTATCGAACCACGATGTTTTCCCGGATAAGCACAAGTTGAGAACTGTTGTCATTGCTTTCTCGGGGTTGATACATGTGTCCGGTGATGATGTCGAGGCCGCTGATATGCTAAACGATATCCCAAACCAATTAGAAAGACTATTAGATCGTCAAGACTAGGTGGAGGTTGAGGTGTATGTTGGGGTTATGGAGTGATTCCTAGAGCCTTAAGAATGTCAGAATCTATCACAAATTCCCTATCATCGGTTCTTGAGAATATTTACCGTGATTTTGTCCCATTGAATGGTGTTCCGTATTGTTGTATGTATATCGTGAGGCGTGCATTGCTTGGTTAGGCACGAAGAAGTTTGTGTTTGAGGATATCAATAGACACTTTGAGGATAGGATTTTGTTGCAACTTTTGTAAGTCCACATACAGTTACTTTTTCAATTTCGCCCATTGACTTTTAGGAAGGATTTCTTCGTCGAGAGACATTGGGTGAGTGCGCCAGAAGTAATGTTCTCACCGAGAGGTTGTGTTTGCCATTGAAGATCTGAAGATATACACAACCAACAACAATGATTGGGAACATGTTAGATTATAAATGGTTAGTTAGACAACATTGAATACACCCTTATGTCATAAACACACAAATTTAGAAGCTTCGATAGGGTTCCCATAAGCATATTGAGAGATAAATTGGCATTAGAGTTTTTTAAGGTTAAAGACTCCAATTGATACAGTTTTCACGAGATGTGTTGTTTTGGAATTAAATTAAAAAATTTAGAAGCACATTTGCTAAGAAATAATATCATGAAACAAGATACAAATGTGGAAATGATAGGTTTGTATGAAACAAGTTGTGAAACTAAGTTTCCTTGAGAAAATCCAAGTACAACTTGCTGTGAAATGTTATAGCAGGTCACAAAGAGTGTGTTGTCAATACAAGTTGCTACAGAAATCTGAATCAAGATTGTAAGCATGAGATTATCTAGCAAGTTGCCTTAAAATATTTTAATAACCTAGTCAAATGAATGAACCGGTTAAATTAAGCTAATCATAAATGGACAAGTCGCTATAAAGGATAACAAGGCAAGTTGCTACATGAAAACTTACTAAATTAAGCTAACTTGTAGAACAAAAGTAAGCCATCAACAGTAACAACGCCGAAATCGCTACAAATCAGTTCATTAAGTCGCTACAATTACTAAGCCGCTAACTTGTAAAGACAGTAATGCATCAACGGTAATATCTAAGTTAAGCTACAAATTAGTTTGTTAATACAAATAAGCGGGAAAGCGTTTATTTATATTTTCACGATCTTCAATGTTTTGTCGATAACAAATATAAAATCATTTAACGAAACAAATAAAATGCATTAAATAGTTTGAGTTAATAGTTTTCTAAACACACTTACGCTTTCACATAAAACACTAAAACAAGTATAAGTGATTTTATGATTTAGATACATATGTACAACAACTAGTGTTTACATATTGGGTTAAACATATACTTAAACTAAGTATACTAAAATGGGTAAAAACTAAGTGTATGCTAAATTGGGTAAATACAAGTATATACTAAATGAGTAAATACTAGCAAATGGTTTTGACCCATAACCCATGGTTTTATATATACCACTTAACCAAGTTCATTGTATCTAGAAAGAAAACCATGGATCAACCCATAACCCATGACCCATAACCAAAATACCCATGGGTAAATAGGAGCGGACCACGGATCCCAGCTTTGTGCTAGCGGATCCCTTGTAGTAGGATCCGGTGGGATGGGGAAGCAATTTCCTATAAATAGAGAGCCAGTTCTTCCTCTACTATGTGTGCTTTTACATAAACTTCCCAAAGTATTCTAACCCTCTAACCTCGGATCTAAGTGATCTATGTAGTTTGTCTTTTGTTTTTGTGTGATCTACTAGGTTCCTCTCAAAGGAAAGATCACCACCTCTGAAACGTCTGGCTCAAAGTCCATGAGTTGCCATGCTTCGTCATCATCAAGACTACTAAGTTTATCTTGTTGATAGTTCTTCCTTTCTCCATAGATGTTGGGTTGAAGGCATTAGTGCCGAAAGTGTCAAGATGAAAGCATTAGTGAAAGGTGCTCATCATTATGTCAAGCATTAGTGAAGGATGCTAAAGGTGTCAAGACGAAGGCATTAGTGAAGGGTGCTGGCGTTGTGTCAAAGGCATTAGTGAAGGATGTCTAAGAATCAAATCAAGTGGCCTTTGGGAAGAATGCCTGGTGCATAATCGATGAGGTGCATTGTTATACATATATGTATTTGTTTATATACAAGGATGGTGATATCCTTGATGGTGTTGTAACAAGGAGTAGATCTCCATGAGATTAGGTGTTGTGTAGGTTGAAGGTGTAGTTCACCTAAGGTGTGAAAGAACTAAGGTACTTAGCCTAGTACCTAATAAAGGGTGGTAGGCGTTGTGAAGGATTAGTTCTCTAAGGTGTGAAGAACTTCGATTGGTTAGCCTATAGCAGTATAAAAATTGAAGCGTTGTGTTAGGTGTGGTTCGCGCTTGTGTGAAAGAACTCGATGTTAGCTTTATGGAAAAAGGTTAAGCGACGTTGTGAGAGCTTCTCCGCCATAAGAGTTGGTGTAGTGTTTACGAACTCTCAGTAGGTGACTCGAGGAGGTGGAGTAGGGCAGGAAGGTGTCCTGTAGGCCAGAACCACTATAAATAACTTGTGTCGTGGTGATGTGCTCTTACTCTTTATCTTTCATTACACGTTTATATATCTATCTATCAACGTCCAACATAAAAAACCAAATAGATTGACATAAGTCTATCTAAATATTTAAAAGGAAGTTTTAAATTGATAAAACTATTCAACCCCCATTCTAGTTTTCCACAATTGGCGTATAGAGCCGTTACCAAGTTTTTGTATATTGTACTTTGAAAACTTGATCGATCCGTGTATGTTTAAAACTACAGAAGAAATTTCTTAAAACAAAAGTCATGTTTTTAGAAATCATCATATGTTGGATAGTGATAGATCATTCTAACATTTTCCTTTGAGAAGTCTTCATACTAGGATTTGGGTATCTTAGAAGATCATGAAGTATTTCGCCTCTATGGTTTCTAAAACCATAAAAAGGGAATATAGCAAAAGATTGGGGTATCTTAGAAGATCATGAAGTATTTAGTCTATAGTTTCTAAAACCATAAAAGGGGATATAGCAAAGGTATGTTTTCTTAGTTACATTTTTTTTCAAAAGCGTGCTAAATTGCTTGTGGACAAAATGGTGATATATGCTTCTATCTTATAATAAGCATAATATGAAAAGTGTTTTAGTGATTTTTTTTTTAAGTTTTGTTGTTAGATATCTTGTTAATCAAGCTTGAATAAAGGTAAAATGGGTAATATAACTTCACTAAAAAGTCTACAAAGACTAAACCTTTCGGGGTCAAAGCATACATTTTTGTAATTCGGTAATGATCAGCGGATCCCTCGAGTTACGGACGGATCCTCAAGCAAGGGATCCGTGGGATCCGTAGGTACAGAAGGCGGTTTTTGTCAATTTCAAAATTCATAACTTTTAACCGTAAGTCGTTAGAAGTCGTGCCACCTATCGTTTAAAGGTATTTGAGTCTACTTTCATTTAAAAATGATTTCATAAACTGATTCAAAACAATAATTTACAGAATCATTGATTTATAATAGAAATTCATTTTTCGGTCATAACTTTTGCATAAACTTTTGATCTAATTGGAGACGGATGTTTTCGCTTTTGAATAACAATGTGTCCTCTATTGAAATTAAGGTTTTGATCATATTTATAAACATAAAATAAACTAATCAAGCTTGGTATACATGTTTATATTTAACACAAAGCGATGAAAAGAACTTTCGTATGCTATGCTAAATGATAAATTGTCTTTTTTGCATTACTTGATTATTTGCTTATCTAAAATAGCTTTTGTGCTTGTTTGATTGAATAGCATATGTGGTTTCCTTACCTTGCTATTCATTCTCTTGTTTGTCAATTTAGTAATATTCTACTAATCAATGTGCTATTTGAAGGAGTGTTTGGGATAACATCTAGTTGTGTCGAAAATGTTAGTTTAGATACTTAAATAAGTCATATAGGTTGAAAAATGTTTAAAACATATAACACACTAAATGGATTTTTGATTAAGTTTGTCATGTGCAACATAAATGTTTTATGTGCTTATATGATTTCTTTTGTTCTTGTATCATTTTCTAAAAACAACAAGAATGTACATCGGATCATAACCTACACTTGTGTTGATGATGTACTCTCCCATTTTCCTTTTTATGATCGCTCTCCAAGCTTCATAGTAGGATTGACAACTTGATTATTTCATCCGATATACTTTAGTAAATTATTTTGCAGCATAATATATAATTGTTCATATCCGAAAGTCCAAACTCAAAGCTTTCCAACAACATATGTTGAACTAGCTCATCCAACCATTTTTGTTGTTTACCATATGGACAACTTTTAAACTTATTTTTAACATGAAGCCTTAGTTGTCTCAAGTATATATTAATATTAAGCGAAGCAAAGTATCATCATTGTTACTCTTTGATAGGCCATTGTAGGAATATAAATTTTCCTAACTTGAGAATGAATATTGGAGAACTTATTGCACTAGAAACTCAATTTGACCTAACGGTTGAATTGCTTCCTTGATAGAAGTTGGGTATGTGGAATCACCGTAAAAATGGTCGTGTTTAGCCGTAATTGAACCGCTAGTATTGATCTCATATTCATTCTCTCACTTGAGAAATTTATACTCCTATGTTTTCCTAAAAGTAAGTTTACAATGGAAATACTTTGCATTGTCTTAGGATTACTAATCAAACAAGTTGTAAAATAAAATATTCTTTTAGTTAATCACAACCACTTGCCTCATCAAGCGATTATCTTGCTTTGATCGAGAAAAGCTACATGACTTCATGGACGAAGTTCATTGTATGCTAATCACCATCCGTAATGACTATACATAGTTCATTGCTTCAGTTGGCCAAAACAACCCTATTGTCTTGAACACTATCATATACCTTGCATGTTGTTAATACAAACGATTTACTTAGTCTAGATCAGAAATATGTTTTGAGTTTCTTGAATAGTGCTTGTTAAGTTTGATAAACCTCTTTTATTTGTGAGCTCGATCTCATTTGATATATTAGTGTTAGAACCTCTTAAACTTGAAATATGATGCATTGTCAAAGTCATTGCAAACCTTTTGTAAAGGTTACGCTTAGCAGAATGACGGATCCCAAAATTTGTGATTGACGGATCCCTACTCTTAGGAACAGGTGGGATCCAAGCAATGAGAAAATGCAATTGCAATCATTGTATTTCAATCATGTCCTTAGAACACCTCACACTAAGCTAAACATAGTGTCTTAAGGCAAGTTAAGTCCTTATCAAGTTAAGTAGATCCTTTCCTACTTCTCCCTAGATCATACTCAAGACGGCTTGTAGATCTATCATTTTCACTTTAATCCATTACTCTTCCGCTCTCTAGATCACTCATCATTCTCACATGATTCCTCACATCTAGACTTAGAAATCTTTCGATTATGGCAAAATTGATCATAATCATCCTTACCTCAAAATTGGTCGAAATGGATCAAATTCTAGTTCTTCCACCTTAAAACCTTTAGGATCTTCTCCAAGACATTATCCTAAGTCACTATCTGATCACTAGGATCATTTAGCTCCATTTCACTCTCAAGATTTTAGTATCATCTTTGTCCATTAATTGGTAATCACGAAAGTTCCAATTTCTTCCATATAAGGCAATCATTAGCTACATTACTCATTGCCGCGAACATTTAAGTACCCTTCCATTTAAAGACACTTAGGAGAACTGAAACACTCAAAAAGGTATAGGCTTTAGACCTTTCAAACATTACTTCTATCCTTTCCCTATTTGAGAGGGATCCCTAGGATTAGCCTAGAGCGGATCCCCATTGGTGAGGAAGGTGGGATGGGATGTGATTTTATGTCACTCTTTGCTCGAAACAATCATTTCAAGCTCATCTTGCTAACTTGAACACTCCATCTCATCCTAATTAAATCCCTAGATCAGTAAAACTCTGAAGTTGACTCTTGTGCATGCTAATCATCACATTCCATAGGATATTAGAGACTTAAGTCTTGAATGCACTTGCTAAATCCTTCCCTTTTATAAGTCATCTTACTAGAATCCCTTAGTCATCAAACACAAAATAATTCTCAGCATTTAGAAACCTTTTCCTTAGTCAACCCAACCAAGAACCACCCAAGAAACTTGCTCGTGTTGTGCACGAAATTTCCTCAACCGAATCATCTCCGGTTAAACCCACAAATGGTAGGATTTCCCATCCACCAAATCATCATCCGTAAGAGATAATAGTGCTAGAATCTCACCCCAACAAACCCAATCAACAATTGCCAAGAGAACCGCAATAATTAGCATTAAACCTCTTAGGTTAGAAAAGGTATCATCGAGCTCTAAACCAAACATACCTAGTTCTAGAAAAACGTCTAAACCTTCATTCCTAGAGCATGGACTAGAGTCCTTAGAGCCTCTCTCTAATCTCTTCATTAGAGCATTCACCACCGAGAACTTCCCATTCACTAACCTTATCGTTAAATAGGGAACCACCTACATCACCAACTAATCCATCGTTGGAAACAAGGAACCACCAAGGACTTAATCATATGGAGGAATTTCCATTACCACCACTCTCATTCCTATATAGAACCTCATCCTAAATTACTCAATGTACCTCCATCATCATTTGTAGAACCTCCTCAAAACATCCTGTTTCTAATCAAGACAATAATTGCTCTAATTGTCTAAATTACCCATGGACTTGTTCAAAAAGTATGAAATGAGTTGCATTTCATGTTTAATCATCTTCTTGAAAGATTGAATCAAATCAACAAGTCTACTCATCCCTAGACTCAAGCACATTGTTGCTTCTTAAGCTTTGGTCACTTATTAGTATTAGTAGAATATGGCTAAATCATTCTCTTAGTTTATAGAGATTTGTTGATCATCTCTTATGTTTTATTGAATGATAGCTTACTTGCCATATTGCATTGAGTATATGTTTGTTGGTTGAATACATATCTCATTTATGTGATAACATTACTTGTTATATCACCTTTGCTGAAATTTATCAGCTAATACGGATCCCTCAGAATTGCCTAGACGGATTCCTACTAGGAGGGAACCGCGGGATCCGTGAAGACGAAAACTATTTTTCTACTAACTTGGATCACATATGCAGGAAATTGTGCATTATACTTGTTTTCTAACCTTTGTTTTGTAGTTATTCAATCTACACTTGAAGCATTTGACACCCTAAAGCTAGGGAGAGCTTTGTGTCAAAACAATATTGCTTATTGCAATATTGGGATTACATTTCTCGACATCTTGCACAAATTGCAATCATCAAGGGAGCACTTCGTCACTTAGGCGAAATCTTTTTCAAACTTAATTGCAAACAAACTAGCTTAGTATTACTTTCTTGGCGCCACTTACATAGGGATGGACTCGTCAAGGGAGTAAAGACGAGATCCGTTCCGTACTTGCTCTATATTTTTTTTTCTTACATGTTTTCCTAAAACAATGTGTTAGTTTCCTTCCATTTTTTGTTTCGACAAAGGGGAGAAGAAAGTAAAACTACAAATTCAAACGTTTCACAATTTTAGCTTTTCCTTAAAATAATTTTATGTTTTGTCATCAACAAAAGGGAGAGATTGTTAATACAAATATAGTGAAAGCGTTTATTTATATTTTACGATCTTCTAATGTTTTGTCGATAACAAACGTAAAATCATTTAAACGAAACAAATAAAGTGCAGTAAATAGTTTGAGTTAATAGTTTTCTAAAACACTTACGCTTTCACATAAAACACTAAAACAAGTATAAGTGATTTTATGATTTAGATACATATGTACAACAACTAGTGTTTACATATTGGGTTAAACATATACTTAAACTAAGTATACTAAAATGGGTAAAAACTAAGTGTATGCTAAATTAGGTAAATACAAGTATATACTAAATGAGTAAATACTAGCAAATGGTTTTGACCCATAACCCATGGTTTTATATATACCTTAACCATTGTATCTAGAAAGAAAACCATGGATCAACCCATAACCCATGACCCATGACCCATGACCCATAACCAAAAAACCCATGGGCAAATAGGGCGGACCGGATCCCTAGCTTTGTGCTAGCAGGATCACTTGTGGTAGGGATCCAGAGTGGGGGAGAAGCAGAGAAGAGAATTTCTCTATAAATGAGAGCCATTTCTTCCTCTATGTGTGCTTTTACATAAACTTCCCCAAAGTTCTAACCCTCAACCTCGGATATAAGTGATCTATGTAGTTTGTCTTTTTGTTTTTGTGATCTACTAGGTTCCTCTAAAGGAAGATCACCACCTCTTGAAGCAGTGCAAGCTCAAAGTCTATGAGTTGCCATGCTTCGTCATCATCAAGACTACTAAGTTTATCTTGTTGATAGTTCTTCCTTTCTCCATAGATGTTGGGTTGAAGGCATTAGTGAAGAAGATGAAAGCATTAGTGAAAGGTGCTCATCATTCGTGTCAAGCATTAAAAGGATGCTAAAGGTGTCAAGACGAAGGCATTAGTGAAATGCGAAGCTTGTCAAAAGCATTAGTGAAGGATGCCAAAATCAAATCAAGTAGCATTTGGAGAAATGCCTATCGTTATAATCGATGAAGGTAATTATACATATGTATGTTTATATACAAGGATGGTGATATCCTTGATGTTATTGCAAAGTAGATCTCGGAGATGGGTGTTATCGTGGTGTAGTTCAAATCTGCAGCCTAGTACCTAATAAAGGGTAGGCGGCGTTGTGAAGGATTAGTTCTCCTAAGGTGTGAAAGAACTCGGTGGTTAGCCTATATATAAGAGTGAAGGCGACGTTATGTTGTTAGGTGTGGTTAGCCTTGGTGTGAAAGAACTCGATATTTAGCTTTGTACCGGAAAAAGGTTAAGCGAAGTTGTGAAGGCTTCTCCGCCATAAGGAGTTGGTGTAGTGTTTACGAACTCGAGTAGGTGAGAGGGTGGAGTAAGGAGCAAGGAAGGTGTCCTTGTAGCCGAACCACTATAAATAACTTGTGTCGTGGTGATGTGCTTCTTACTCTTTATCTTTCATTACACGTTTATATATCTATCTATCAACGTCCAACATAAACAACCAAATAGATTGACATAAGTCGATCTAAATATTTAAAAGGAAGTTTTAAATTGATAAAACTATTCAACCCCAACACGTTCAGTTAATCCATATACACAAACGATTTTAGAAACACAACCCAACTCGAATCACAAAGAATACGCTCACAAATTCATTAATACATATATTCATGAGAATTACAACAACCCTAGTGCATCCAAACAACCCTTGATCCATTAACACATATATCACAATTATTTTCATTCAACAAATCCAACAACAAACCTCTACGAGGTAATTAAGAGATTAGGGTCAAGTTAGTGGGATACATTGGAGAAAGGAGTTAGGAAATATATATTCTACATATTCAAAGACAAGAAGGATCAATATGGCCTTACCACACTCAATTAAACTAAGATGAGAGAACGAGAGAAATAATTATTTTTTAAGTTTTGAAATATGAAGCGGCAAGTCGCTAGGGTATAGGGAAGGGTTTAAGCAAGATTACCAAGTTGTCACATTTAGTCCCATGGTTTTGTGAGAGGTTAGCAACTCGCTATCCTAGAATCTTAATAAGTCTCTATTACAAAGTAAGTCTCTAACCTCAAATTTACCAAACCAAGTTGCTAAGACATTACAAAGCAAGTTGCTATCTTGTCACATTATGTATTACAGACTCATTAGTTTCATGAACTTATCAGATTGCAAGCTTTAACTTACGAGATATGAGATAATATAATAAGATAAGCAAACTAACATAATGGATAAGCAAATTAACAACCACACTTTGAGCACAGAACATAACCAATCTTAGCATAGATATAAACAAGATAACTTGAAAATTCTCCCCAATCAATGTAACCAGAGAACATTGATTGAATTCAACCCCTTGCTTATAAAATAAGAATATCAGTTGTTGAACTTCATCTATGATCCGTATCATTATATATATATATATATATATATATATATATATATATATATATATATATATATATAAACAAGATTTGTACCACCATTTATAAGTGAGTCCACGATTCAAGTTGAATAGGAGTCAATTGAGGTACATCAATTTTGGCATGCTATAGCTCACAGGTGAGCTATATTCATTTCATGGAAACCAAGTCATGAAGTTCCGAGATTGAATTGGCATTATACCTGAAAAGCGGTGAGTACTTGGCTTAAGTGTAGAATTGCAAATGGATGGGTTAGTGACATGAGTAATCTCACTATTGGATGTATCACAGTTTAATATTGAAGTATCATTATTAGAGATCCCTTTGGGCTCAATATTCTTGAAGAATTTTCTGTGATCCACTTAAGGCAAGATCTAGGTATGTAAGTCCGTTTGGATCCAGTAAACTTAAATAATCTGCCAGTGGGAATCCATTTGAAGCGTGCTAGTAGATTTGTGTGTGTGCACTTCTCTGTTTTAGACTATTGGTCCTTTTGTAATTAATTTGTTTCTTTGGGGATTGATCAGCCAATTGATGCTTCTTTTGAGAATTCGGACTCTAGTGTTCACGATCTTTGAGCATTGAACATTAACACAGGGTTTGTGATTTATCATAGTGGAACTAAGTAATGAAGTGGCCCGTTTTGTCAAAACAGTATTCGCTCAACTTGGGAGGCAAGCCGGATTTTGATGGTTTAGATCTTTAGTTCTAAAGGCATTGGAACACTTACTTGTTTATGTTTTTGAGTTGTTCGAGCAGTTGATTTTCCCAAGGTTGATGGTTTTGCAAACTTAGTGTTCACCCTATTTCCAATAGATTTCTAAGCTCATTTTTTAAGGCAACAATATTGAAACTCTTATCCTGAATTTGAGCTTTGAGAGCATTAACGTCAGCCAAAAAAGAATTTGTTTGATCAAGCAACTTGGAATTGGTCTCCTACAAGTTCTTTCTTAATGCCTCATTTTCTCTTAATAGATTGGACACACATAGAGCCGATTCGGCATTCCTAGATTTAAGTGAATCACTCATCATGACAATTACATTTATGCACTTCGAGAGTTGTAACTGGTTGCATATGGTTGAGTCTTTGTCTGAATGCGGTTTTAAGCGATTAATTTCAAAAAATTCTCAAAATTCGAAATTCACGATTAATCGCAAGTCTTTTCAATAAAAGCTTTCTTCCTTTTGTTGTATTGCAATTTCCAACGAAATACAATGTTTTTCAAGAATTGAGTATTTGTTTGAAAGTTCATCATAAACCCTTTTTTCAATCATGTCATTAGTTTTAAGAGTTTTAGATGTTTCAACCAAGACCGATTTTGCAAGATTATGTTCGAGTTAGGATCAAGTAGATCGGATACATTAACACATGAATTACTTTGATAAGTTAGTGGTACCTCATCACATGAAACCGTTTCATCGGGATATGTCATCGATTTCACATGAATCTTAGGAGTTGTCATGTAAATGTTTCACCCTTTTGGGACTCAGGTCTTTGAGATCATATCGATAGTTGTTGTCATCTCCTTTATTGCAAGAACTTCGCATTCGGTATCACTCATTTGTTCAACTGATCCATTGCATGACCTATCATAATCTTCCCTTAACATCACTTGACACCCATTCAATTCATTTAGCTTGTCATTCACTTGGCGAAGCTTCCTTATGTATATTTCCATATTACCCATAAGTTGAATAAAGGTGTTTCTGAACTCATGAATTTCCATTCCAGTGTGTTTCTTGAATGAAATTCCAGTCGTCATGTCAAAATCGAGGAATATTCCCCGGATAAGTGGTTGAAATTGATTGAAGATTACTAAGTTGCATTAGATTTATCAGTTGAGAACTTTTCTTTGGTAATTTGAAACCACGGGTGTTCTAAGTTAATTAGCACGTTCTTGTGGGTGGAAAAGTCCTGACGAAGGAGAAACCGGCTTGTTCGATCCATAGTTGTAGATAAAAGTAGTTTGAGATGCTAATGAAGTAGTTGAAAGGGCTTAATGTTGCATTCCATTTGCCTTGCATTATTTGTCAATATCAAGAGTGACTCATTAGAATTGTTTTGATTATAAGTTGTCGAATCATTCAAGAGGTAGAATTCCGGGTATGACATTTCATTTAATGCATGGTATCATAGAGTGCTGGTGATTAAAGGATCAGTGATGTAAGACATTATGAGTTGTAAGTATCTTCTACATGAAACCTCATTACTGATGGAGATGATTGTAGGTACGTTGGTAGACATGTTTACAATTAAGCGGGATTTTATAGCTCATGATTAAACCGAAATAGATTCTTTCAGGGATTTTACTAAATCAAGAAAAACCGTATACAACCAAGAATCAACCAATTCGCTAGTAACCTTGAACCAGTCGCTAGCAATTTTGGCAAGTGGTAAAGCTAGAACCAAATTAAGCTAAGTTGTCAAGTCGCTAAATAGCAACTCGCTAGGCACCAAATCGCTAACAAACTTAAGTACAAGTCGCTAACTTTCACCAAGTCGCTACCCGTAGTGGATAATCCACTAAGTGTACGTTGTGGCTTGCCTCAATAGACAAGTCGCTAAGCTCAACTCGCTAAGAACTTCAACTACAACTCGCTAACAACTTACAAAGCAAGTCGCTAGCTAGAAAAACAATCCGTGGCTCAAGTCGCTAGGTAGAAAATCTCACAAACACCACTTTTCAATCCAAAAACAACCCAACCACGATGATTCAAGCTTACCAAATCAAAACCCAAGCACATACAATGATTCTAAACACAAAACTACACCCAAGATTCAAACTTTAACACTAGAAATGATCCAAATGATGCAAAAACCACTAAACTTTTTCAAACTCTAAAACCATCTAAAAGTCACTAGAAATCCAAGGATATGTAAGAGATGATCAAACCATGGCTCTTGATACCATTTGTAACATATTGGATTTCATATACACATCATAACACAAATACACTTAGGCGTATAGATGATTTCTAGAGAGAGAAAGTGGGATGTTTTTAGAAAGAGAAACTTGTGGAATGTTAGATTCCAAATGAACATCCAACCCTCTACCTTGCAAGGTAGAGGGTATTTATAGGTTACAAACTAAACGACCTCCTGACGGCCTATGGATCAGGTATACAAAGGGTAAAGACCCGTCCTTCCTCCACGGTGTTGCACTAGACTAATACTAAGCTAATAACTTACTAACAACTAACATAATAAACGATATGTCTACGAGCTAACTTAAGCTAGATTATACATGGGGTGACCGATGCTTCATAATAGAATTTCCAATTCCTAACAATTCTGCTGCAATTACTTTTGCCCATGAACCTGGAGTCATGAAGGGCACCAGACACTATCCTAGACAATATCACTATGTTCGAGAGCAAGTCGAGATAGGTGAAATTAAGTTGCTCAAAGTTCACACAGATGATAACCTAGCAGATCCTTTAACGAAGGCCTTACCTGGTGAAAAACTTAATCATTTGTCTGATAAGTTTGGACTTCGTTTAGCTAGTAGTTTCATGCCCATCCGTGACTAAGTATTTTAGATAAAAGGATATTGTAAACATTATTATTGAAATGAAATAAATTATTTTGTTATGTTTATTATTCATTTATTATGATGTTATCCTATATTTGCATGTTTAAATCCTTGAATAACTTAAGTTATTCTAAATAGTCCGTTGTCAATCAATAACATGGGAATGATATTGAATTAAGACAAATCTGAGTATTAGTTAGAGTATACTTGAAAGTATGCTGATGCGTAGCATGACTAATTTCAGATGATATTTAATGAATTGAGTATAGGATTTATCCCACCCACATGATGATACTTTATGGATCTTAGTCATTAAGTATATCATGAATATTTATCCTCTGACTTGAGATACCAGAGATATGTCATGGATGTAGTGCATTTTTTTGAAGCAATCTAACGCTATATGTAACTGGTAGTTATAAGGATTGTTTTCAGAAGTGTTGCGAAATTTATGAATTCTGCTTGTAGTCAAAACATGATTTGTTTCCTTCAAGTTTATTTTGAAGTATAATACTGCTTGGCCCCTCGTAGGGTTGTCAGGATGTTTGCATGGCCATGCCCAAGGTCTTCTGGAATATGTTCATAAGAATTGGTAATCTTGATCAATCACATAAAGCGAGAAACAGAATAGTTAGTTAAGAAATGAGTGAGATCCATATTCTTATTAACATGATATTAGAAACAAAAGGATGAATATGATGATGAATCATCGAAACTTGGTTTTTCTCCAGAAAACCATACACGAGTTGTACCGGGGGCATTGGCATGTTGCTAGACGCTAACCAATGTCATTTCATGTTTTGTAAACATATCCAAGTGGGAGCTGTTGGAAATGTATATATTTATAAATACGTAAATGTCCGGATTCGAACTCGTGACCACGGGATAGCACACATTAGCGAATGAGAATTCAAGTTAAATAATTAATGTTAATGATTACGATTAATTATTACACATAAAGTCCGTCTAACGATCGTTAAGTATTTAACGGAAATGACTAACGACCGTTAAATGTTAAATGGGAGAATATATAGTGAATATCTTGAAAATGGAAAAGATTTGGAATCCCTTTTCTTTCTCTTAGGGTGGCCGGCCAAGGGGTGCTCTCCAAGCCCTAAACCCTAACTTTTCTTTCAAGTTTTCCATTCACTATATATCCAAAGGCTAGGGTTAAGGTTTTTACATAACTTTGTGCTTTGAATTAACCCTAGATCTTGCCTCTCCTCTCTCTTGCTTACTTCGGCCGAAACCCTCCTCCAAGGGTGTTTTGGTTTTGTTTTTTCATAAAATAAGGACTTGTGTTAGATCTAGCAATCGCTTGATTCGTGGTTAATTCGTGTGTACAAAACTGTGGTAGTAAGACACTATTCTTACACCTATTGGTTTGAGTTGTAAAACGGTAAGAGACAACTCTTTAAACCACTTCATCTACTTTGTTCAAGAGATCTGACATTTGCAAGAGGTATGTTACGTAATTATTTCAGTTAATTATTTATTTGTTATGATCTTAAGTCTTCCGCTGTGTACTCTGTGATGTCTACATGTTTTATTGTATGTCATATAACATAAACTCAACATTATTTACAAGTGCAAAATTCCTAAGGCAGCTATGAATAAGAATCTATATATGTAAATCATAAATAAATTGATGACTGGGTGATATGAAATTCTGACTTGAACCAATATTGTAAAAGAGGAGTTGGTTAAAAGTTGAAGGACTCAGATGGAACATTGAGATAGTGTAGGGTCTATTTTGTATCTTTTCTGATATTTCATTTACTCTGTTTTTCTTCTGTATAAAAACATCTTGTATCTTTCATTTTGGAGTAATAAGGAGAATCATTTTCACTGTGTGAAATGTGTGTTTCTCTCTACTCATTACTGTCAACATGGTATCAGAGCTCAGTAATGAGTTCTTGATCAGTTACAACCGTCACAACCGTAACCACCATAACTAACTTTTCCGATCACCATAAACCACCGTAACTAACTTTTTCCGATCATTATCAAACCATCATTTCTCCATCATTTCTATCATTCTCGTCACAATTCTTTCATCAATAACTATCAAATTTTCATCTACATTCTGGAAAAGTGATTCAGTTCAAGTGTCTTGTTCAAGACTGAATTTGTTGAATCATCTGGTTGTTATAACGGTTCTTTCAAGATTGTTGAAGCTTCCGCAACGTGTTAACAATGGCAGCATCATCTTCTTCAACTGATGCTACTAGCCAAAACAGTCAATCTCTTTTGTTCCAAAATCCACTGTATTTGCATCCTTCTGATGGCCCTGGTACTCTTGTGGTGAATGAAAAATTGTTAGGAGCATAAAACTATCGTTCTTGGAGAAGATCAGTTGAAATTGCTCTTTCTACCAAAAGAAAGTTAGGTTTCATCAGAGGAACAGTTCCAAGATCACAAGATGATGTGAATTTACAAGAACAATGGGATACATGTAATAATCTGGTGATTAGTTGGTTAATGAACTTAGGTCTGAATCAATTGCAAAATCCATTATGTTCATTGGAACTGCTTATGCATTTTGGATTCAACTTGAGAAAAGATTTGCTCTCAGCAATGGGTCGCATAAGTACAAGTTGAACAGAGAAACTTATGAGACTATGCAATCAGGAAGATCTGTGAGTGAGTACTATACAAGTATGAAGTGTGTTTGGGAAGAATTGGATTCAATGAATGAATTGCCAAGAATAGTCAATATTACCCCAGAAATTGCTGTTTTTCTAACTGCTTTGAGTACTCAGAAAGAAGAGCAAAGATTGTTTCAGTTCTTGAATGGTTTGGATGACAAATTTTCTCATCAAAGGATTCAGTTGTTGTTAAACTCTCCTTTGCCAAGTGTTGAGACTGCTTGTGCTTTGCTTCAACAAGAAAAGTCTCAAAGGGGAGTATTTGGATTAGGACAGTCAATTGTTGAATCTACAGCTCTCTATAGCAAAGGTGAGGTCAAAGAGAAGTGTAACATATGTGGCTACAAGTGGCATCCACCAGACAAATGTTGGGAGAAAGTTGGTTACCCCACATGGCATTACAAGTATAAGCAGTCACAGAAAGGTAAAGCTCCTTAGAAGGCTGGTTCAGGTTATGTGAAAAAGACAGCTGCATTGGTTGAAACTGGTGGTCATGTGGTCTTTACTTCAAAGCAATTTGAATAACTAATGAAGAGTATTCCTCATTTCAATCAGACCACTGATGAGACCAATGTACTGGAACATCCTTTTGGAGAAGGTACACTTTACTGTTTTTCTTGTGTTAATGGGGTTATAGAAGGATGGATAATTGATACAGGGGCAAGTGATCATATGTCACCAGATAGCATTGATTTAAATGATGTTGAGGCTTGGTATATGTGAAAACATATACCTTTTTCGTTATCAAAACCGGACCAAAAAGACCAAAAAACTAACCCCTAAAGCCATAAATATTGGTGTTTTTGCATTTATGTATGTGCAGGTAACGGATATTGTAAAATGGACAAAAAGAAGACAAAATGGGCAAAAACGAGCACGAGAATGGAAGGAGCACAAAGTTACGGGACCAATGATAATTTTATTTGGAGCATCAAGGCAAGAAAAGAAAAATTTTAAGACCAAACGAAGAATTAATTAATTAAGAAGAAAAAGAAAAATAGAAGAAAGAAAAGAAAGAAAATGGATCAGCAAGAAAAGGAGCTTAAAGGAAAATTAAATGAAAAGAGTTAACACAAAAAAACTCTTGGTCTAGCGGTTGGGTGCATGTTTGTCAACCAAGAGGTCTTGGGTTCTATTCCTACTCATGACAATTTTAATATTTTTGCCACACTTATATTACAAAAGAAGAGTAGCAGCTGCGCTCAATGAAGACCCAAGCCCAACACAATCCAGCGCTGCACTCCTTCCAAGTCCATCCACAGCCCAAGTGGAAGCCAAGCCCAGTGAGCCCAAAGACCAAGATCTTCACAGCTATCAATCCGAATGCAAAATGCAATCTCGCTTGTAAATTTAACTTGGGGACCAAGTTTTAGAAAAGGATTTTTATGCCAAGATTTTATAGTTTAGGGGTCATTATGAAATATTATTAGGGGCCAAAGTGTAACTTGAGGGTTTATAAATACCCACCTCCATCACCTCATTTTAATCATCTTTTTATTTGTATTTTGCACCCAAACTCTTGTATTTTATTTTTATGCTCTTTAGTTTTATAAAAGTTTTATTTATTTCTTGCATCTCTTTATTCTTCTCATCTCTTAATCCTTTTTATTTCATTTTATTTTTATAAAACTTTTTATAAAAAACTTATATTTTAAATCTTTAACCTTAATACCCAAATTAGTTTTTGTGGAAACATATCTCCTTGAGAGAGTTTGGTGGTTAAGATTTGATTTATTAAGATTAGTTTACCTATTATTTTAGCTTTTTATTATAAAAATCTTATATTTATATATTTGTGCTAACCCTTAAAGTTTTGATTTTGTTTGTGTAATCCCATCTCTACCGCTAAGGCCGGAGCTTAAGGGTCTTTAAGCATTTTTAATACATAAAGTTTGAAACTTTAGTAATTTTTAAGCTTGTTAGTGAATAAAGTTTTAAACTTTACTTACTAATTAGTGGATAAGATTAATAAAGTTGTAAACTTTTGTGTAAATTTATGCTTATTTGATCGGGTGGTTTTATTCCTCTGTTATCATCCCGGGTTCTATTTTCTTTACTTTTTGAATCTTTAGTAGTTATTAATTTTAGTATAATAGTTATGCTTATTTTTATTGAATTAATTGCTATGTGTTGGTTTGCTATGCTTAGTGAGTAGGCTTTTTATATACTTGTTGAGTAGATTATTTCGTGAATTAAGTGTGGTTTTATAAAAGTTAGAAAATCTATTGGTTAGTAATTTTAAGTTACTTAGATTGAAATTTTGGTTGTTTAAGCGAGCAAAAGCCGTGAAAATAATTGGGTTTTAATCTAGATATTGATATCTCTTTATGAAAAATTGTTTTCAAAAGAAACCAATGTTGTGAGAAAATAATTAATTGTAAAGATATTAATTAATCAATAAAGGACTTAATTGAAATAATAAACCACACTTAAGGATCTTGATAATTTGCTTAACAAGTATATCTTTTCATCTTATATTTCTTATTCGCTTGCTTAGCATATTTTAGTTCGTTACCTTTAGTTGTTATATTTTATCGTTAACTTTAGTCTATTTACTTGCTGCTAGTTTTATTATTGTCCTTAGTTTAATCATTATCATTTTAATTAGTCAAAAACCCATAAACTTATATGTTTTTAGTTTAATTTGCATAATTGCTTATTTGTGTTTAGCTTTCTTGGTTTACATGCTTAATTGTTTCTTTCTTATTAAGTTCCAAAACCCAAAATATTTTTATCCTATTCAAATCACTCGACCTTTAAACAACGAATCGATTTTCCATTACACCCTCGTTGGGAGAACGACCTGGGAATTCCGTACTTCCGGTAAATTATATGTACGAAAACGACAAAATCAAGGCTCTTAAGTGTAAACAGGTTATTAATCTGCCAAATGGACATACTTCAGTCATTTATAAAGTAGGCAATGTTGCTTTACAAAATGGACTTAAGCTGAACTATGTTCTCATAGTACCTTCCTTCAAATTCAAGCTTTTGTCAGTCTCTAAACTAACAAAAGATTCTCAGTGCTTTGTTACATTTTATGAAAAATTATGTGTTATCCAGGATTTGAAAACCAGGAAGGTGTTGGGCTTGGGTAAAAAGCAAGTTGGCCTCTATCATCTACTCAATCTTCCTCTGGATCAAATTCATGCTCAACTTTCTTCAATGGTTGTGTCTGCTCTTGAAGATTGTAGCTTATTTTCATTTTTCTCAAACTGTTATGTTCCTACAAACTATGCCTTTAGTGTTTTCAATAACTCTTACAGTTTGTGGCATCATAGACTTGGTCACATTTCTGATTCTACTTTCAAACATATTACTTCTGTTCCTGAAAGTGTCTCTCATTCTACTGAAAATTCTTGTTTGACTTGTCCAATGGCAAAATTCACTAAACTTCCATATTCTGCTAGTACTGGGGACCCTATAAAGTTCTAACTATAGGGAATCATAAGTATTTTCTCACTATAGTTGATGATTGTAGTAGAGCAGTTTGGACATATTTACTAGTCAGAAAGTCAGATGCCTTTGCTACTTTCAAGTCATTTGTTACTTTTGTGAAGAAGCAGTTTGAAAAAGATATAAAAGTGGTGAGATCAGACAATGCTTTAGAATTTCTCAAAGGTTCTATAGGCCCTTTTATGGACTCACTGGGAATAGTGCATCAAACTTCATGTGTTGATAGACCTCAACAAAATGGGAGGGTAGAAAGAAAACATAGAAACATATTGGAGATAGCCAGAGCCCTAAGATTACATGCTCATTTGCCTGTACATTATTGGGGTGACTGTGTTATCACTGCAACATATCTCATTAACAGATTTCCCACTGCTGTGTTGAAATTTAAGACACCTTATGAAGTTTTAATGCAATCTAAACCTGAGTACAGTCATCTAAGGGTGTTTGGTTGTTTAGCAATGGCTAGTAATCCTTCGAGAATTGCTGATAAATTTGATTCCAGAGGTGTACCTTGTTTATTTCTGGGTTATCCACAACATCAGAAGGGGTACAAACTTCTGAATTTGCTGAATCGTACAAGGTTTGTGTCAAGAGATGTTGTCTTCTATGAGCATATATTTCCCTACTCTAAAACAAGTATGATGCAAGTTCTTCAACATGTTCCTGCACCCATTTCTTCACCATTGTGGTATGAAGATTTTGTATCCACAACACAACCTGTTCATGATTCTGCTGATGTTACTGCTGAAGTTCATGATTCTGCTAATGTTACTGCTGATGTTACTGCTGAAGTTCATGATTCTGCTGATGCAGTAGAATAGCATACACAAGTTGAAGAAACATCTTTTGAATCTCAAACTGCACCATCTTTTGTTCCAACCACTAGTGTTCAAGATACATGCATCAGAAGATCCACCAGAGTGTCAAGTGCTCCAAGCTGGCTAAAAGATTATGTAACACCAATTCATCAACCAAAGGCTAATCAAGTGTCATTTACTCCTTTACAGTCTCAATTTCATGCTTTTCTATGTGCTTTAGTGGCTCAGTCAGGCACTACTTACTTTAAAAGAGCGGTTAAAGAAGAAGATTGGTGTAATGCAATGAATTTGGAGCTAAGAGCATTAGAGGAGAATGATACGGAAGTGGACTGTTCTACCCAAAGGGAAGAAAGCTATTGCTTGTCACTGGATCTACAAAATCAAACTCAAAGCTGATGGTACACTTGACAAGAAGAAAGCTAGAATTGTAGTGAATGGGGATAGACAAAGAAAAGGTGTTGACTATGAAGAAACTTTTGCTCCAGTGGCAAAAATGGTGACTGTTAGAGCTTTACTTGCAGTGGCAGCCATGAAAGGTTGGGACATTTTTCAAATGGATGTATCTAATGCCTTTCTACATGGTGATCTCTTTGAAGAAGTGTATATGCAAATGCCTCAAGGGTATACTGGAAAGGGGGAGAGTGTAAAAGATGTTCCTTCCGATCAAGTTTAGTATGCAAACTCAAGAAGTCCTTGTATGGCCTCAAACAAGCACCTAGACAGTGGTTTGCCAAACTCTCTTCAGAGATTGTTGTCTTTTGGTTATACTCGATCTAAAACGATTACTCATTGTTCATCAAGCACAGATCTGAATCATTTACAGCAGTCCTTGTTTATGTTGATGATCTTTTAATCATTGGTTCTAGCAATACTCAGATTCAAGTTCTTAAAACACAATTGAGTACTCATTTTCACATGAAGGATTTGGGACAGATGAACTACTTCTTAGGTGCGGAGGTGTGCAAAAGTGACCAAGGCATTTTCATCTCTCAAAAGAAGTACACTACTGATTTACTTCAAGAAGTGGTTGACTAATGCAAGACCATACAAGTTGCCTATGGATTCTCATATCAAGTTGCAAGAAGACATGGGAACTCCTTTACGATCCTAAGTATACTGAAGATACATAGGCAAACTCATATACCTCACAATAACAAGACCTGACATTTGCTACACTGTGCAGTTGTTGAGCCAGTTTATGCAAAATCCTACATCAGTGCATATGCAAGCGGTGAAACACTTGATGAGATATTTGTTGAATTCACCGGTCAAGGCATCTTGCTAGCTAATGATTCATTTGTTCATTTGACACCTATTATGACAGTGATTGGGCCAGTTGTCCTATGACAAGGAGGTCCACCACTGGCTATTGTATTTTGTTGGGTCAATCACCTGATTCATGGAAATCTAAGAAGCAACAAGTGGTGTCTAGATCATCACCGAGCTGAATACGAGCCATGGCCCTAACATGTTGTGAAGTTACTGGCGTGGTGACATTGTTGAAAGATTTGAGGCTCAAAGATCTTGGTCCTGTAGATTTGAAATGTGATAATCAAGCCGCCATTTATATAGCTGCCAATCCAGTCTTCCATGCCAGAACAAAGCATATAGAAGTGGATTGCCATTATGTAAGGGATCAAGTCAAGAATGGTGAAGTCCTACCTTCTCATGTTTCCACTAAAGACCAGCTGGCTGACGTGTTTACTAAAGTTCTTCCAGCTGATCAGAATTCTAAATTAATGTCCAAGTTGGGAGCTTGCAGTCCTTTCACCTCTCAACTTGAGGGGGAGTGTAAAAGAGGAGTTGGTTAAAAGTTGAAGGACTCAGATGGAACATTGAGATAGTGTAGGGTCTATTTTGTATCTTTTCTGATATTTCATTTACTCTGTTTTTCTTCTGTATAAAAACATCTTGTATCTTTCATTTTGGAGTAATAAGGATAATCATTTTCACTGTGTGAAATGTGTGTTTCTCTCTACTCATTACTGTCAACAAATATACTTATAATTTTGTATGTGTTTTGTATAGCATACTAGGAAGGTTTTCGGGCTGTGCAAACGCTAATGATGATGAGCACATCATAGTAATAGCTGAATATTTAAAGACAGATACACAACATAGTACTAAAAGAAACTGAAATGTGATATAGAATGATGAACACGTGAAGCACAAACAAACTAGTTACTAACATTGTTTCGAACTCGTTTTATTGGTGTAAGTTTAGATGTAAAGCCTCGTTTAGTTGGAACCATTGGCTCAAAAATTGTGATCTTGTTTTGATGTAAGTCTAGCTCCTTTCTAGTGTTTGCTTGAATAAAATTGCCGTTCAAAAAAAAAACTAGTTACTAGGCCAAAGCCCTTTGATACTGAAGAACATTTTCTGCCATCATAAGAGCAGAAGGTGTGGTCTTCGCCGTCCTCTTCGCCGCCACCGTGGCAAGCTCGTCGTCGCTCGCCACCACACCGGCTGGGCTTGCCGGCGCTCGTCTTCGAACCCTTCGTCGTCACCACAACGAGCTGACATGCTGACATTTTTGTACTTTTTTTTTATTGTGGTTGTGTGTGTGATAAATGTGTATGTGGGACTCAAATGAGTAAGTTGGGGTTTGTTGTGAGTGAGGGGGGTTTGTTGTGGTTAGTTGTGGAGGTTTGTTATGATGATGTGGCGCTGACGTGGCGGTGATGAAGAGGTGAAGCCTCTTCACCACACCTTCTGCTCTAAACATAGTCGTTTTTGTAGTAGATCGATGTTTGAGTAGTACTGTAGTTGGCTTTAACCTTATGGAACAACTATTTTGAGGAGTTTTCAAGAAAATGAACCAAGTCATCTACACACTTGTCCTGAACATCTCTGTCACCAAACAAATAAGACATATACCTTCTGTCAACTTAAATTTGTAAATTTTTCGAAAGAGTTCTCGCACAATTTTTTCTATCAAAGTATTAAAAATTGAACCATAAACAATTTATGGGTTAAACTCAAGTTTCACTGTAAAGAAATAAAGTAGCAAAAAATGTATCAGAGGTTACACGTATTGAAAAATGACACGTTTTGGGAACAAAATACACTTCATGACTCAAAATTAGGTTTGGCTCGTGCCACACCCGGCTCCTACTGATCCAGAAAAAATACATAACAAAAGGTATCAATATGATGTGAGAGGTCTAAAATTTAAATTCTACTAGATGCAAACAACTGTAAATTAAAGTGATCCGCTAACCTTATCAATTATTAAACGAAAACATTTTATCCGGTTTTAATATATGTGACAATGATTTCAATCTAACTATTATTAAAAAAGAAAAATTAAAAAAATGCCACAAACCTTAGTGTGAAAACTCAAATATGCCATTCAAATGTATTGTCCTACAAGCAAAATATTTTTGTTTGTTATTAAGAAAGTGTTTGGAAAAAAAGAAGGTAGACAAAGACAAATGAAAATTGAATTATGTATGCACACTCACTACTATATGTGTCTTTTTCCTCTATATATGTGTCTTTTTCCTCTATATATACTCCTACTCATATATATATTTTTTTCTTAAATCACAATCCTTATCCACCGATAATAAGTTAATAACCATCACAAGACAATGAGCACACCTAAAGGAACCATCATCTTCACCACCATTGGCCTCCTACACTACGGGTTCGATGTTTTCTCAACTCACTTACCTCGTAACCTTGATGAAATCTCGTCATCACCTTTAACAGAAACCCGTCTCACAGACGGTGTTTCTGTCAACTTTAATGCCCAGTTTGTAGGACCAGACGATGACAAATGTCGTCTGGTCTGCATTTCCGAACGAAATGGGTCACCTAAAATCTACCTAGACTTAGACCCACTACCATGTGCTCCAACAAGTCTTTTTCATGACCGTCCTATTATTAAGGACGGTCATTTATACTTTATTTCAGCTCATGAAAAGTCCGACCAGCCTTTTAAAAGCTGGTCGGCACTTTACACTGTTGACCTCAATAGTGTAAAAGGTGACACAACCGTAACTCGTTTGACACCGTACGGTTGTGTCGACTATAGTCCATCCGTTTCACGCTCTGGCAAGCTCATCGCCGTTGCGTCATACGGGTCTCGCCCTTGGGGTGGTGAGTTTCACCATCTCGAAACCGATATAGTTGTTTTCCGAAAATCGGACCCCACAAACCGATACCTCGTATGTTCACGAGGTGGCTGGCCTACATGGTCGGGTGATGACACAATTTACTTCCACCGACAATCCGAAGACGGGTGGTGGAGTATTTTCAGGCTCGACTTACCTGAAAATTTCGACACTCCACCACCTGCTCTTACACGTATCACGCCGCCTGGTGTACACTGCTTTACACCAGCGGCTATGTCCTTCCAGCGAGTTGCTGTTGCAACTCGCAGAAAGGACAATAACTACAGACATATCGAAATATTTGATATTGAGTCCAAAACCTTTTATCCAGTGACAAAGCATTCAAATCCAAATATTCACCATTATAATCCTTTTGTATCTCCAGACTCGGGTTTTGTCGGGTATCATAGATTTATAGGCGAATCGGGTGATGGCGAGTCCCTAATTCCGCATTTAAGCCCGGTTTTGTCACCTATTAAAGGTCTTAGAATGTTGAGGCTGAATGGGTCATTTCCAGCAGTGTCTCCTGCTGGTGATCTTATTGCTTTTAATCCTGATTTCGACTCGAATGCTGGTGTTGATGTTGTGAAGTCAGATGGGTCAAAAAGATGGACATTATTCAAGGTGATAATGATAAGTTAAAATATATGCTACATTGGTTTATTCTACTTGTTATTTTGTGCTTGTTTATGCCATATATGTGTTACATGTGTTTGTCTTCTATACTTACTGAGAAAAAAAATGCTTATCAATATGAGGTACTCATTAGAAGTCAAAGTACTTGTTAAATATAGCTTATTATGTGAGTGACAAGGATTAGAATGTTTAACCAAAGTAGCTTGTCTAACAGGGACGAACATCGTTCTACAATTCGTGGAGTCCTACTGAGAAGAACGTGATCTTCACATCAATCGGGCCAATATTCGAATCTGTCAAAAAGACCGTGCAGATTGCAAGGGTCTCTTTCTCATTAGAAGATGATCTCAAGCCCGAAATCAAGGTCCTGACTAAGGAAGAAACAGGAAACAACGCTTTTCCATCTTGTTCACCGGATGGAAAACATTTGGTATTTAGATCAGGCCGGTCGGGCCACAAAAACCTCTACATATTAGATGCCGTTGAAGGGGAGTTTAAAAAAGAGGGTGGAATTCGTCAAGTAACAAATGGGCCATGGATCAACACAATGCCTAGTTGGTCACCAGATGGGAAGCTCATTGCATTCTCATCAAACCGACACAATCCAACAAACACCGAGGCTTTTAGCATTTACATTATGTGTCCGGATGGAAGTGATGTAAGGAGAATATACGTAGCGGGAGAGGAAGGGTCGGATGAGGTGGATAGGGAGAGGATTAACCACGTGTGTTTTAGCGCAGATGGTGAGTGGTTGTTGTTTACCGCAAATATAGGTGGAGTGACTGCAGATCCAGTATCATTGCCTAATCAGTTTCAACCGTATGGAGAGTTGTACGTGGCTCGTTTGGATGGTAGCAAGAGAAAGAGACTGACGTGGAACGGATATGAGAATGGGACACCAACGTGGCATCCCGGAGTCGAAAGTGAGATGGGGAGTGTGTGTTTTGATGGTGTCGGAGATAAGTTGTTGGGTCAATTTGATGAACCCCTATGGATCAACTGTGATATCTAGATATGTAAGTTTTGCACTACCTTGTTTGTGTTATTTACAAGTGCAAAATTCCTCAAGAAGCTATGAATAAGAATCTATATATGTAAATCATAAATAAATTGATGACTGAATCATATGAAATTCCGACTTGAACCATTATACTTATAATTTTGTATGTGTTTTGTATAGCATACTAGGAAGGCTTTCGGGCTGTGCAAACACAGTGATGAACACATCATAGTAATAGCTGAATCTTTAAAGACAGATACACTAAAAGAAATTGAAATATGATATAGAATGATGAACACGTGAAGCACGAACAAACTGAAAGTCGCATAAACTACAAATCAAACTAATTACTAGGCCAAAGCCCTTTGATACTAAAGAACACTTTTTACCATCATAAACATCGTCGATTTTGTACTAGATAGATGTTTGAGTAGTATGTAGTTGGCTTTAACCTTATGGAAGAACTATTTTGAGGAGTTTTCAAGAAAATGCACCAAGTCATCAACACACTTGTCCTGAACATCTCTGTCACCAAACAAAGCCATCATCTCTTTAGCCTTTTCTCTATACACTTTACCCTCTTCTTTCACAAACACAAGACTCAGTGAGTCAGCCACCGTTTCGGGTTCAAATGACCCATCCATATCGTTCCTGTGAATCATATATGCCATCTTTTTCTCCACCAAATAAGTTGCAATCACCCCTTGGTCCGCCATGAATGGCAACAACACAAGTGGTTTACCGAGCTGAAACCCTTCCACCACTGAACTCATACCCGAGTGAATTAATAACCCGCCCACTGAATCATGATTCAGTATCTTAAACTGTGGCGCCCAAGTCCTGCACACCACACCACGTCCACGTGTCCGCTCCTCAAACCCATTTGGCAACTCAATAACTTCATTATCTGATGACCCACGTTGATCAATTAGCACCCAGTAAAACGGTAAACCACAAAGCTCTAAACCTAATGCCAGCTGAGTTAACTCGTATTGATTAGGTTTAGTTTCGGTTCCAAAAGCGATATAAACAACAGAACCTTTTTCATGCTTATCTAACCACTCTTTCGTAAACTGCCAACTTGTATCATTATTCTCTGCAGCCGTTGTTGCGGGTAAAAGCCCTGTTGGAATGACGGGTTTTTTGTAAAGTTGGTTAAGGAGGTTTAACCATTCTGGCTCAAAATCTAGACAGCTTCTAACTAACACCGCATCGCAGCCATGGATAGTGGCTCCAAGGCGATACGAGTCTGTAACCTTTACATTACCATCATCAGAGCTTAGATTCCTCGAAATCTGAAAAAGACTCGCTCGAACATTGGTTTCAAACGTAACCCAACTCGGTTTCTTAGTAAAATCTTCTAGTGTTACATGTCCATGCATCATGGCCTCCGGGTATCCTGCATGTCCGAGAATCACTGCTGGAAAAACACTAAAATAGGCCGTCCGAACTCCATGTTGTGCTGCTAATGGCCCCAACCAATAGGTAACAAAATCATATATGATCCAATCTGGAGACGAGGTTTTAAGAAAATCCATGACGGGTTCCTGGAACCCGTCACATGCAATTTTGAGGTACTTAACTTTATTTAACGGTAAATCCTTAGTGGATTCGGCGTTTTCAGGAAGATTTTCATCTTTTGGTAGATCGAGTTTGACGAATGTGATGGAAGACGTTAAGGATTTCGGTATTTGAGGGATGCGATCGATGTTTCTTGGAGTTGATAAGAAGGAAATCTTATGGCCTTTGATGGCCATAAGCTTTGCAAGTTCAAGAAATGGAATAATGTGACCAAAGGCTAGCCATGGAAGCATTGCAATATGAAGCTTACCATCTCCATTTTTGGCCATGACGAAAATGGTGCTTCTGAGCAAATGGTTATCGAATTTGTTTGTGTTTCCTAACATTAAGATATACATGCAAATATTTAATTTACCTAGCTAGCATTTAAGCTGACACTCTCCCAACTGTTCACTGTGAATAGCTTTTAAATGTTCAGTGTGCCAAGTGTAGATGCAAATAAGGGATATAGTAACATTTGGTCACTTGATAACTTTAGTAGACAGCTTATGACAGCAAATTCATTCTTATAGAACTTATCCTGAAGTTATAGTATAATTCAATATAAGATGTATACTGTATAGTTCCATATTCATAATACACATAGGTAAGTCCAAGGTAAGTGAGAGCAGCCAAGGTGGACTTTCAAGACTTCAACAATGGCGGTCCTAAACTCAAAGCCAAAACAATATAGTGTCCATTTTTTAATCACTTAGTAATTAGTAAAGGACTAAAGGATAATGCCGAAGACGTGCAATTGTGCAGATTAGAGGTGAATCAAACGATCAAAGCCTCGACTAGACTGGGGAAGTGGAGCCCAACAATATAAAAGGGCGTAAAAAGCTTGGGCCCAATAAAAAGCATTTGGTTAAAACTTTGGGTGTATTTTGTAAATTGTCAAAGATACATAATATATTTTTAAATAATTTTTTATCTAGCTAATATGACCGGTAAACAGCAAGTTATCAGGTCACCCTTGATTAAAAGTTACACCGTTAGTCCCCCAAATTAGACCAACTTCGCGAATTTAGTCCTATTTTGATAACGCTTGTTAAAAAAAAAAATTAAAAAAAACTTTTAAATTGTTTTTAAAAAAAAACTTTTAAATTTTTTTTCTTAAAATATATATTTTTTAATTTATAATTTAAAAAAATAGATAATTTTTTTTTTAATCCGGATAAACTCATTACATTTTTTTAAATATTTTGAAAATTGTAATTTTGTAAAAATAAATATAAATTCTGACAGTTTTTAAAAAAATAAAAATTTTGAAAAATCAGGAAAAACTTTTTTAAAAATCTGATTTCTTTTTTTTCTGAAAAATCTGGATAATTTTTATTCTTTAAAAAATTATAATTTTCAAGACTTTTAAAAAAAAATATAAAAGTTTATCCAGATTTAAAAAAATAAAAATAAAAATCTGAAAAAATCTGGAAAAACTATTTTTTAAATCTGATTTTTTTGAAAAATCTGGATAATTTTCATTTTTTAAAAAATTACAGTTTTCAAGATTTAAAAAAAAAAATATTTAAAAAGTTTATCTATATTTAAAAAATAAATGTATAAAAAATTTATCTATTTTTTTCTAATTTTAAATTAAAAAAAATTATCTAGATTTTAAGAAAAAAAAATTTAAGTTTTTAATTTTTTTTTTAACGAGCGTTATCAAAATATGATCAAATGCGCAAATTTAGTCCAGTTTGAAGGACCAACGATGTAATTTTTTATCAAGGGTGACCTGATAACTTGCTGCTAACCGGTCATATAAAATAAGTTGAGTAACTTTGACAATTTATAAAATATATTGCGTAGACCTGTTTATTTGAAAAAATATGTTGCGTATCTTTAGCTTTCACCCTAAAACTTTTCATTTTTCACAACTCATCGTTTTATTATTACAAAAGTCATTTAAAAGTTATTAGTTAAATGATATCAACTCTTTCAAAAGCTTTGTAATAAATAAATTAATATAGCATAATAACATTCATAGAGTGAATAGCTTTTGTCGAAAGCTTGAAGTTCATAAAGTCATTCCAATAAAGCTTTTCTTTAATGCAAAAAACCATTTGTAGTATAGTAAAAAGCTATTAAAGACTTAAACATTGTGTATCCTCTAAATATACAAGTTGTTTTAAAGTTTTAACAAACCTTGAAATCTCTTACAAAATGAAACAAAATTAATCATTTAGTGAAACGGGTAAACTGAAGTGTTCTTATTTAAGTTATATGACGAAGACGAGTTTTTAACTCATATGTACACTGTTATTTCTAGCAAACACCAACTTAAATCTTTTGAACCCTTATGCATTATTGCATTGCTCATTTAGTGAATGTTGCATATTAAATAATTTTCAAAGAGTTTGAAATTGTGTTAGAAACTGGCACTAATAGCGCTTCAATAGCTTACTCTAACATTAGGCTGCCCCCAATAGAGGTGTTCGACACCCTCGATCGAGTGTATAGGCGATCGATTTGTATCGAGCGTCTTGATGTGGTTATTTCGATCGCCAACCAAACCCAATCAAATAGATCGTCTGGACGATCGAGTATAAAGGTTTTAATGTCCAAAAAATTACCGTTATTGCAACGGTTTTAAAAAAAATTAACCTTTATAAATACACAATACAAACACACTTCAATCCACAAATTTATTTCACGCAATTCAAACTCAAAATACTTCTCAACACAAGATTTAATATGGCTTGCCGTCTCCCCTATTCCGTTGAAGATATGCAACTGCGTTCAAAATCAATGCAATAACGGCGATGAGGCTCAAAAAACGCTATTATAAGCGTCATCGAATTGTTTGACCGGGGCGAAGGCGGAGAAGAACAGATGAGAGAAAACTACAAGAGTTGCAACGACATTACGCCTTAACTAAAAGCTGTGATCAACAAATTTTTGAAAGATCAAGCCCGCAAAGATCGCGAGATTGCTGACAAGTTGTGGCGGTGTGTTCAAAAGGTATCGGACAACATCAGCACCAAAATCAATTGGAGCTATCGGGAGAACAAAAACGATGGTGTAGGTGCATCAACTTCGACTACCAACTTCGAGGGATTTGCCGGTTATCGTACTCCCTCGTATGACTCTGCGCATCACGGGGAGCATTCAAATTAGATTTATGATTTATGTATTTTGTACCGTTTTTATATTTAATATATTATTGTTTTTATTTAGTATTGTAACATTTTAATTATTAATGAAATTTTATTTTGTGTTAAAAATGGTCGCCCTTACTAGGGCACCTAATCGCCTGAAGGTCGCTGGAGAGAGAAAGCTGACGTGGCAGTGAAAAGTAAGAGGATTGAATCCCCTTACTGGGGGCAGCCTTATAAGGCTGCCCCCAATAGGCGAGATCGATCGATTCAAACGATCGATCCACAATCGATCGTCCTATTGTGGGTGAAGTCGATGGCCCAAAATCACTCCCAACTTGGTCGTGATTGCGATCGAGTTGTGGAAGTAATTGTGTGTGTATTAATAAATAAAAAGGTATATTTGTGGGGTATGTTTTTTGTAGTGTAAGGTCGCCTGCTGGGGCACCCAATCGTCTGAAGCCGTCATTTGGAGAGAAAGGCGCATGGCGGGAAAATGAGGGGGATTGAGTCCCCTTACTGGGGGCAGCCTAACCAATCACATCGATTTGAAAAGACAATTTCAACGATCACGTCAACTTTTAAAAAAAAAGATAAAGATTTTATCCGTTCGAGTAGAAATACAGTGAGAAAAAAACATCAAATGAAATTGATGAGAAGTAACTATAACCACACATTTGAGGTGCATCGACTTGAATTAGATGTATCTCTATTCATTTAGATGCATCCAATTAGTTTCGAAAGTGATTTTGAAGTAAAAACAATGCAAGGTTGTTTTAGCAACACATTTGATGTGTATAGGACGAAAAATACATATGATTCGCCTAACTTGATGAAATGCTTCTAATATATGTAAATGCATCTAATTTTAAGCTAGTAAATATATTATGATGCATTTAAAACACCAGAGATGCATCTAATATAAGTCGATGTATCTCTAATATGTGGTTATAATTATTTCTCGTCTTTCTCGTTTTAAGTTTTCTTCACATTTGATTCTAAGTATTCAAACAAAATCGGAAACGGGTAAACACCAAAGATACTCTATGTACTATTCGAGATAACTCGTTATGCTTCCTCTACTATTTTTATTGTCATTCATCTTAACATTATATAACGGAACTAGTCAGACCTATTCCACAAGACAAAATACAACATAAGCAAGTCACTAAATATATAAATACAAAATACACTGAAAGGTTAACAGATCTACAATAGATGCAAACACCAGCCACAATGATATTTACCGGTGTCGAACATTATCATGTCCACTACCCACTACAAACAATCGTCGAAGAGTACTTTGACAAGGAAAACTACAAAGCACATTATTTTTACTTGTTTCTTTTGTAACCCCTTTTGTTTTGTTGAAAATAGATTACAATATTACATGAACGCGTTTTCTATGTTTTGTGTAAAATTAGTTCTCCTCAATTTTTTACAAATCTGAAAATAAAATATTAAGAATTTTTTTCCCCAATTAAACGCACACTCATTGTTTAGATTTATTTACTTATTTATTTATTTATAGCAAAATCAGAAACCACAATATTTTTTTTTTCTTTTTATTTTTTTTTATCCAAAATCAGAAACCATAGTTGAATAACATATGTGACTAAAAAATGGAGTGTGTGAGAGAGAAAGTGAGGAGAGAGAATGAGAGGAATGGTGAGGAGCGAAAACACACGACGGTTCACAACGGGACTAGAGAGAGGTACAACGACACAACTACAAACAGACATAACTACAGAGAAAACCGATCTTCGATTGCATCATTTATGTTCTTCAATATTCCGAGAAGTTGGGGGTTGGCGAACTATGGAGAGAGTTCAAACAACTTGGGATGGTGTGCGACATTTTCATGGTGAAGAAGCTGCTTAGGAGTGGACAGAAATATGGATTTGTTAGATACAAAAATGTGTACGAAGAAGATTGAATGTGCGAGAGATTACGAAATATTGGTGTGGGGGCAAAAAGATTAAGAGTTTTTAAGGCATATGACAGAAAGGAGAAAGAAACAAAAGATGATGGAAACAGAGCCAGCAAAGTGGGGAGTCAAGGGAGGAAATTTGGCGATCAAGGTTTGCGAGATGTGAGGAAGTACAAGGATATGGTAGCGGGTTGGCACGAAAACAAGGAAAACACTCGGGACCAATCGATTGCGAAGACACACATGGAGGAACAAGGGGGTGTAGGCGATAAAGAAAAAAGAATAATCAACGTGGATAACAAGGATATAGAGGAGGAAACAATGAGCAAAGGAGTCATTGGGGAAGTAAAAAACATAGAATTTTTGGATATACTGGAAAAGTTATGCGAGGCAAGGTATGGACGGTTAAGTATCTGGGGGGTTTGGAGGTGATGCTTGTATTTGATTCGGAAGAAATGGTGAAAAACGTAATTGATAACAATTATCAGGGACTTAGAAGATGGGTATGGAAACTGAGACGTTGGGAACCTGAGTTTAGGCCGTCTGGACGTCTAACATGGATAAGCATTGTTGGGGTACCAATCGGTTATTGGAACGAGAAGACGTTTCGACAAATTACGGCATGGAACGGGACGATCTATGATATGAAAAACTGCTCATTACAGGGGTCTCAATCATTAAGAATGGGGAGGGTCCTTATACATACAATACTATAGAATCCATGGATCCAGACTCAACTAGGGTATAAGTAACATTGATTGATTGAATGCACAGCGGAATAATAACACAATCAACATCATTAATAAGGTTTTCTTTATTCAAATATGATAAAGAAACTAATACATAAACTACTACTACTAATATACACACGCTATAATCGTGTGTCTAGACTCTCATTGAAGAGTTCTATGTTTTGGATGGATTAATGATCTAGACGCCTACCCTCTTTATATAATAGAGGGAGGTTACACAAAAACCCTAATTTACTAGTAAAGCTAACTATTACATATTAGGCCCTCATTGTTTCTTCTTTCTTCATTCCTGCTTGTGAGTTTTGTAATCATCAAATCTGCAATTCCCAACAATCTTCCCCTATTTGATATTACAAAACAACCTACATGAAGAAACAATGCTAAAATATGTCATCACAATAATAGACTGCACATCATGAATCTTCTTCCCCTTTTTGTAATCATCTAATAAGGGTCTTGTGCAACTTGTAGACGCTTCCCCTCAGGTGATGCATGTAGATGGTAAGTATATAAACAATAAGCTTCCCCTTAAAATATACTAACCATTTTTTGAATTTCAAATTTTTTTTTCACTAAGCAAAAGAATTAAAGCGCAGCAGCAAAAAAATCAAATCAGCAGCAGAATCAAAATAGTCTACCAGTAGGAACTGAGAACCAGTAGGAACACCAACGCAGGCGTCTTATATCTTGTACTATCCATGTGACTCCAAATCTTGATAAACCCTCAATTAATATGAGACACTGAGCACAACAACGTGACTCCTTAAAGTGATAGCAAATGTGAGCATTAAGCACCTTCAATCTGTAGATCACACCCCTTCACTAACACTGAGTACTACAACGTAACTCCTTAAAGTGATAGCAAATGTGTGCATTAAGTACCTTTAATTTGTAGATCTCACCCCTTCGCTAGATTTATCAAGTCTTTGTCACACCATTAACGTACGAACAAGTTATCTCAAAAGTGCCTCTCCTCACTTTGAGATATGATAAGACACACACCTGATCAACCAGTAGGAACTCCAGAGCAACCAGTAGGAACAGACCAGTAGGAACCAATATAACCAGTAGCAACCGACCAGCAGGAACCAAATAATCAACCAGCAGGAACCAGCCAGTAACCACCAGTAGGAACATCAAATCAAGCCGAAAATATGTTAATTACTAGGGTTCATCGTTGAATAAAAATTCAACTCACCAAGAATAGTAAAACATTAGAAGACCAGCACAAACTGTCAAGACCAGAATTAACATGTACAACAACCGATCATGAATAGTATAAACTTTAGACGACTAAAATTAAGTTCCCACGCTGCCATAAATCAACCAGTATTAACCACAAATGACCACTGTATAACCAATCATGTGCAGTCCCATAATTGAACAACATGAACAGCAGGAATCGAGAGACCCACTATCATGTGATCATCAGTTTGTAACCAATACTGCTGTTGTCCCTTGGTCACACAATCAGAAGAAATTAAATGAGGAACCCACTAACATCACGTGACTACACCATTAAATGATACCACCAATTATCATTAGTATCAATTAAATGCCCACGTGATCATAGTAGGAAACGAAATCAGTACAAATATACAAACCCCCACCGTCCAATGTAAAATAAATACTGATCTACCATTAAATGATACGACCAATCATATCAATCAGTATTAATAAAACCACCATCACAACTGATTGACCAACGAAATCAGTGGCGAAGAATTAAATGTGACCAATCAAATCAAGCATCATCCAAAATCAATTAAATCAATTAAATCAGTATAAACTGTCACGTGACCTCTTCTAATTATATTGGCCAATCAAAAATCGTGACCGCTATAACACCCATATGTCGCATCTCAGGGAATCCCATCCCACTTGTTATGTGAGAACAATTTCGTCAACACAGATTATGCCCAAAATAATATTCGATCAATAAAAAATTATACACATGAGTACGTGACCAGCAGGAACAAACTTGAAGGACCCTTCAAAAGTACAATACCACGTGACCATGTGCGCCCCATTTATTTACCAATAAAAAAATATATTTCAAGGCATGTAGAGATGGGACCAGTACATGAGGTCACCGTCCAATTGATATTGCTCACAAATGAGATGAATTGAGATTTGACAAAAACAAATGGTCAGGGAACCGACTCAAGATCCAATGAACAATCAGATATATACGAGACCAGTATATTATACCTTATGCATCTCGTGAGGAAAAATAATACGGCCTGATCTTCATCAAACCGCTTTGAATCGTCTCATGTGCCACCTGCTCCCTTTTTTTTTCAAATCTGCTGCTATAGATGAATTAGGGTATAAACCCTATTTACAGGAAAACCTTATAAACCTTAGATCGAGAGCCAGGAGGCTCTGATACCAATTATAGAATCCATGGATCCGGACTCAACTAGGGTATAAGTAACATTGATTGATTGAATGCACAGCGGAATAATAACACAATCAACATCACTTATAAGGTTTTCTTTATTCAAATATGATAAAGAAACTAATACATAAACTACTACTACTAATATACACACGCTATAATCGTGTGTCTAGACTCTCATTGAAGAGTTCTATGTTTTGGATGGATTAATGATCTAGATGCCTACCCTCTTTATATAATAGTGGGAGGTTACACAAAAACCCTAATTTACTAGTAAAGCTAATTATTACATATTAGGCCCTCATTGTTTCTTCTTTCTTCATTTTTTCTTGTGGGTTTTGTAATCATCAAATATGCAATTCCCAACACCACCCATGGTAATCAACTCACCATGTTTGACGAGGAGCTTGACCTCAGAGAGGAGGTATATTTGAAGTTGGGTAAAAGGTTGTACAAAATTCATGTGGTAGAAGAAATTAGAGATATAGTAAAGGTTGGGGATGACGACGAGGAAAACAGTGGGTCGAATGACGATGTGAAAGAGATGAGGCAGACAGTGGAAGCTGCGGTGAATGAGGAAGGTGAAGATGAAAATTCTGATAAAGAGGATGAAGATGGTGACCGAAAAATGTGGGAAAACCATAGGGCAAAAGGAAGTTGGAAAGGGTCGGAAGTCAACTAAAAGTTGGAAATTTCAATGATGAATGTGACGGTAGCGTAAATGTTGGTAATAGTGAGGAGCAAGTACCAATGGCGGCTGAAAAGAAAGAACATGCATTGGAAAGGTCAGGAATAAAGCTACAAGAAAATATGGAGCAATGTGAACATTTTGAAGAAGGAGAAATAATGGGTAAAGAATACACGCGCCTAAACAAAAATGACCAGAATATGGCATTAGATGGGCCTGTTGTCTATTGGGCTAGTGGAGATAAACAAGTTGATACTCGTAAGTCCAATGATAATGAAAATGATGCAGTGAGTATAAATAATGTAGCCCAACAACAGATATGTAAGACACCTCAGAAAGAAAGTGATAAGAATGGAATATCATCCACTAATTATTCTCATCAAGATGATTGTGATAATGGTATGCCAGTAAACGTTGGGGGTGCAGAACATATGCTAAAGCAAAAGGTAGTTGAACGTGTGAACAAGAAAAGAAATATGGATGAGAAAGACAAGTTTGTAGTAGAAACAAATGGGTTCATAAAAGGAAGTGGAACAAACAACAACATAAAACACAGGAAACAGGTGGTACGAAAGAGTGTGAAATTAGCAAGTAAACCCGCAACAAAACAACAAAATGTACCGGATGTAGGGAACGATGGTAACAAAGAGAAATTATCATATGAGTATGAAGAGATGCGCATAATCAATTATGAATCAGAGGCGAAAAATGGTGGTGATTTACAGGAACAATCTGAATCATTTCATTGCGATTCAATAATGGGGTGGGGGAAATCACTAAAAGCTGAAGAGATGAAGAAAATTGGAGAGCAAATAGGGATCGTATGGGATGGTGCGGATATGAAAGAAATAAATAAGGAAACAATGAACACGGAAGAAATTTCGGGTACTGATCTAGGTCAGTAAAACTGTTATTTTTTTTACTAATTGTAGTAGGTGTTTGAAAAAGTTTTATTATGAAGATTTTGTCATTAAACATTCGAGGTAGTAGGACTAATAATAAGAAAAGATGGATTAGAGAATTGTGTAGAATGGAATCACCATGTATTTTGGGACTACAAGAAACGAAAGCACGCGAGATTGATGAAGATTGGATAGAGGATTTGTGGGGATCCAAAAACTTTGGTTTTGCACAAGTTGAAGTTAATGGCATGTCTGGAGGATTAATTACTGTTTGGGATGATAACGTTTTTACTTGTAAAGATGCGGTTGGAGATGACCACTTCATTGCAATAAAAGGCGAGTGAAAAGGGATACAGAGGGATATTGTGGTGGTAAATGTATATGGTCCTCACCAACCGAGACAAAAAACTGATTTGTGGAAGAGATTAACAAGTTTGATGAGCAATGTGATGGCCGCTTGGTGTTTTTTTTATTTCAACGAAGTACGGGGACGAGAAGATAGAATGAATACAGAATTATGTGAGAAGGAGTCTGATGAGTTCAATAACTTCATAAAAGACGCGGACTTGATAGAAATTCCACTAGGAGGAAGAAAATTTACAAGAATTAGCGACGATGGAATTAAATTTAGTAAACTTGATAGATTCCTTGTTATTAATACAAATAAGCCATGAAAAGGTTTTTTATATTTTACGATCTTCTAGTGTTTTGTCGATAATAAACGTAAAATCATTTTAATGAAACACATAAAATACATAAATGGTTTGAGCCAATAGTTTACTAACACACTTACATTTTCATATAAAACACTAAGCAAGTATTATTGTTTACACTTTATAGAAATGCATATGTATAACAACTAGTGTTTACATAATATGGAAATGTACATATATACTTAGTATATATTGTAATAGGTAATGTAATGGGTAAAAATCTAAGTCCATGACCCATTGACTAGGTACAATGAATGTTGTTGGGTAAAACCCAAAGCCCATGACCCATACCCATGGAGTTTGATCCATAACCTATGACCCATTGCATGACATCATGCATGAAGTCATGTTGGGTATTATCCATGATCCATGACCCAAGACCCATGACCTAATGTCTAGATACATTGCATCTTGTTGGGTACCCATAAAACATTACCCATAACCCATAACCCGTTTTGCAACCCAAAATCCGAACTTAAGCTGACCCAGCAGCCGGATACCTAGGTTTGCACTAGCCGGATCTCTCCGGGAGGAACAGGTGGAGCGATGAACAATTTTGTCTATAAATAGTGAGTCATTTCTCTCTTGTAACTTACCCCTTTTACACATACTCTCTCTTAGTATTGTAACATCTCTAACCTCAGATCCAAAGGATCTTTCTATGTAGTTCTGTGTTTGTGTGATTCTCTAGGTTCCTCTTAAAGGCGAGATCTCTAACCTCTTAAAGATCACGAGATGGAGCTGGTAGCTAAAGAGGCATGGGATAAATAGGTTGCAGGCTTTAGGCCTGATTGTATCCTTAGGGATAAATTTAAAAACATGAAAGCTGCATTAAAAGACTGAAGTAAAAAGAAATTTGGGGATTTGGATAAAAAAATCGAGGAGTACAAGACACAAGCAATGAACCGAGAAGTTGAATTTTGAATCGCGACAACTAAGTAGTACGGAATTAAATTCATGGCTAGAAGCAAGAAAGAATTGGATCAATAAGGATCGTGAAAAGATAAGCATGCTTAAACAAAAGGCAAGAGTCAAGTGGGATGTCGAGGGAGATGAAAACTCAAAATATTTTAACTCCATTATAAAAAGACGTAACAATAAGAACAATATTCGAGGGTTAATGGTTAATGGCACGTGGAGTGAGGATCCAATGAAGATCAAGGATGGGATGTTTAAGTACTACAATAATATGTTTATGGAGGATGGTAGGAAAGACCTAAATTTAGTAATTGTAACCGCAAGAATCGATGAGGAAGATTCTAGAAATTTAGAAGTACCATTTAGTGAGTGAGAAGTTTGGGAGGTCAGTATAGGTGTGGAAGTGATAAAGCTCCGGGCCCGGATGGTTTTAACTTTAAATTCATCAAGCGATTGTGGCCCATCATTTGACAAGATGTTATGAAAGCGATACAATGGTTTTGGGAACGGGCTGAAATTTCGAGAGGGTGCAATGCTTCCTTTGTGACATTAATACCAAAGGTTACATACCCAATTAGCCTTGGAGACTTTAGACCGATTAGCTTGATCAGATGCTATTACAAAATTATTGCAAAAATATTGTCCGATGGGGTTAAAAGGTTATAAACAAGGTAATTAGTGAAGTACAGAACGCATTCATTTGGGGTCGGTACATACTTGACGGGGTACTAATTGCAAAATGAAACTATGGACTATATGAAGAAAAAGAAGATACAAGGGCTAATTTTTAAAGTCGATTTTGAAAAGGCATATGATCGACTGAGATGGGAATTTTTAATAGATGTGATGAGACAAATGGGCTTTGGTGACCGATGGTGTAGATGGATATGCGCATGTTTAGGGTCTTCGTCCATTTCGGTTTTAGTTAACGGGTCACCAACAAAAGAATTCGGGATGACACGTGGCGTAAGACAAGGGGATCCGTTGTCTCCGTTCCTCTTTATTTTGGTGGTGGAGGGGCTAAATATAATCATGAAAGAGGCTGTAAGTAGGAATATATTTCAAGGTATTAAGGTTGGGCAGGATGAAGTGATAGTATACATTCTACAATACGTCGATGATACGATATTCTTTGGTGAGTGGAGTCGTGAAAAGGCTAGCAAGCTAATGTAAATTTTGAAGTGTTTTGAGGAGGTGTCAGGTCTAGGTATTAACCTAAGGAAGAGTTGCTTATATGGGATTGGTGTGGAGGCTGAAAGAGTAGAGGCAATAATGACTGGGTTCGTGAAGTGTAGTGTGGGAGAGTTTCCTTTCGTATCTCGGAGTTCTGTTGGAGCGAATATGAGAAGAATTGGTTGCATGGCGGGTTATTGAAAAATTCAAGAAAATACTATCTGAATGGAAGGCAACAACAATGTCTTTTGGAGGAAGGTTAACTTTGGTTAAGTCAATTCTTGGAAGCTTACCGTTGTACCACTTTTTAATGTTTAGGTACCGTAGATAGGTATTGTGATCAATGTGCGAGAGAATTCAAGAGATTTTTGGGTGGGGTGGGGAAAACAAAAAATGGGATGGGTTAAATGGGATAATGTCATTGCTTCTTATGGGGCGGGGGGCTGAACGTTGGATCACTAAAATCGAAAAACTTAGCTTTGCTAAGTAAGTGGTGGTGGAAATATAGGAAGGGAGGCGATGAAAAACTTAGGTGTAAAGTCATTAGGAGTGTACATGGGATTGATGGTGGCTTAGGGAGAGGGGCTGTGTTAGGTTACCATATTGTAACACAAGCATCAATATGTTAGAAATAGATGAAGGAAGGATCAGATGAACACACAATACACACACACACGAATGAATATGAAATGTTTAGGCATAGGACATGTATTGAAAATGAACAACCAACTCTCAAATGAGAGTTACAAGACTATTTATAGGGGAAGGGAGCTAGGGCAACATATCTAGTCCCTTCATTTCCTTATTGGGCTTTTGCATAGGCTCATGGGCTTTCTACATGAGCCTTGCCTTAATTACTAACATAAAATCCTTAATTAAGCTAACTATTACATATTGATTACTAACACTTGAGAAGTATTTTAGGAGTGATTCCGACAATCTCCCCCTAAGTGCTAGTAATTGATGTCTTAAGTAATCTTTAAATGTTGTTAGTGCTGATGTAATAGTTGCTTTGATGTCTTCTGACATTCTTCTTTCTTGGGAGAAGAATTGCCTTGATTCCAACAATATTCCCAGTGTGAGGATCTTGTTTTCTTTGAAGTTTTCTGACGTCTTCGATTTCTTTGTTCTTTAATTCTTTGTTCTTTGTGGTGGTTGTGATAGTATGTTGTTGTCACTCTGAGTCGACGTTGCTCAAATATTCTCTCGTCTTTCTCCAACATGCTCACACGCTCATTTGACAATGAATTCGGATGTGAAGTAGTTCTCGATTCTTTGTAACTATGTAGATTCTTTGATTAGATGTAGAATCATTATGACTTTTGTTGCCTTTGATTTTGAGAGAACTTCTTTCGTGATGTTGTTGGTATGAGCATGTGGAGAATCAGCACGATCTCTTCTCCATGCGAGCATCCATCAGCAAAGATCTCCGACTGATCCACGAACACCAATTGATTATTGTAATATTTTCATAAAGAATTGATTACTACAATTGTTCTACTGATGAATGTCTTGATTCCATTCACCTTGGTCAGGCGAATCAGCCATCCGAATCCCGTAAGGACTTGATTCTTGAAAGGAATCTCCTTAGCGGGATTTTCAGCACTTACAAGTTCTAACTTCGAGAGTGACAACAGCATAATGTGAAGTTACATCTCTAATTCTAGCAAAGGACATTCACGAAACTAGATGCCCTCAAGAAGGCTAACGATGTACGAAGTACATCTATGCTTAGTGTGTCGTTGAGGAATTACACCAAGCATGCATCCCTGCACGCATAAACGGTTTGAGACAACACTAAGCGTAACCCACAAGGAGTTACCGAAGTGACTCTGTCGGTCAGTTTGATGTTGACCACGGGCAGAGTTTCCATTCAATCACTGAGGATCACAAATGTGAACCCCTCATAAATGTTCTCGATAGATTGCTAAGATCCGTGAAGGAATCTAGAATGTATCACTTGTGTCCTTATTGTTGAACGACAAGTGATGAAATGTTGAGTGTTCCTAAGAGATCTTTTGATGAATCTCGTGGCTCTAGACTCAATAATGCGCTTTGGTTTTCCGACGGAGACTAGGGAGGGGTCTCCTTCTTCAATACCAGCAATCTCTAAGAGAAAGCCGATAGTTTAGGTAGGGTTCCCTGTGAGAATGAAACAAGCTTCTGTTGAGAGAAACTTGAGTGGCTAAGAAGGTTTAGTGCATGCGTCACTGGGTCCATGACCACTTTAATCTTCAATACCGGTGTCATCAAGTGACAACCAGTAGCATATGAATTGAACCCGGTGTCTGCCTTAAGTTGAATAATCTGGAGGGTTATTTCTTTACACCCTTTTCTTTACTTTTCTTTTTAATTCTTCAACTCCTTGTTTCTCCGATTCTTATTTTCTCCTTTTTATAATAATACCTAAGGACTTCCAAATTCAAACTATTGGTGGTGTCCTTGGGTAGATCCCTCCGGCTCTGGCGGATCATATGACGGTTATTCCTAACCTTAGTCACCTTATAACTCCATGACCAACCTATGTTGCCATAAAACCATTTTTATGAAATGTCTCTCAAAGTGGTTATGATAAACATTTTTTACCACTGAAAGAGTTTTATATTTTGCAGAAATACTCCCCTCCACCGCGTGCGTGTTAAGTATTTTGACAAAATCTACGGTAAGAAGAGCGCACTTTTGAATTGATCAACTCAAGATAGACAATTCCACTGCGACACAGGTTACATCACTGACTATGTCAGCTTGAAGTTGTAAACACTCCTTGGAGAGGAGGTTTGACCCATCAAGGTTCATGTCTACCAAGAGTTTCTCGATTGGTACATTCTACTAGGACAAGTCCTTTGCAAGACACGTTTACATCACTAGTGAGCTAGCTTGAAATTATTACCCGTCCCGGACAAGTCTTTTCGAGTTATTAACATTTAAGAGTTCGTCAATTCATTGGTTAAGACTTTAGCAAGAGGATTCAATAGCAATCCATAATATATTTCTTATCACATAAATTTTCTCCCCCTTAAAAATGGCATATAAGTTATTTTTGATGAAATTTTGATATCGAATATGTCCATTTCGAGTTTTGTGGGAAGATTGCCACGAAGAACAATTTGTGAACAAAGTTTTAAGCAAATACTCCCCCTCAATAAGTGATATAAACTTTTGAGGTTTTGAAAATCATAAGGGGAAGTACTTGTTCTTTTGAGCAAAACTTTGAAAGTGAAAGTTTTGATTAGTTTTACTCAAAAGTAAGAAGCTTTCGCTCCTTTTATGAGGATTGTGGCACCTGAAGTACCACGGGTCTTTTCATTACAAGAACGGGTTGTACCTTGTTATGTGCACAAGCCATAGTTAAATGTAGATCACACATCCAAATATTTAATGAAAGAAACAGATCAAGGAATACCAGGAAGTCCGTCAATAACACCAGGGATTCTTTCTTGACGTTGGTAGCCTGTTAGAGATATGCTTTGACATCCACCCACGAAACTCTCCAAAGTCCTTATATGATCCTGACGAAACAACCTTTCATATATCCTGGTAATGATCTTCTTCGCATCCCTCCTTTCCTTAGAATTCCACCTTTTCTTCGACCCTATGCCTTCATGAATCTTCTTTAAATGATAAGCTAATCCGTCCTGAACCTTCTTTAAAGTGTGATCACAAAACTTGTGAAGCTCCTTGCACGCCATGAAGCAATTGTTGTGAAGTTCACTGCGGTAAACTACCCCAAATGGTTTCTTAATGATGGTGTACTGAGCAAGATGGTTGATATCGGGAAGGTCTAGTTGTGGTTTGGTGAGATTAACACGTTTCTGGTATGATTCCACGACAAGTTGAATATCTTCGACACGTTCTTGGATAACGATGCTTCTGATGAATATTAGCAATGACTTGATGTACTGGAGCTAGATTTCCGTGGAGAAGTGTCGCATTCGTCCTTGTACCTTGGCAAGATACATGTCTTCAATGTCATTTAGTGACAATCTCGAAAATCCGCTTGAAAAATCATATTCCTGTTCGTTTTGGCGTTTGACTACGATTTTCTTCAGGAATGAATAATCCCACTTGGTAGACAGGCTAACATGCATTATGGCAACGATCCTTTGGTCACTATACACCTCCTTTTTTCGATTTTAGTACTTGGCAGCTTCTGTAGTAGATTCTTCTTTGTTCTGGCCAATAATGAATCCATACTCTATGCATCGAGGTCATACTTTTCCACATTGTCAATAAACATATGTGTGGCTTCTTCCTCGATGGCTATGTTGTTTGAGTAGATTCTGAGGGGAATGGGAAGGTGAGTGAGGTAGCGTATTTTGTGCTGCTTCGCTCGCCTACCGCAAAGCGAAATTCAGTCATTGTTGAAGAAATAATGGTAGGGAATCATCGGTTGATCAGGTCGGCCAATGGTAGGTAGTGGCTTAGTCCAGTCGGTGTAGTATAGAGCCTTGTGCAGTGCGGTGAAGTCGATATTAGATTGAGGGGTTGAGCCAATCAATGTTGTTGGACATGGCTCGTGCTATGTTGTCGAGGTAATATTCGACTTCAATTGCCTTTGCGGTCGTAAGTGTCTTTTAGCGGTTGAAAAGCCGTTCTTGATTCGTTTCAACTCTGCTTTAGTCATCTTCTTCACCTTGAACTTTTTCTGAATAATCTTGACATGCTCCATAGTTCAACCATCTACCGGTTCTTGGCCTTCCAGCGAGGGGTTGCATCAACAAGCTTTGAAAACCATTCATACTCTTGATTCGATCTTCATCTAGCCATGACACAACCGGTTGACTTTTCTTCTGGCTTTGATGTTGATATTGGTTGCCGTTGATGTAGAAGAAGGAGGTTGTTGTTGGGGCTCGTGAATCTCCTCATCGTCACCACCGTGTATTCAAAGTGATCACCGACTTTATCGTTGGTTGTGGAGACTCGAGTCACGAGGTTTATCAGTAACAAGAGGACGTTGAGGAGATCTTACGGAGGTGGAGGTCCTTTGGGGTGGTGGAGGCATAGATGATGAATCGTTAATTTTCTTCTTACGTTTCACTCGAGAATCCTTATCCGCATCATCATCGATCTCTTGGGCGCAAGCCCTTTAATTTTGCCGCTTTGCATGAAGTTTTGAGTTGATATTCGGCAATGCCTCAAATAGTTTTGCTTCTCAGTAAGTAAATGTTATGGATCGCTTAGACATTTGTAAGACAAGCTTGGAAATCGCTTATGCATCGGAGACAACCGCAGGCTCAATTGGATTGATTTGCATTGCTACAGGAGTAGATTGTATTGTTTCCTTGACCAATTGCATGAGATTTGGATAAAGTTTTTCGGTGAACATCTCTCTTGTCACTCCGGGACGGTCGTCGAAAGAAACTTGTGAGTAAATTCTCTGATCGTCTTGACCATTTCCCCTTGAATATCTCTATCAAGAAACTGTTGAATTTGTTCTCTTCATCGAAAACTTCGTTTATCACCTTCTAAAGTAGATTGATTCCGTCTAAGTGATTGATTTCTTGTTGACCACATTTTCTTCCTTACTTGTCCGGCGGTTTCACAATCTTTGTCTTTGCGTGATGCCCAAGTATCGGTGGTTTCTTTTCTGAGATCTGGATACGGATCTGGTGGTGGTGTCTTTGGATGGAGGTGGTGAAGAATGAGATGATGAGTCGGGCGAAGATGAGTCATGAGAAGGCTCGGCTCATTTGAGTGGCTCGAAGTTTGTTCCGGTTATGGGCAGGACTATCTAGAAGATAATCATCGCCTTCTTCGCTCGCTTTTAGCCTCGTTCTTCAGCTTTAACCCCGTCCTCTTCTTTGGCTTGAGCCTCCTTTTCTTGTCTTTCACTCCTCCTATCGCCTTCCTCAATATCTTCATCTGTAATCCTTTCATCCTTCTCCTTTTTCTCTTCTTTCTCAAATTCGAAGATGATATTATCCCTTCCTCTATTGTTATTCGTGGGTGGTGGTACCAGGTTCCCTTTCACTGGTTGATTAATCGCCGAGGGTGTTGTTAGTAAGCCACCACTTGAACCTCGGGACACGAGTGCGTTGGAAGATTAAACTCCTTAGCAACATGTTGTAGCCCTGAGATTCTTCGATTTCTTGCGTATTCTTTTTCTTCATCCTGTGGCTCTTCTTTGAACTTTCTTCTTCTGCCCGCTTCCACCGGAGTTTTGCCCTTGTCGATTTGGAACTAGGAGGTGTTTCTATTGTTGCGTCATCATCATGTAATAGTTTCACGGTAGTGAACCTCTTCATCCGTGTCGTATCTCCGGAGTCCTCGTCCCCTAATTTTGGTGTCGGTTGAGGATTAGGAATAGCAACCTTTGATGGAACTTTCCTTTTGAGTGTATGAGTTCTCTTTGGATACTTTCGGGTACTCGATGCTTGTCTGCATTCTTCCAGCTGCCTCTCGGTCCTTTTAACTGGTTTGGTGAGGACTTTTAATCTATAAAGCTAACTTTTCCCGATACTCTGCTTCGACATTAGAGTATGATTGAAGTTGCTTGATATCATTAGTAGAAGTGATGGGGCAAAAAGCGCACCTTGTTTCTTTGTTGTTGAGTCTTTGAATCTGACAACATTTAGAGTAGGCTCAAACAACGCTGAGTGATGGTTAGGGTCATCAAGTCTGAAGGGAATGTCCAGATTATTCCCGAGTATCCTTTGGATCAACAAACTTGGTGTATCGATGGGGATCTTGGTGCGTGCCTTCTTGAGGTAAGACATCATGTCTTCCCAAATCAGAGTTGCAAAGTTAATATGCATCATGTTGACCATGCCCCATAATATCAGAGTTCCATGAGCTTAGGATGCTCATAACCACTATCGCGTCGTAACATTTGGCAATCATTATGTATAAAGTTCTCCACGGCTGAGGAATATTCTTTAGATCAACTAAAGAATGTTTAGTGATGATCAGCCCGGACTTCATCATAGCCAATATTGACCATGAATTGGAGAGTAGCCTCTTCCCGGTAGCAACAAAATCGCCGTGAATGGTAGGAAGAAGGAGAATTGCCCTTAAATGCAAATGCAGCGTGATGGTGACTTGTTTGTTGTTGAGTGTCACCTTAACATCATCTTGACCATCGATCTTCTTCATGGTGTGCCAAAACTGATGAATATAGATCTTCGGTACTATTGCAGAGTTTGTGAGCATGTTCTTATTGGGATGAGTCTTCAGAATATCCACAGCAATATGACACGAAGACTCAGAGCACGTGAATTTATCAAAGTCTACTTTGAGATTATTCTTTCCAATCTTCATTTGGTAACCGGTAGGGAAAATATCTTCCACTTTATGAGTACATTTGGTGCGCTAACGCGTTTTCCATTGTGGCGTCCATATTGTGATCTGAAAGATATTGAGCCAAAAGAACCAACATATCGAAAGACAATATGTTAGTTAAAAGTTGATTTTATTGTTCAATTATTGAATATGTAATGTTGATGAATGTTACGAGTCCAACGTCACTTGTTTGTCCAATAGTCCAAAATAGTCGTGATAAGTTTCGTGAGTTAATTAATTTTGAATTTTAAAGTCCAAATTTTCACTCATTCACACAACATATTAACCATTATAGCTTATTAGTGACATTTTGGTTTTGTGACGTTATGATTTGTTTATTTACAAGTATGTACTGCATCAATTCATGATTATGGTTAAAAACAAGGCTTTAAAGTTTCAAGCTTATGCGAACAGTAGTAATCATATCGCAGTTATAAGCTTATGCGTAGGACTCCTCTACGCCGTAAGAAATATTTCGTAGGGAAAAGAGTCCTTGGCATAGAGCTTACGATAAGCTGTATGTGAGCTTGCGTGAAGGTATACCAGAAGAGTGAACCTTATGCGTAAGAATCAAGTTTACGCATATCCTTCACAAGATACGCGTAGTCCCCATGTAGAACCTTACGCGTAAGATTTCTCTTGCCTATAACATTCTACACGTAAGATGATCCTTATGCGTAGAAATCCATTTTTAACCTTGATTCTGATTTTGCACGCGTAATAACCTGAAATAAATTCATCATAACACCTTCATTAACACATTATTCAATCCCTTTCAATCTCTCATGGAATCACAATCATACACAGTTACGCGTAGGATTTACTTATGCGTAAAACTTAAACCCTAGAGTTTCAATCTTTACGAATAAGAAATCCAACCATAGGAATTGTACCAAATTCATTCTCAGAATGTCTTAGAAGCCTATTGAGTTGTTTACAACAAGTTTTAACATCAAAAGCCTCAAGAATCAAGAATACCCAATTTAACAAGACATAAACCCTAAATCATAATTATATCAAATTTAGTGTTTCTGGGCATGATTAAAGGTTGATTTAGGTTAATTCAACATGTAAGAAACATTTCTCAAGCAACTAATTTCACAGAAACATTCACAATCAAAAATGCCCAAATCCACGCATAAACCCTAACTTTTGAAAATGATAAAATGATGTTTTTGGGTTGATTTCAATGTTGGAAATAGTTTTAGTATTGATGTTAGCATTGATTAAACACATCTATATCACAACAAACACCCAAACATGATTACATGTTCATACGCATACGCGTAGAACATGAAATCACTCCTATGGTTAAATCTAACCGTTGGTTTTCCATAAAAATCAAAACCTTTGTTTAAAATAGCACTAGGAATCATTAACCACTTACAAATTTGAAGTTTGAAACACGAATTAGAAGATTGAAGCTTATGCGTGGGATGAGGTGGTTGAAGATATTAATGAGAGTAATAAATGATAAAGATTTTTAGGTGGAGAGGTTTCGTATAATTTACTTTAGACTTTTGACAACTTTGGTCCCTCCACCTTAACCATTCTCATCCATAGCCCATAAGTTCCATTTTGGTTACGTAAAGCAAGATATTTTGGAAAGGAAACTTGACGACACTCCCCCTCGACTTTTGAAATAGAGAAATTTTACAAATTTGGGTCCAGGGAGTGTCAAGAAACAAGAAACGTGTCCACCATTATCAAAGATACAACCAGTATTGGGTAACATGTGTTAGGTCACCATATTAGTAACACAAGCATCAATATGTAGAAATAGAGAAGAGATAGTGATCGATTGAACAAATACAAACACACACACCCATATAAATGAGGAAAGGTTATGCGTAGGAGTGAAAGAGTGAATGAATTGAACAACCAACCCTCAAGTGAGGGTATTACAAAGGTATTTATAGCAGAGGGAGCTAGGGCAACACTCCTAGTCCCTTCCTTTCCTTATTGGACTCAGCCAAGGCTCATGGGATTTCTACATAAGCCTTGGCATGATTACTAACATAAAAGCCATATTAAGCTAACTATTACATATTAATTACTAACACTTGAATTCTAGATTAGGAGTGACTCCAACAATCTCCCCCTAAGTGTTAGTGATTGATGATGTAACTGAAGGTGTTGATGTAATAGTAGCTTTGACGCCTTCTGACATTCTTCTTTCTTGTGAGAAGAATTGTCTTGATTCGAACAATCTCCCCAGTGTAGAGAAATTGTTTCCTTCGAAAAGTTATGCTTTGACGTCATCATTTACTTTGTTCTTTGTCTTTGTTCTTTGTGATGGTAGTGATAGTATGTTGTTGTTGTTCGCATCGTGTCCTTCCGTTGCAAAGGTGTCTCCACGTCTTTCTTTCAACATGCTCTACACGCCTTTAACATTGGATTACGATCATGAAGTTCTCTTAGTCTTTAACTTTGTAGATTCTTTGACTTGATGAAGAATCATTCTGACTTTGTGTTGCCTTTTGTGAGAACTTCCATTAGTGTTGTTGTTGGTATGAGCATGTGAAGAATCAAGACGATCACCGGCCTGAGCTTCCATAAGAAAACATAAGAAATGTTAGTAATAAGCGGCTCGCACTTACAAGTTTGAACTTCGAGAGTGTAAAGATAGTGTGAAAACACAACTCTAATTCTCAAAGGTCATTCCCGAACCGAGTCCCACAAGTGAGATAACGCTGACACCAAGTAGTACACCTACGCTTCGATGAGTCACGAGATACACCAAGCATCACCTCACGATGTAGACCGCTTGAGACATACTAAGCGTAATCCACGGGAGTTACCGAAGCTGACCGTCAGTCACGTTTGATGTTGACCTGGCAGGAGTTTCCATTCAATCACTGAGGATCACAATTGTGAACCTCTCATAAATGTTCTCGGTGATTGCTAGGACGTGTAGGACTGATAACGCACCACATCGCTGTTCTTATTGTTGAACGACAAGTGATGAAATATCAAGTGTACCTATGAGATCTTTTGATGAATCTCGTGGCTCTAGACTCAATAGTGCGTTTTGGTTTTCCCTGAGCTGAGACTGGAGAGGGTCTCCTTCTTTAATACCAGCAATCTTTAAGATAAAGCCGATAGTTTACGTAGGGTTCTCTGGAGAATGAAACAAGCTTCGCTTGAGAGAAACTTGAGTGGCTAAGAAGTTTAGTGCATCCACGGGTCCATGACGACTTTAATCTTCAATACCGGCATCAGTGACAACCAAGAGTATATGAATTGAACCCGGTTCCGCCTCTAAGTTGAATAACGGAGGGCTATTTCTTTTCACCCTTTTCTTTGCTTTTTTTTAATTCTTCAACTCCTTCTTTCTCCGATTCTCATTTTCTCCTTTTTATAATCATACCTAAGGACTTCTAATTCTAACTATTGGTAGTGTCCTTTGGGTAGATCCCTCTCGCTCGGATCATAGGATGGTTATTCCTAACCTTAATCACCTTATAACTCCATTGCCATTTTCATGAAAATCTCTTAAAGTGTTTGTGAATGAAAAGCATGTTTGAACACTTCAAGAGTTTTGGATTTTCTCAAATACTCCTCCACATGTGCTTAAGAGTTTTGACAGAAATCTGCACAGTGAGGAAAGAGCTCACACTTTTGAATTGATCGACTCAAGATAGACAATTCCCTTATGACTACGCTTGCATAGTTAAAGAGTTACATTGTCCGCTTTTAGGTGACAACTAGCTCTAATAACTATCTTGAAGGTGTGGACAATCCTCGAGAGGTTGTCAAACCCGACAAAGTTCATGTCTACCAAGAGTTTCTCGAATGGTACATTCTATTCGGACAAGTCCTTTCATGAGACATGTTTACATCACTAGTGAACTAGCTTGAAATTATTACCCGCCCCGACAAGTCTTTTCGAAGTTACTAACATTTAAGGTTTCACAATTCATTGGTTAAGTCTACAGCACAAAGATTCATTTGCAATTTCACAACATATTTCTTATCACATAATTGTTCTTCCCCTAAAAAATGGCATATAAATATGTTATTTTTGAAGAAATGTTTGAGAATAAATATAACCATTTTGAGTTTTGTGGGAAGATTACACGAAGAAAATTTTGTGAACAAAGTTTTTAATCAAATACTCCCCCTCAACAAGTGATATTATCGGTTGAGTTTTAGAAAAATATAAGGGGAAGTACTTGTTCTTTTGAGCAAAACCTTTTAAAAGTGAAAGGTTTGATAGGTTTTACTCAAAAGTAAGAAGCTTTCACTCCTAATATAAGGATTGTGGCAATCAAGCCGCACTACGTGGTCCTTTCATTACAAGAACGGGTTGTACATCGTTATGTGCATAAGCCATTGTCATTATAAAATCACACATCCAAATTAATATGAAATAGAAACAGTTTAAGGGGTACCAGTAATCCATCAATATTTCCGAATGCTAACAGGGCGCTGATAGCCTGTGAGATTAATCCGGGACCTACCACCTACAAAGCTTCCGTGAGTTCCGAATTGGTCCCTTCTATACAACCTTTCATCGATACGAGTGATGATCCTCTTCACATCCCGCCTTTCCCCGAATTCCATCGTTGGTGAACCAATTCTTCATGTAGCCTTCAACGATAAGCTAAGCCGCCCTCGACACTTTTCGGGTGTGACCAAACTTATGAAGATCTCTACACGCCATCAAGCGCTTGTCGCAGTAAACTACTCCAAACGGTTTGTCGACAAGAGTGTATTGTGGAAGATGGTTGATATCGAAGTTCTAGCCGAGGTCCGTGAGGTTGACACGAAGTCCGAGATGATTCAACAACAAGTCAGAATCTTCTACACGTTCTCGATCACTATGCTTCGATGAAGATGAGCAAGGACTTGATGTATTCACGCTGAATTTCAAAAAAATGTCTCATTCTTCCCTCGGACTTTGGCAAGATACGATCTTCATGTCGTTGAGAGACAAGTTCTGAAAGTCCTTCACGAATTCATAGTCCCTTTCATCTTGTCTTTGACCATTTATAGTCTTGAGAAAGGTGTAATCCCATTTAGGGTAAAGGTGACATGCTTAACAAAGAACGATCCCTTTATCACCGTATTACTTCATGTTGAGATTTTTGAACTCGGCAGCCTTTGTAGTAGATTTGTGGCGTTTCGCCAATGGTGAATCCCGTACATTGCATCAATGTCATACCGCTCCATCCGTTGGAAAACATGCGGGTAGCATTTTCTTCGATGGCTATGCGCTTGAGTATATGGTCACGAACGGAAGTGTAAGTGATGTTGCATATTTTTGAACTATCGCTACCGCGTAGAAGAAATTCCAAGTCTTTGTTGAAGAAGTAGCGGAATGGAATCTTAGGTTGATCTGGTTGGCCAATCGTTAGTAGAGGTTTAGACCCGCCGCGAGTATGGAGGGTTGTCTCTTCCGTGAAGTCGATGTTTCGGCTGTGGTTGAGCCAATCAATGTTGTAGACATGGCTCGTGCTATGTTTTCAAGGTGATATTCAACTTCAATAGCACTTTCCGAGCTGTCTTTGAGTAGTTGAAATGCTTTATTCTTGATTCGCTTCAACTCGATTGGCCATCTTCTTCACACGGAACTTTTCTTGTAGTAACTTGGCATGCTCCAACGTACGACCTTCTACCATATTGTTGGAATCACTCCTAGACCTTAATTCAAGTTTTAGTGATTCATATGTAACAGTTAGCTTATTATGGCCTTTATGTTAGTAATTAGCCTTAGGCTTATGTAGAAGGCCCATAAGCCTAGGCCTAGTCCAATAAGGAAAGGAAGGGACTATGAGTGTTGCCCTAGCTCCCTCTCCTATAAATACTATGTAATAACCCTCACTTGAGGGTTGGTTGTTCAATTCATTCTCTTTTACTAGCATACGCATAACCTTTCTCCATATTCATACGCATAGTGTTTGGGTGTGTTGTTCAACCGATCATTTCTTCATCTATTTCTTCTATTGATGCTTGTGTTGCATATATGGGAACCTAGCAGTGGTATCAATCGCCAAAATAGTTTAACGTGATTGTTTTTGAAGTAGGTTTTGGTCCTACGCGTAAAACATACGGGTGATACTTTGGTTTGCTTAAAAATGTATTTTTTCACTTTTTAATCCAAGATTCTTGTACTTTCAACGTTTTAAGGTGTTATAATAACTATTTTTGGCAAAAAGTTTCAACCTTTACGTGTGGATCATTGTTTTTGAGCTTGGTTTTTTACGTGGTAGTTGTTCACGCAGAACCGCTTTTAGACGCTTTGATCATCAAGTCTCACACTTTGTGTTATTTTGTGATATTGAAGCTACTTCATCACAAAAATCCGTTTAAAACATCTTTGGGCAAAATTCATTTTACGAGTAGTTCTACGCGTATCAAAACCCTAAAACTACGTGTAACCTGTTCCTTGGTTTGATCTTCGCCAGGTTTAATTTTCGTTTCTTGGATAAGCCCGCAAACATCGCCGACTTTGGATATCTTTTGCACTGTGATAGTGTAAAAGATCATTTGGGCAAAACCATAAAATTACGCATAAGCATAAGCTTACGCCAGAAATTTTACTCTATGATTCATCTTTTACGCCTGCTTTGTCTTACGATAAGGTAATCCCAACGCATAAGTTTTCTACGCCTAACTTTTGTTTACGCATAACTTTATGCTTTATCCTTACTTACGCAGAAGCTAATCCTACGCCGAACTCTTATTGTTACACGTAACTTTGGTGTTTTTACATAAGTGGTACTTGGTTTTTCGGATTTCTACGCCTAAGGACTCTTCATCAACAACGGCTCATTACTACAAAGATCCATTTAACAACACAAGTTTTTCAACATGTCACAACCACCATACTCTAGCTATTTTCCTTACACTTATAATCAACAACAACAACAACAACAACTAACTCCACAACATCAACAATTTAATCATCAACAACAGATTTATCAACAACAATTTAATCAACAAAATACTCCACAACTTGAGAATTCCACAACCTTAAATGGTTCAACCACCACCTAGTCTTCAAGTACAACCTTACACAAACTTCTACAATCAACATCCATCCAGGAATACTATGAAGGAACCAACATGGTTTGGCAAGATGTGTGAAGCCTTAAGTAGCCAACAATCAATTCATGAAGTTGGCTCACTTGGTAGACCTCCAATGCTCACTCCCTGGAATTATGATCAATGGGTGATAAGGTTCTTTAGGTTTTGTGATCTAAATAAGCCACATGGAAAGTTTCTAAAGAAGGTCATTATGGAAGGTCCATTTCAAATGCCTAATTGTTATTACACCCGAGATCCAAATTGCCAATCCACCAAGAGATGTCGTCACCAATATTGCAATCGCCTCGGACCTCACAGTGATGAACTTCTACATTTTGAACCGATGAACTTTTGGGATTACCCAATCCGATCCTTCAAGTTTTGATGCTCAAAAGATCAAGCTAAAGCAATGTGGGAACATATTCATTTTCTTATGGAAGGCAATACCAATCAGAAGACATGGAATCCAAAATCTACTTGGCTTATGAACACTTCATGATTGAACCAGAGAGACATTAGAGTCATATCATCATCGATTTTCGTGACATCATCAATGATTTGACAAACACAATATCATCATGCCAAGAATTGTCCGCCAACACTAAGTTCCTAAGTAGTCTTGGTCCGTAATGGGAGAAGTATGTCATTTTTCCTCAAGCTAAAAAATTCATCATGCTACATATGGATTGTTGTACGACTATTTGAAGCCTCACCAAAAACAAGTTGACAAAGAAATGGCTATCCGTGGACTCCTGGCCCACAAATACTTCCTGACAATCAACAACTTGCTTTGTGGGCTCAAACTAGTGTTCCTCCTCAACACCCGCTCCTCAACCAATCGCCACCATCACACCATATGATCCGCCACAAAGAACAACCTCAACAAACTCAATTGGTTCCATACAACAACAACAATGCTCAAGCACTCTACGCTAAGCGATGAGGACCATGCTTTTGATGAATTGCAACAAGGATTTGCTATGATTAAGCAGCTTCGGCCGATATACAAACAGATCCAACAATCGATTTGTTCCTCATCCAACACTAGAAATCGTCGTCAGAACAATGGACGACACAAGTTCGTGAATCGTGGTTATGGTCGCCGATGGGAGGTGGTCAAGGGTTTAATGCTATGGCAGAATAACCGTGGTGCTCCACAACAACAGAGCCCAAGTGGTTGAACAAGGGAATGCTCATAACGGTTAATGGTCTTCGTTGTTACAACCAGAATGAGAAGGGTCATCCGCTAATGCATGTCCTAAGCCGGAGAACAAAGAGGCGTGCTTATTTCAAAGAGTCTATGCTCTTCGCTCTTAATGATGAAGCCGTGGAACTCTCTCCAACAAGGAACAAAGCCTTTGCGGCGATGCAGACTGATGATGATATGGAGGACTGCAGGCTAACGCAGCAGCTATGTTGATGGCACAAATGCAAGCTCTACACATGAGTGACACAGCCCAAAGGTATGACATCCGATGGCTTGTCCGAGGTACATGAACAAACAATTATCATTAATGATTCGACATCTCCGCTTCACTGTGACCGACACGGAGTCAGTGTTCAACATGAGCCATCTACATCTCATTCGATGATCATCAACTAGACCTCAGAGGTTACATTTGATGATCAAGATGACCTTATGGTTACCTTTGATGATCAAGTTGACTCCGTGGTTATACTTGAGGATCTAAATAATGACCATGTCGAGACTCACGTTGAACAAAATGATTCTATGTTTGATCCATTTGAGCTTCTGACCTTAGTTAAAGACCAACAATCCCGAGTGAAACATTACCATGATGTCAATACCAAATTAAAAGAGAAAAATGCACAAGTAACTGTGGATAATGAATGCTTAATTCGACAAATCAACTTTTTCAAAACTCAAGAAAATCAGTGGAAAAGGTTTTGAAGCCGCTTTTGACAAATCACATCAAAACTAAAATCTTTGGAGCGACAGATTCGCGGATCTAGCAGCTTCAAGAATGCTTTGTTGTCTCAAATAGAACAAATGAAACATGAACATAAACGACAAATTAACGCTCTTACTTTGGAAACTCAAAAGCAAAGCGAAGTTGTTAACTTGTCAAAAACAGTCGAGCACAAAAAGCATTCAACGAAACTAATAGATGACTATCTTGAGGAAATTGTCGACTTACAAAACAAAATCAAAGAGTTTAAAACTGTTGTTTATAAACATGGTGAATCAATCACAACGATTCAAAAGTTTTCTTTCAAACCAAATCCAAATGGATTTGGACCGAATCTTGCCGACATAAACCTAAGTTTTCACGAGCATTCAAACCAAATCCTAAAGTTTACAAGTAACATAGAATTGATGATTCAATTATGATCATTGTTGAATATAATCGGATGGAGGAATTAGATGTTGATGACGAGAGTCGGTCAAAAATGGAAAATGTCGTTTATAACAAACCATATAACTATTCAAAAGTCAGAACTTTTGTCACACAACAAGATACTTCTAACAAACCTTTGGTTATCACACCGCCGTCAATCCTCAACCAAATGATGCACAAATTAATGGTCCTTTACCTTCACTTAGTGAAGTAAAAACTAATGCCGAAGTTGTCGCTATCAAATACTTTGACACTTTCTTATCTTACCCCAAAATTTTGAACGTGAGATTGAATTTCTCAAATAAAGGTTCAACATTTTCAATCGCCAATGGCATGAGAACATAGAGATATTCTTCAAAGAAAGAATTTTACCACATGTTAAAAATTTAAAAACTTGCACTATATTGGGAAAGGGATTTTCACAAGGAACTTGGTCTCATGAAAACAAAGCGAGAAAACAAAAACATCGATTTCAAATACTAAACGTAAAAAGAAACTATTGAGAAAAGATGTTGATCGACTTTTGGAAGATGTTATCTCAGGCCGATATCTATAATGTTGTGTTATTGCATTCTTTGCCATATGCATCCGATTCTATATCCGCCGACATCGTTGATTCGTTGAAATTGTTGAAAATACGGATAATGTGCTTCAGTTTGAGTCTTTAAAAATTGAAAATGAACGATTGTCAAACGAAGCCAACCGCACACGCGCCTTAATTGGTATCAAAAAGATATTCATGATCAACAACTTGCTTTTCAAAACAAAATCGCCTGGCCATGCAAAAACTCCTAATCCAAAACTTGAGCAACTGGATGATCAAAACGTGTCTTTAAAGTGTCAAATCACAAAATATGAACAAGAACTTGCAAAAGTTAAACAAGAATATGGTGTCATATTTGATTTACTCAAAAAGACTCGTGATGAAGCATCAAACGAACTTGATCATTATCTTGCACACACTAAAAAAGTCATGAATTTTGTCTGAAATCTTCGCTCAAAATCAAGATTTTGTGTACACTTTCATTAAGTTACGGAAATGTTAGGAAAGTATGAACAAGTTCAAATTTAGCATCATTAAGTGAATTGCACCTGTAACACTTAGTAAACGTGAACCTAGAATGCCTACTGACAAAAAACAAGTTACTAATGTGCTTCCCCATCAAACAGAATAGTTGCCTTTTTCCAAACGTCCAAGACTTCATAGCCTAGGAGCAATACAAGGAAGAATAGGAAGTTGCGACCTAAGATAAGACAAATAAAGAATGTCAAGTAGAAGAACACCGTAGGACTTTTGAATAAACTCCGCTGCACCCACTATAGATATTATGCCTAGCAAATGTAATGGAAAAGTGTTGTAACCGATGTTGAACTTAAGTACTTTTGATATTCAACTGGATGCTTCGTGTTATTTGTCGTAAAATTATGCGCTCGATTGTCATGATAAATGTGTTCCTAAGGCTATCTTGTCTCGCTACTTTAATCCTAAGATTCGAATACCCTCTAGGCCCATCGCTTCTAAGTCCGTGCTGGTAGACCGCCTCCTTAGATTCTAAGAAACTAATTGATGTTCCTCAGAGTTCCGATCACCTCCAAGGAATGTAGTACCACCTAGTACTTTCACTAAGACTAAAGCTAAGACTAGTTGGAGATGGCATAAATGGATACATAATACACTAGGATTTAAATGGATGCCTAAAATCATTGATGTATGTATTTCAACTATATCTCGCCGAGGAACCCTCTAACTCATCGGGTTCCACATCTACTTCTATTCCATATGTCATTCACAGTGTAATGTGTGATACGATCATCCTTTGGATTGTTGATATGGATGTTCCCATAATAATGACAAAGTAACCTTAAACCGTTATCAAACTTTATTGCAAAGTTCATTGGCAATCGCCGACTGGAATGATCACTTGGCAGCCTATCATGGGCTACGGAGATTATATCAATGGCAATATTAAAATTAGCGTGGTTTATTATGTGGAAGGCCCTCACACAATCTCTTTCGTTGGTCAATTTTGTGATGGAGATCAGTCGCTGAGAGAACTTGTTTATTCGCGATCTACAAAGGAAATGATCTTATGTCCCATTAACGCCATCCGCTTCCTCTACACTATATCCATGCAAGACATGATCTGCCATCTCCCATATATCAAAGGTTCACTCTCAAAGGCTACATCTACAAAATTCATTGGTGCATCAGTTGCCTTCACATCTAAACTTTCAAACCATAACCAACCTTGCGCCGACACAAACTTGTTGAAGGTCTCCGCGATTCCGATTATTCTAAAGATCCGCACCGGCTGAACAAGGAAAACCACTGGTGCTCATTTTCCTTCAAAGGTGGAACCTGCTCAAATATGTGCTTCATCTTCTTCATGGATTTGTGATGCCGCGTCTTGAGGCGATTATTAATACAAACACTACATCTTGGTAATTGTTGATGACTACTCAAGATGGACTTGGGTTTATTTTCTTCAAAGTAAAGATCAAGCTCAACAGAGATGATCATTACCTTTACAAAATTTAAATTGACTCAGGAACATTCAGAATAAATTGAAACAGACAAAGGCGAATTTGTGGAATCAAACTCTTCAGGAATATTATGAGAAGTGGAATTGAGCATCAAACATCTATTGCCATACACGAACAAAAGCAGAGTTGTTGAAAGAAGCCAAACCAAATGCGTTAGTGGAAATTGCCGAGCTTGATGTTAATCAATGCTAAACTTCAGTTACTTGTGAGAACAGGAAGCTGTCAACTACATGCTACACTCGAGATAGCTCAATGATTACAAAATGCCACAACAAAACACCATTTGAACTGCTCCTGGCAAAGCGAATCTGCAAACACTTTCATGTATTTGGATCTCTTTGCTATCCAGAATAATGATCGTGATGACTTTGGAAAGCTCAAAGCCAAAGCTGACATTAGAGTCTTCATTGGATCTTGTGATAATTCTAAAGGTTCACCGGGATCCGGAATGGTGCCATTTACAAAGCAAGTTATGGAAATGATTCATGCTAATTTTGATGAACTTCGCGATGTAATTACGGTATAACGACTTGGAACCGGTGCGGCAAAGCCAAATCCCATCATCAACCGGTTGAAACAAGCCCTCGACTTACTTTCACGACAAATGGAAATACTATTTGCTCCTCTCTGTTCGGTGGCGATATTGATGCGTGCTCGGGTATCCATGGCTGTTTCCATTGCTCAATACGATTATTATCACGATGCACGCTGCTGACAACAACATTTGAAGAAGCGCCACCATTGACTCTACAGCAACAATTGAACAAAGCAGCGGCCAGCCGAGAACCGGTGATGATGATCCCGGATGATGTAACCGCACATATTTTT
>OU343225.1:83501604-83767111 GCA_910596185.1 Chrysanthemum makinoi | reverse complement strand
AACTCCATCTTACAAAACAAACCCCATATCAAATCATCATATCCACCATCACCCGCCACCCACGTTGCCACCATATACCGAGACCATCACTCGCCACCCATATCCACCATTCACGGCTGACACGTCATCACCCAATTTCAAACCAAACCCACTTTCAAAATCACTTCAATTTTTATTACTACTTTACAACAATACAACAAATCTTTTTTTTATAATGGCTTTACCTGCTACAAAGCTTCTGCTGCCATCCGTATATTATATATTTATATCCAACATTATAATATGATTCCGACAAGATTTACGCCGAAAATCTAAATCTGATGTCTCGGGTTTCACAGAGTATAAAAGGTGAGTACATTGGTTGACCGAGTACAATGGATTGGATGATTTTGGCGGTGTAGCTTAACCCCAAAGTTAGATGGGCGAGATCGAAATTTTGGTATTTTGGGTTGGGTATTGTCGTTTGTGGGTTTTTTTTTCCGGTGTTTGTGAACACCGAACAAGTAAAAGTTACTAGTTAGAAATGAAAGTACAAAAAACTAATCATCGATGTAATAATTAAGGTTTGTTTAGTGAAAAGAATAGGTCATTTTAGGAGTCGACGGTGGTTGCAGTAGCCGGAAAAGTTGGAGCCGGCGGTGGTGGGGTGCCGACGAAAATGGTGGAAAGATGCCGGAAATGGAGCATGTGTTGGTGGTTTAAAAGTGGATTGTGGAAGAAAGTGATTGATGGAGAAGATGAAAAAATATACAGTCACATTAAAAGTTAAATAAAACGAGTGTGTTTGAGTTTATGATAGATAAAAGGATCCAGACAATTAATTACTGTACACATTAATGTGAAATGACAAATATACTCTCGACTTAAATAGGTTTAACGCCCGTTACTCATGTCAGTTAGGGTGAGGGACCAACGCTGAGTAACGCTTAGTAAGGACCAACGGTGCAATCTTTTTGGTCAAAGGACGATACTTGATGGTCAACGTATACCACAAGGACGAATGGTGTAGTTTACTCTAAAAGTTATTAGTTAAATGATATCGACTCTTTCAAAAGCTTTGTAATAAATAAATTAATATGGCATAATAACATTCATAGAGTGAATAGCTTTTGTCGAAAGCTTGAATTTCATAAAGTCATTCCAACAAAGCTTTTCTTTAATGCAAAAAATCATTTATAGTATAGTAGTAAAAAGCTATTAAAGACTTAAACATTGTGTATCCTCTAAATATACAAGTTGTTTTAAAGTTTTAACAAACCTTGAAATCTCTTACAAAATGAAACAAAATTAATCATTTAGTGAAACGGGTAAACTGAAGTGTTCTTATTTAAGTTATATGAGGAAGACAAGTTTTTAACTCATATGTACACTGTTACTTCTAGCAAACACCAACTTAAATCTTTAGAACCCTTATGCATTATTGCATTGCTCATTTAGTGAGTGTTGCAAATTAAATAATTTTTCAAAGAGTTTGAAATTGTGTTAGAAACTTGCACTAATAGCGCTTCAATAGCTTACTCTAACATTATAACCAATCACATGGATTTGAAAAGACATTTTCAACGATCACGTCAACTTTTAAAAAAAAAAGATAAAGATTTTATCCGTTCGAGTAGAAATAAAGTTAGAAAAAAACATAAAATGAAATTGATGAGAAATAACTATAACCATACATTTGAGGTGCATCGACTTGAATTAGATGTATCTCTATTCATTTAGATGCATCCAATTAGTTTCGAAAGTGATGTTGAAGTAAAAACAATGCAAGGTTGTTTTAGCAACACATTTGATGTGTATAGGACGAAAAATACATATGATTCGCCTAACTTGATGAAATGCTTCTAATATATGTAAATGCATCTAATTTTAAGCTAGTAAATATATTATGATGCATATAAAACACTAGAGATGCATCTAATGTAAGTCGATGTATCTCTAATATGTGGTTATAATTATTTCTCATCTTTCTCGTTTTAAGTTTTCTTCACATTTGATTCTAAGTATTCAAACAAAATCGGAAACGGGTAAACACCAAAGATACTCTATGTACTATTCGAGATAACTCGTTATGCTTCCTCTACTATTTTTATTCTCATTCATCTTAACATTCTTTACGGTCAATGGTCTAAATAACTTGCGATTCATTATATAGCGGAACTAGTCAGACCTATTCCACAAGATAAAATACAACATAAGCAAGTCACTAAATAGATAAATACAAAATACACAGAAAGGTTAACAGATCTACAATAGATGCAAAACACCAATTACTATGATATTTACCGTGTCTAAATGATGCTGGAGGTTTCATCATAATATTTATGTCTCGCTATACCTATGGTCTACCCTAATGCACTAACGCGTGTACCCTGCGTGTAGTGTAGTAAATGGTAAAGCCGAGGTCGCCCCAATAGCTATGTGTCGAAAATTACTAAGTCTAATTCTCACGTAATATTAATGGTTTGATAGGGTTTTAAGTAATTAAACTACTAATGCAGAATATAAAAGCAAATAAATGGTAGAAGGAAATCAATAGAGGAATAGTGGTGCTAACCTAGTTAATCCTCCTAACTAGTTATGTCTACGCCTACCTACTTCCATTACTTGGTGGGGTCAAATCTGAGGACAAAGATTTGGTCAATTCGCCTCTAACCTATCAAATATGCCACCACAGAGAAATCAGCGCACCATCATAAGTCCCGTTGTTCGGTCCCCTAAGCCGAGTCAATAAGTACCGCTACATGCTAGATTCTAAATAGTGAGTGCCCGGCCGTTAGGAACTTAGACACTACACCCCCATTTCTTAAGTTCATCCAAACGATAGGTGATCAGTTGGTCAAATCGCACAAGTAGAAAGGGTCGTCATTGGTCATATCTTACCCTTCCCGCTCACCGCTCACTTAGGGTCGGGTTGGTCATATCTCCTAGGCAATTGGCCTCTATCACCATTCAAAACTACCAAACCAAGGGTGACTACCAAAGAACTATGCATGCATACACTTAGAAATAATTGTACTGAAGTAAAGGTAAACGTAAACAAAACAATTAAGGAATCATAACTAGGCTAGCACCAAAGGGTGCTTAGCAGCTCATATTAATCATGCACATCAATTCAATATTCAAAGGTACGAAATACATGAATTGAAAGTAAAGAAATAATAAACGCTAAAGCTTATCGTAATGGTGTGACTTCTCCCTTGGAAACAGCTCCGTATGCTTCCCTAGACCTCCCTTGAGCTTTTTCCCACGCTCGTGAGTGTTGTATGTGGAATGGGCTTTGAAATGCTGGAATTGTGGGGTATTTATAGGCCGTGTCGTGTTACGCGGATAACCAAAAGATGAGTTACCGTAACCTTCTATTTCCCCAAATGCACTAGATCCGCTAGTTACGCGTAACCTTATAAGTGGTTACCGTAGTCTTCAATAAACACGTTACGCCGTAGTGATGCAGAAGTTACGCAGTAAGTATCGTGGAACCTCTTTTTGACCTAATGGAGTTACGTCAGTAACCTTTGGGAGGAGTTACGCCGTAACCTCTGATAAGTTAGACTTCGGGTCACGCAATAGTTACGGTGTAATGTGAGAGAGATGATTACGCCGTAACTTCTTCAAAATAAGCATATTGTGATAAATCTATAGTAACGTTTCCATTTCCGCGTCTCTTTAGCTCTAATGCTCGTAATTTACCTGAAAGTAAAAAACAATGGAAAACAAGCGTAAATCCATATAAATGATATAAATAATGAGCATTAACGGGAGAAATTGACACTTAATATTCAGGACTATTTGATGTTATCAAATATCCCCCACTTGAACTCTACTTGCCCTCAAGTAGACCTTATTAGATAGATTCCTAAAAAGATATCTCCCAAAACCCGGAAAATATGAGTTTACAAATCCCTTATGCTAGAATAAAACAAAGCCAACACCTAAAGGGGAACAAACACTCAAATCTCTCAACTATGTGTCAATTTCGTGGTGATCACTCAATCGCATTACATAGCATGTATTCTATCATAAGCTTGGCAATTACACAAATCTCCACCACTAGAGTTAAGGGCTAAACAATTCTCAAAGGCAATATGGGTAGACACGACAAAGGTTAAGGGGTGACTCGTCATTACTAACATGTCACGGAGAAGTGGACAAAATCAATGATACATGACCAAATCCATGGCCAAGACACCAAAGATTGCTCACTGATCACCTAGACATGCCATGACTAAAGGGTAGGATACATGGATATATAATTGGTGTAAAATGAAAAACAAGGTGTAGTCTATATCTATAACTAATTCATCACCACTTACCGTCCGCCCAAAGTTCAAGTTTAGAAGTCTAGAGACCAGATCATGAAATGTAAGGTAGATGTGTCATTAGAGGACGTCGTGATGGGCACACTACCTTTTCTTCTTCAGTTGGTATAACTCCAACTCCAATCTTCAAATGTGACCGAGGTGGCCTCCTCGATACTAAACAATAAAGCTCATACTATAGTGCTTATAACATCGCACTTTACAAAATCATAACTCAATCAACTATTTTTTTATTTTTTTTATTTTTTTCGACTATTTTTTTTTTAACATAACATGATAACATAACATCCCCCCACTTGAGATGAACAATGGAAATTCGGGGGTCTTCAATGATCTTCATAATTGTTGTCGATGAAAGCGTGATTTCCAAACCTTTCCACTGGAACCTTGAACTTAGGCAAATGATGACTTCCCAATTACAAATAAAGACTATGGGTAGGCTAAGGTGTGTGGGTGTAATCTAAACAATATATTGGGTTAATCAAAATGAAAGGAATGGCTTAGAAGGGTGTATCTAGGGGTATCTTGCACTAAAGGGGAGTGCAAAAAAAGGGTTTCACATGGGGGTCGAAAAGTCGAGGTGACTAATCGATAGACTCACAATGGTAGGTTATTTGGGTGATAATCCTATAAATACCCTTCTAAAACTGAAAAGTCCAAATACATCGAGCTAACTCAACATACCTCGCCTATGGTCTCGAAATGATGCAAAGGCCAAGTTCTAAAGTTTACAAGCTACCGGCACACTCATAATTTGGTGGATTTGGGGTAAAATATAGGAAACGGATAAGGCTAATCTCACCATGTAATATCAAGGGTTGTATGTGTTCGGCTAAGGTCTAATCTAGTTAGGTTCGGAAAAACATGTCAAAATTTTAAAAATGGCATAATTTTTCAAAATAAACTAGAAAACTGAGGGCGAAATAAAGTTCCAGATAATTCTACCCCCGTCCCCCCACTTGAATTGTACAAAGTCCCTTTTGTACTAGGCATTAAAATAAAGGTGAAGAGAAAGGTAGAATTAGAGCGAGAACTTCCCTGAATTTGCTCCAAAAAAGAAGAAGGCCCACGAGAAAGGATCGTGCCTTCGCTTAAGCGTCATGAACAAACTTCAATCCCTGAAATCACAATACCGACAAGCATAATTCTAAAAAGAAAAAATAAAAAATAAACCTAACTCACTTTCGTAGGAATCACGGTTGCATTTAGCGAATGCAACAAGTTTTTTAAACCACTTGGTGTCCCAAGTGGACGAGTGAAGTCTCGTGAGGGTTTACAGGAACACACCCACAAAGTTCATTTAAAAACTAATACAAGGTTACGTGTTTTAAAATGAAAGAATTAAAGTAGAGGAGAGTTACGTCGAACTCCTATGAGAGTTACGCCGAATCGCAAAACCTGGTATGAGCCGTGAAGCGAATAGTTACGGCGTAACCACGAGATGGTATTACGCCGTAATTGGTATGCGTCAAGAATTTCGCTGCTAAAATGTTGGTTACGCGTAATCACCAAGATGAGTTACCGTAACTCTGTTCTCGGGATCAAGAATCGGCAGCAAGAATTACTTCATTGTTCTCGCAAAATGGTTAGAAAACATAAAACCCAACAAAAGAAATAAAAATAAAAGAAATGGATAATTCAGTTGTCTCCTAAAGAGCACTTTTCTTTATTAACGAAGTCTTTAAGTTAGACTCTGAGCCGGGCTACCGTTTGTCCGCCATCTCTGGATGGGCAATCTCCATGTTGAAGCCATTTGATCAAATTCTCATCCCGTTTGTATCCATCTCCAAGTTCTAAACACCCTAAGTAAAATATTTTGATCTTTTGGTAGGGGTGATCAAAACCTTTGGCTTTATCTTCTTCACTAATACCAAGTAAAGGGTCTAGCATAACTCAACTGTCTTTTAGTTCAATTTTAAAGTTTTTGACAAATCCGTGGCATTTTGAAAAAGTCTTATCATCGCCAATCTTTAACCAAACCAGCCATTCCTTCTCGTGTTTATCTAGCCTTATATTTTTTAAAGGGTTTTCCGAAAATCACCCTTCTAAATGCCGCCATGAATTCGCTAACATCATCCAAAAACCAAAGTCGCATAGAAACGAGTGTGTTCCTTCAAAAACTCGTATGTTTGTTGCAATCCCGAGGAAGTTGTTTCCTTTGTAATCAAGCTCCTTTACCATAACCTGGTTGTAGCATTCCTTAGAGATAATATTGACTGGGGAATCTATGTCGATAAATGGGTGAAAGTCAATGAACCCAATTTTGCAGAGATCTTCGGAGTGGGATTCCTATGATGGATTCGTGCCCCCATCTCATAAAAGCTGCGTAGGTCCGATTGCAAGGTTGTTTTCTCAGGGTTGTCTTGCCAAATGTTCATCTCGACATCACTAGAGAGGTCAGACTTAATCCAAGTTATCTTCTTTCTCAAAATTACTAAAACATCAAAATCCTTCTCCCGAGTCAACCTCTCCAGAATCCGGGGTCGCTAAGAAATTTTTCAAGGGCTTCACCAAAATCCCCCATCGGGTCAATTGCACAAACCTTCTCTAGGTAGACAAATGTTCATTAGGTCCTAATGTGGCGATCTCTCCATTAGCTTCCGTGAGTCAATTTTCTCGCAAAGACATCTACTTTAGTGTGAGCAGAGCGAGAATGGGTTCGTGAAATGACATGCGTATCCCCGTTGTCTTCCGAATATCAAGAATCACAAAATCTACCGGAAAATGAATCTCTTTATCTTCACTAATACATTTTCAACAATTCCTAATGGCGATTGTATGGATCGATCGGCCATTTCAATTTTCATCTTGGCCGGTTTTAAGTTGCCAATTCCCATACGAAAAAACATCGAACGAGGCATTATACCGATACTAGCTCCAAGATCTGCAGTGGCTTACACATGTTCAAGCTTCCCATATAGCAAGGGAGAGTAAAAATCCCGATCTTTTCCTTTTGTGGTAGCTCGTTCCTCAAAATCGCAGCATCTTTCGCTGAGGCTTAATAGTCTCATCATAACTTAATTCCCCGTAGTTTCATTAGCATCATGGAGGGTTTACCCAGAGAGTTTGGTCCAAAAGTGATTGTTTCTCCATGTTGATCCCGCTTAACCTTTCGAAAAGGTCAAAGGTTCTTCGAGGATAGTTTCTATAGTGTGGACAACTTTTCCTCCCGAAGCTGCTAGGTAATCGAGATGGCTTCACATGAACTAACACTTTTCTCTAATCTTTTTATCCTATCATCGTGAATTTTAATAAGAGACTAGATATCCACGAATGCTTTCATGCCTCTTTTTCAATCCTATACCACGCTTCTCTGATTCTTTGATGTGGTCGAGAATTTTTCTCAATATTGTTCCCGAATCGGTCTCAAATACACTTTTAACGCTTTCAACCCTACATGCTTCTTCTATTTCCAATCTTGCCAAAAATTTCCCCGTAATTGTATTCTTGCTTTTTATAGTCTTCATTACCTTATGATCTGGGTTATCTCTTGGTCCGTATCCAGTATCCATGTGCCACTTGTAGCAATGTTCGAAATCATCAATACATTCCAAGGCCCGATCAGAGTCATGCTAGGAATAGGTCTTGAATCAAGGAGTTCTCGTGTTTGCGCATTAATCCTCCGAGCAGAAAACGATAATGATTTGATGTTTGTTTAAATCATGAGTAGGGAAACGATAGAGAAGCTCATTGAATCTTTCCCACGCTTGGTACAACATTTCTTCTCCAATCTACATGAATTGATAGATTTTCCCAAGAAGCCCAGCCATTTTAGAAGGAGGGCAAAATTGCTGATCGAACCCTCTTAGTTTTCCCCATGCTTTACTTTCACTAGGAAGTTTTTATACCATCATTTGCTGTTCCAGTTGAGAGTCATAGGAAAACTTTGCAAAGGATCGAGTAACTAGGAGTTCCCCGACGTTGAAAAGGGAGGATAGTGGAGAACTTCATACGTGATCCTCGAACGTCCTCATCTTTGTCTCCATAGAACTTAAGCTTATGTAACTCTCGACTAATATGATCTGGGATGGAGTATTTTTCGGCAGAAACCTTAGTGAAGCTTCATTGGCAGCTATCGCTTGTTCGTCCAAATACTGCTCCATGGTAAGGTCATTGATATTATTTTCATTGATGACCTCTTCTGTGTCCAACTGGTCCGATTCGTAGAATGAGAAGATATTGTGAATAGGAACCGAGAATAGATCCTTTTTCCCAAATTGCTTCTCCATGTCAATAAATGGGTAGCCGAAAGGGCCTAGAGTCTGCGAGTCTTGTATCATGACATTATCGAAAGAAAATTAAAACAAACTTAATATGAAATCCTAAAATAGCCCTGCTAAAGGGCGCCAAAAACTTGATGCGTGTTTTACTGATCGGTCTTAATATTTATAGTGTCTCGCTATACCTATGGTCTACCCTAATGCACTAACGGGCAAGCTGTACCCCGGGTTGTAGTGTAGTAAATGGTAAAGTCGAGGTCGTCCCAAGAGCTATGTGTGTCGGAAAATTACTAAGTCTAATATTAATGGTTTGATAGGGTTTTAATTAAACTACTAATGCTGAATATAAAAGCAAATAAATGGTAGAAGGGAAATCAATAGAGGAATAGTGGTGCTAACCTAGTTAATCCTCCTAACTAGTTATGTCTACGCCTACCTACTTCCAATTACTTGGTGGGGTCAAATTGAGAGGACAAAGATTTGGTCAATTCGCCCTAACCTATCAGCAAAGATGCCACCACAGAGAAATCAGCACACCCATAAGTCCTGTTGTTCTTAGTCCCCTAAGCCAAGTCATTAAGTACCGCTACATGCTAGATTCTAAATAGTGAGTGCCGGCCGTTAGGAACTTAGACACTACACCCCCCAATTCTTAAGTTCATCCAAACGATAGGTGATCAGGTGGTCAAATCGCACAAGTAGAAAGGGTCGCCAGTTGGTCATATCTTACCCTTCCCCGTCTCAGTCCGCTCACCTAGGGTCAGTTGGTCATATCTCCTAGGCAATTGGCCTCTATCACTATTCAAAACTACCGAACCAAGGGTGACTACCAAAGAACTATGCATGCATACACTTAGAAATAATTGTACTGAAGTAAAGGTAAACGCAAACAAAACAATTAAGGAATCATAACTAGGCTAGCACCAAAGGGTGCTTAGCCGCCATATTAATCATGCACATCAATTCAATATTCAAAGGTACCAAATACATGAATTGAAAGTAAAGAAATAATAAACGCTAAAGCTTATCGTAATGGTGTGACTTCTCCCTTGAAAAGCTCCGTAGATGCTTCCCTAGACCTCCCTTGAGCTTTTTCCCACGCTCTCAGAGTGTTGTGTGTGGAATGGGATGCTTTGAAATGCTGGAATTCGTGGGGTATTTATAGTTGGGTTACGGCGTAACCAAAGATGAGTTACGCCGTAACCTTCTATTTCTCCAGAAATGTACTAGATTCGCTAGTTACAAGCAGAACTTATAAGGCTCGTAGTCTTCAATAAACACAGTTACGCCGTAGTGATGCAAGAGTTACTGCGTAAGTATCAAGTGAACCTCTTAACCTAATGGAGTTACGTCAGTAACCTTTGGGAGGAGTTACCAGTAACCTCTTGATAAGTTAGACTTCTGGGTCACGCATAGTTACGGCGTAATGTGAGAGAGTTAGTTACCAGTAACTTCTTCAAAATAAGCATACTGTGATAAATCTATAGTAACGTTTCCATTTCCGCGTCTCTTTACCTCCAATGCTCGTAATTTACCTGAAAATGTAAAACAATGGAAAACAAGCGTAAATCCATATAAATGATATAAATAATGAGCATTAACGGGGGAAATTGACACTTAATATTCAGGACTATTTGATGTTATCAAACATTATCATGTCCACTACCCACTACAAACAATCGTCGAAGAGTACTTTGACAAGGAAAACTACAAAGCACATTATTTTTACTTGTTTCTTTTGTAACCCCTTTTGTTTTGTTGAAAATAGATTACAATATTACATGAACGCTGCTTTTCTATTTTTGTGTAAAATTAGTTCTCCTCATTTTTTTACAAATCTGAAAGAATTTTTTTCTCCAATTAAACGCACACTCACTGTTTAGATTTATTTATTTATAGCAAAATCAGAAACCACAGTATTTTTTTTCTTTTTATTTATTTTTTTTTTCAAAATCAGAAACCATAGTTGAATAACATATGTGACTAAAAAATGGAGTGTGTGAGAGAGAAAGTGAGGAGAGAGAATGAGAGGGATGGTGAGGAGCGAAAACATACGACGGTTCACAACAGACTAGAGAGGTACAACCACACACTACAAACGTGACATAACTACAGAGAAAACCGATCTGACAGATTTATGTTCTTCAATATTCCAAGAAGTTGGGGGTTGACGAACTATGGAGAGAGGGATGGTGTGCGACATTTTCATGGTGAAGAAGCTACTTAGGAGTGGACAGAAATATGGATTTGTCAGATACAAAAATGTGTACGACGAAGATCGAATGTGTGAGAGATTACGAAATATTGGTGTGGGCAACAAGATTAAGAGTTTTTAAGGCATATGACAAAAAGGAGAAAGAAACAAAAGATGATGGGAACAGAGCCAGCAAAGTGGGGAGACAAGGGAGGAAATTTGGTGATCAAGGTTTGCAAGATGTAAGGAAGTACAAGGATATGGTAGCGGGTTAGCACGAAAACAAGGAAAACACTCGGGACCAATCGATTGCGAAGACACACATGGAGGAACAAGGGGGTGTAGGCGAGAAAGAAAAAAGAATAATCAACGTGGATAGCAAGGATATAGAGGTGGAAACAATGAGGAAATGAGTCATTAGGGAAGTAAGAAACATAGAATTTTTGGATATACTGGAAAAGTTATGCGAAGCAGAAGGTATGGATGACGTACATGTTAAGTATCTGGGGGGTTTGGAGGTGATGCTTGTATTTGATTCTGAAAAAACGGTGAAAAACGTAATTGATAACAATTATCATAGACTTAGAAGATGGGTATGGAAACTGAGACGTTGGGAACCTGAGTTTAGGCCGTCCGGACGTCTAACATGGATAAGCATTGTTGGGGTACCAATCGGTTATTGGAACGAGAAGACATTTCGACAAATTGCGGCATGGAACGGGACGATCTATGATATGAAAAACTGATCATTACAGGGGTCTCAATCATTAACAATGGGGAGGGTCCTTATACATACAATACAAAGTACATTAATCAGAGAAAAGGTATATTTGAAGTTGGGTAAAAGGTTGTACAAATTCATGTGGTAGACGAAATTAGAGATATAGTAAAGGTTGGGGATGACGACGAGGAAAACAGTGGGTCGAATGACGATGTGAAAGAGATAAGGCAGACAGTGGAAGCTGCGGTGAATGAGGAAGGTGAAGACGAAAATTCTGATAAAGAGGATGAAGATGGTGACCGGAAAATGTAGGAAAACCATAGGGCAACAGGAAGTTGGAAAGGGTCGGAAGTCAAACTAAAAGTTGGAAATTTCAAGGATGAATGTGACGGTAGCGTAAATGTTGGTAATAGTGAGGAGCAAGTACCAATGGCAGCTGAAAAGAAAGAACATGCGTTGGAAAGGTCAGGAATATAGCTACAAGAAAATATGGAGCAATGTGAACATTTTGAAGAAGGAGAAATAATGGGAAAATAATACACGCACCTAAACAAAAATGACCAGAATATGGCATTAGATGGGCCTGTTGTGATGTTGTCTATTGGGCTAGTGGAGATAAACAAGTTGATACTCGTAAGTCCAATGATAATGAAAATGATGCAGTGAGTATAAATAATGTAGCCCAACAACAGATATGTAAGACACCTTAGAAAGAAAGTGATAAGAATGGAATATCATCCACTAATTAATCTCATCAAGATGATTGTGATAATGGTATGCCAGTAAACGTTGGGGGTGCAGAACATATGCTAAAGCAAAAGGTAGTTGAACAAGTGAACAAGAAAAGAAAGATGGATGAGAATGACAAGTTTGTAGTAGAAACAAATGGTTCTTAGAAGGAAGTGGAACAAACAACAACATAAAACACAGGAAACATGTGGTACAGAAGAGTGTAAAATTAGCAAGTAAAGCCGCAACAAAACAACAAAATGTACCAGATGTAGGGAATGATGGCAACAAAGAGCAATTATCAGATGAGTATGAAGAGACGAGCATAATCAATTATGAATCAGAGGCGAAAAATGGTGGTGATTTACAAGAACAATCTGAATCATTTCATTGCGATTCAATAATGGGGTCGGGAAAATCACTAAAAGCTGAAGAGATGAAGAAAATTGGAGAGCAAATAGGGATCGTATGGGATGGTGCGGATATGAAAGAAGTAAAGGAAACAATGAACACGGAAGAAATTTCGGGTACTGATCTAGGTCAGTAAACCTGTATTTTTTTTACTAATTGTAGTAGGTGTTTGAAAAAGTTTTAGTATGAAGATTTTGTCATTAAACATTCGAGGTAGTAGGACTGATAATAAGAAAAGATGGATTAGAGAATTGTGTAGAATGGAATCACCATGTATTTTGGGACTACAAGAAACGAAAACACGCGAGATTGATGAAGATTGGATAGAGGATTTGTGGGGATCCAAAAACTTTGGTTTTGCACAAGTTGAAGTTAATGGCAGGTCTTGAGGATTAATTACTGTTTGGGATGATAACGTTTTTACTTGTAAAGATGCGGTTGGAGATGACCGCTTCATTGCAAGAAAAGGCGAGTGGAAAGGGATACAGGGGGATATTGTGGTGGTAAATGTATATGGTCCTCACGAACCGAGACAAAAAACTGAACTATGGAAGAGATTAACAAGTTTGATGAGCAATGTGACGGCCGCTTGGTGTTTTTTTTATTTCAACGAAGTACGGGGACGAGAAGATAGAATGAATACAGAATTATGTGAGAAGGAGTCTAATGAGTTCAATGACTTCATAGAAGACGTGAACTTGATAGAAATTCCACTAAGAGGAAGAAAATTTACAAGAATTAGCGACAATGGAATTAAATTTAGTAAACTTGATATATTCCTTGTTGTTAATACAAATAAGCCATGAAAACTTTTATTTGTATTTTACGATCTTCTAGTATTTTGTCGATAACAAACGTAAAATCATTTTAACGAAACAAATAAAATACGTAAATGGTTTGAGCCAATAGTTTACTAACACACTTACATTTTCATATAAAACACTAAACAAGTATTATTGTTACTAGTGTTTACATAATATGGAAATGTACATATATACTTAGTATATATTGTAATAGGTAATGTAATGGGTAAAAATCTAAGTCCATGACCAATTGACTAGGTACAATGAATGTTGTTGGGTAAAACCCAAAGTCGATGACCCATACCCATGAAGCTTGATCCATAACCTATGACCCATTGCATGACATCATGCATGAAGTCATGTTGGGTATTATCCATGATCCATGACCCAAGACCCACGACCTAATGTCTAGATACATTGCATCTTGTTGGGTACCCATAAAACATTACCGATAACCCATGGTTCATAACCCATAACCCATAACCCGGTTTGCAACCCAAAATCCGGACTTAAGCTGACCTAGCAGCCGGATACCTAGGTTTTCACTAGCCGGATCCCTCTGGGAAAGGAACCGTGGAGCAGTAGACAATTTTGTCTATAAATAGTGAGCCATTTCTCTCTTGTAACTCACCCCTTTTACACATACTCTCTCTTAATATTGTAACATCTCTAACCTCGGATCCATAGGATCTTTCTACGTAGTTCTGTGTTTGTGTGGTTCTCTAGGTTCCTCTTAAAGGCGAGATCACCACCTCTTGAAGACGTCCAAGCTCAAGGTCATGAGTTGCTAAGCTTCGTCATCATCAATACCAGGGTGTCTCTTGTTGATAGTTCTTTTTCTCCTCCATAGAAGTGTAGTATTGAAGGCATTAGTAAAAGGTGTCGAAGGGTCGTGTCGAAGGCATTAGTGAAAGGTGCCGAAGGGTCGTGCCGAAGGCATTAGTGAAAGATGCCGAAGGGTCGTGTCAAAGGCATTAGTGAAAGGTGACAAGGGTGTACATTCGATATGGTGCATCGATGTACAAGATAGATAGTTTGGGTTAAAGGATATTGATATCCTTGTGATGTTGTAATAAGGAGTGTGTCTCCTTTGGGGTAGTGGTGTAGTGTTAGGTAGTAGTTCCTCCTTTGTAATGGAACTCGGTATCTAGCCTTGTACTGGATAAAGTGTAGGCGACGTTGTGATAGGTTTGGTTCTACTTCGTGGAAGAACCCGATGTCTAGCCTTGTACCGGAAAAAGAGTAGGCGACGTTGTGAAGGCTTCTCCGCCACATTAAGGAGCTTGTGTTGTGTAATGCTTGCGAACTCTCGAGTGAGGAACTCAGGGAGTGGACTAGGGCAAGGAAGGTGTCCTTGTAGCCGAACCACTATAAATACTCGTATCGTGGTTTTGTGTTCCTTTACTCTTTATCTTTACATTACTTATATATATATATATAAATATATATATAGAATCTAGATCAAATAAGATCATACTTAAAGTTGTTAAAATGAGATCAAATTAAAATTTGACAAGCGACACTCTCCTTACAACAAAAATAAATTTTTTATCAACTACAACTAAAATTGTTAAAGTCTCGATAGATTTCTTTTTAAAATTTACGAAACCTAGATGATACACTTTGATTAGAATTGTAATGTGTATGGGTTTTTGTATGTGTATCAGATTTTGGAATGTTTATTAGTGTAATGTGTATCAGGTGTATCACTAATCAAAACTCATGTATCATTTGGTTATTAGTTGCTAAAATGTTAATTTGTATTAAAATGTTATTTTTATGTGTATTATTGCTAAAATTGTTATTTATAAATGTTTTAGTGGGTTTTTAGACTTGATCTTATTTTTACAACTTTAAGTTTGATCTCAATTTAACCCTCCCTATATATATATATATATATATATATATATATATATATATATATATATATATATATATATATATATATATATATATATATATATATATATATATATATATATATATATATATATATATATATATATGCTTATCTATCATCATCCAACACACACATTAAATAGATTGACGTAAGTCGATCTAAATAGTTTAAAACAAAGTTTTAATCGGTAAAACTATTCTACCCCCTTCTAGTTTTCCACAATTGGTATCAGAGCTTCGTTACCAAGTTTCTTAGAGTATATTGTACTTTAAAAACTTGATAGGATCCGTGTATGGTTGAAAACTACAAAGAAGGAGATCTCTTAAAACAAATATTTTTTTAATGTTGGATAGTGATAGATTATTCTAACAGTTTCTCTTTAAGAAATCTTCTTACTAGGACTCTTCCAAAGACTTCATTTCTATCCAAAAAAAAATGAAGCCAACACCTAAGGAAGAACCCAAAATTAATCACAACCTACTTCTACTAAGTACAATGGATTACTTTAAAAGCTCATGAAGTATTTCGGGTCTATGGTTTTTAAAAACCATAAAAAGAGTTTAGAGGTATGTTCCCTTACCCACAACTAGTTGATCTTTACTTATAGTATTCTTATATGAATATAATGATGATATGTGTCTTTCTTTCATGATAAAAACCATGCACATAAATGTAGTATTATAAAACTATATGAACACATGAATTAGGACTTTAACTTCAAATTCGCAAGTCTCTAAAAAGTCTCTCTTCACTACTTTCCATCTTTACTCATTGATAAGGATTTAAAAGGTACCTTTTTAGGGGTCATTTAAGCCCTTAATTGATCACTTTTGTATCCGTTAGTACTTAATTTTGTTCCTTTTCACTTGTTAGGTCTCTTGAAGGCAAATTGCTGGAATGACACTTATTCGGGCTAAAGGCGAATATAATGAAGAAAATGGCCAAAGTCAATAATCGAGACACTCAAGCTGAACTGGGGGACGACGCCGTTCTATTTGTGACGCTTCGTCGAACATGTTTTGTGACGACCGTAGCCAAATTGCTTATTTACAAGTGACGGCATCGGGTTTTAAAAGAGTAGTGGCGCCGCACCGACGCCTAGATTTGATCCGTGATGGCGCCGAGACTGAAGGCGACGGCGTCACATGCATAAGGTGACGCCTCCACAATGATAACGTGGCCAAGATCTAAAACTTAATGGACTCGACGGCGTCACAATTAAAGAGTGACGCCGTCGCAGTTTGTAACACTATATATATAATCCGAATTTTTCAAGTAGAGGTAGTTTTGTGGAGTAAAACCTAAACCGAACCAAGGTTGTCTTGTAGAGTATTTTAGGGTTCCATACCCTATCTTACATCAAGATAAGTGTTTTACTTCATTAATTCAATTATGTCTTCAATTGATTGTGTGTATGCTTGCATGTTCTCCATGTCCGGCTAATTTACTTGTGTGTTTGCTTAGGTAATGAATATTGATTGGTTGTCTCTTATCTTAATTGTGATTGACCTAGTATTGTGATAGGTCATTCGTTGTGTTATTAATGCTTGATTAATCTTTGTTGAACCTTAGCATATAGTTACTAGTGGAATTGTAGGCTAAACATCCAAAGAATACCTTAGTGTTAAGTTTATGAATCCTAGAGATTTCGTAGTCATTAACCTTTGGTAGCTTCAAAGAGTTAGGGATAAACGCATACCCTACGACCTTAGAAACACAACGCGTTAAGAATAAGGACGTGACAATTCAACCATCAATAGGAGATAACTAGGGAGTAATAAAACCTAAGTGAACACAATTTTAATCATCATACGAGCACACAACAATAGACATAGACTACCCCTAGCTTAGTTAATTAGAATAGATAAGTAGAGTAATCGGTAGAAATACCAAAACCCCAAATCCAAACCCCGAGATTCGTACCTTTCCATTTCCTAAAAAATATAAAAAGATAAAAAAATAATCTTCCTCAACCCCAACCCTAGCGTAGTAACTTCTTACTAGCATTCCTATTCTCCTAGAGAACGATATCAATACACGTGGCTTACCCTAATACTACACTACAACGATTAGGTTCACTCCCTAGGGTGTTGAAAAACTTGCTCTAAAAAAGGAAGTTCCTTTGACCCAATGCTACCGTGTGCGTATCAAGTTTTTGGTGCCGCTGCCGGAGAATAGAATAGCTAGTTAGGAGTCCACCTCGTTTAGGTTTCCTTGCTTGATTCCTATCAAGTAAACCTTTTTTCCCATTTTTAGCTTCCTCGTAGTCTATCCCCCTTCTTTGTGACGTTTGTTCGTAACCCCATCACTTTTCATCATGGAAGGTGATAATCAACCACCACTCATCAACCTACCACCAAATGACCCACCAAGAGGCCGTACTCTTGGTGAATACTCAAGACCAAGCCACCAAGGCTATGGAAACACCATTGAGATTCCCGACCAAGCCCAAACTACGGCCCTGCGATCCGACACCATCCGGTTGGTGCAAAACGGATGTGCATTCCATGGACTTCGTTCCGAAGATCCTAATCAAGATCTTAAGGATTTCCTTAAAATTGTCGATTCCATCGACCTCGATGCTACTACGGAGACCAAGCATCTCAAGGTCTCTTCCAATTCTCTATGGGACCAAGCTAGTAATTGGCTTGAGCGACTTCCTCACGCCCATCTCAAGTTGGGATGATCTCACCTCCCCGCTTCCTTGCTCAAATTTTCCCACCAGGGAGAACCACTAAGCTTAGGAATGATATCTTGATGTTCCAACAACGCCAAGGTGAATCTCTCTACGAAGCATGGACTCGATTCAAGGACTTACTCCATAGAGTCCCTCATCACGGCATTGATCTTTGGCTTTAAGTCCAACTCTTCTACGATCATGTCAACTTCCCCACTAAGCGATCCATTGACCAAGCGGCCGGTGGAAAACTTAGTGATCTCACCGCGGAAGAATCGTGGGGTATAATAGAGGACCTTGCTCTCTATGACAACGAAAGTTGGAATGACCCCCGTGAGTTGCCCGAAACCGTAAAGGCAATTTCCTTGCCTCCCATTGACTCACAATCTTCCGACCGTAGGATGCTTGAGCTTGAAGATCAAGTTAAATTCCTAATGAGCTCCTACAAAAATCCCAAGTCTTCACGCCAAGTGAACAAAATCACTCTACCTTGTGAATTGTGTAGTGGTTCCCACGACACTCGATATTGCACAAGACTCCCCAAACAAGCTTTTGCGGACTACGCCCACGCTGCATCGACGGAGCGAGAGAGAAGTGGTACACTTTCAAGCCTGAACAAAACAACTTAGGAAACTCTTACAACCCCTCATGGAGGAATCACCCTAACCTTAAGTGGAACCAAAATTCAAGCACACCCCAAAGCTCATCTAGTCCACCTAATAGGTTCAACCCTCCAAACACCGAACCCACTAGTCTTGAGGCGATTGCATCTAGATTCATGTCATCTCAAGAAACTCGATTGACTAAGCTTGAAGCCGATTTAAGCGACGACAAGACGAGATGACAAACACGCTTGATGCCCTCTTAAAAGCCTTTAATGACCGGGAAATTGGAGCACTCCCAAGTGATACTATAAAGAACCCAAAAGTGAGTTCGATTTCATCGACTTCATGTTCTTGTTCACCATGGGAGAGTGCACATCCATGCCCCTCACACCCAACAGTCCACTCGGTAAACGCTATCAACAAGGGTTCCAAGCAATCCAAAATGAGGTACCAAGGCCCCGTACCATTGGTAAAACCTACTCTTGAGAAACCCATCAACCAAGAACCCAAACCTAATCTAGAGGAGGAGTACAAGGAACTCCATCAAGAAAAACCGGTTCTTGAAGTCTTAGCTCATGCACCTTATTATAATGCTTTGAACGAAAAATATGAGCTAGAACTTAAACTTGGAAAACATGGGTCCGCTTTTGTGCAAAATAATTTACCTAAGAAGTTAGACAATCCCGGGCTATTCACTCTTCCGTGTAGGCTTGGAACTTCCAAACCTCTCGATGCTCTAGCCGACTTAGGGTCATGCATCAATCTTGTTCCGTTGTCCCTCTATAGAAGCCTTAACTTAGGTAAGATAGAACCAACGGAAACCATCTTAGGTCTAGCGGGCGGTAGTATTGCATATCCGGTAGGGATAATAAAATACATGGTGGTACACGTATGAGAATTGACTCTTTTGGCGGATTTCCATGTGCTAGACATGAATAAGGACCCGACATGCCCACTGCTTGTAGGAAGAGGATTCTTAGCTACCGCTAGTGCCATCATTGATTGTAAGATGTCCAAAATAGTGGTAGGAGAAGGGAGTGCTAGGTCAATTTATGATGTCAAAAAGCATACTTACTATAAAGAAGATGAAATCCTACACGAGATTAGGTTGGATAGAGCACAATCTAGATATGGACCTTGGATTAATAAGAACTTCATAGGTCCCCAACGACCTTTTTATCTAGATGAAGCCTTTGCTAGTAAAGCAACTTTCCATGAAAAAGAATTGGCTAGGGACATGGAAGTGAACCCGTTCGAGGACGCCTTAGTGTTTAGGAAGATGACAGAGTTCCTAGGAAGCTTGCCCGTCAACCTTGTCATGAATAAGTGGAAAGTTGAGAGCGATAAGCCCAAACATAGGTGGAATTGGGATAGACCGCCTAGTGATGGTAATGGAGAGTGGCACATTAGGATAACGATCTATGACCCCGATGGAGAGAAATTTGAAAAGGCATATCGAACCAAACGTACTACTAGGAACTTAAATGATAAGTTTGATCCTTATGACATTCTTGAGGATAAGCTTACTTATATCGGCAATTAGAGGCACGCGACTTCGAGTCTAGATTCAAGACTCATAAATAAAGAAAAGCGCTTCGTGGGAGGCAACCCATGCTTAATTGTTTGCTTGTTTGTGTGTCGTGTACCTTTTATTGATTGTTTATTCTCATGTTTAAATTTGTAAAAATGCTTTATTTTGTCTTTAACCTCGTCTTAGTTACATATAAAGGTATTTTACATAAGGGATAAGTGTAGGGAGGATTACACACGTTTTCAAAAGAAACGTAAACATGAGAATTACAATTATTTAAAAGATATACATGTGTGTTTGTTCGAGTCAAATGCTTGTATCGAGTCATAATGGATGTTTTGCAGGAAATTTTTACAGATTTTAAAATAAAATTTTTCGAATTTTTCCAGAAAATCATACCCGCTGTCAGATAACCGACGGCGTGAGGAGCGTAAAGCGACTTACTACTTTTTCTCTTTTCTCGAGCTACTTATAAATTTTTGGAATTTTCCAGGTCTTAATTTTCCAAAAATATTCTGTAAACATCCATTCCACAAGCATTATATCCTAGTTTAGTAGAGTCATATATATATATATTGTGCACATTGGATTACGCGAAGGTTTTGTTGTTTTCTTCAAGTGTGCAGGTTTAATTTATCAAGAAGAAGATACATAAGATGAGAAGGGACTTTTCACGCAAACATTCTTCTTGAAGAAAGATTTAACCACTACTTCACACACGGATCCTACCGAGCTAATCAGGGGAGTACTAGTTTCTTTCGTTTTTAATTACCTTCCATTATCATAACTTTGATACTTTCGGGGAACATTGAGGACAATGTTCAGTTTAAGTGTAGGGAGGGAAAATAAAACGGGAACTTTGAAACTATGCTATCCTTGACTATTTGCTTTGTCCAATTTCATTTGTGTAATAAACCATGAGAAATATCAGTTAGGGTAATTTTGGCACCAAATTTAAATTTTTTCATGACATGTAGGAGTGGGCCATTAGTCTTAATAAAGCGTCTCATGGATAGTAAGTTATATGACTAGCACAAAAACCCTTTACCACTTAAATTCCACCCAAAATGTGAGGATCGCCCTTAGATTTGTAGGAATTAAAGCATTCATCTTTAATGCTTAGAGTGTGAACCAGTAGTATAATAGATTCCAGAACTAGTTTTGTGATGCATTCCGAGATCGCTAGTAAGACTACACTTGTGTAGTTAGGAATAACTAAATGATAAGAGGCATTAGGATTACCCTTGTTTGATACTTGTAATATAATTACTTCTTCCACATCGGTTGAGTAATTCCCCCACACCTTTGCGCTGTACTCATCTTTAGTACACGATACCCCTAGTTAACCCCTCAGAGCCTATCCTTTTCGCGGTTCTCGTGATGTTTCGGTTTTCCGAAATATCAATGAAGAGCATTGTTTACAATCCACCCCCAAATGTACACCCAAATCACCTTAGCCTACCTTGTATGCACCCACTTTTAGTGCATTATTGTTATCACACTAAACCCTTAGTTCAATTATCTAGTTGCTTGCATAAGTTGCTAAGTCGAGTCATATCCTTTGTACACAGTTTTGGGACGATTGGGACTCATGGGAAAAGTTAAATTTTATGAAATGACGAGAAGGGAACGTTAAATTCAAATTCCCTTTATTTGCGTAATAATGTACTCCAAGTGTTTTGATCTTTTCAATTCGGGTCAAATTAGTGTTAGAATAATAAAAACTCAAGTGTAGGGATGTGCCTATAAATCCCTACTATTTTGATATTATCGTAGAGGATGGTAGAATAAAAGTGTATGAAGAAAAAAAAAATAGAGTGTTCAAAAAAAAAAAAAAGGGCTACCATCCTACATCTATCTTTAAATTTATGTTTGTTTGTTTCAGTTATCTAGAGTTTAGAGTGTCGATTCTTGGCTTAGCAACGCCATTCTTCGCATGCTTGTAACATAAAGATTTTTGACTTGCCACCACTAAATCGCCTATCCCACCAAACCCTTTGTTTCCCTAACGTAAGCCTAACGTTACAACTCTTTAAAAGACCTCTTGGATAGTCTTTCCTAGATGCTTACGTCAAAGCGATAAAGGTTTGATCTAGTCTCAAGCCTATGGTAATCTATGTACTAGGACTGGTTAATGAGTGTTTATCTTTCATTTCCAAGTTGTTATATTTTATATACACCCGAGATATGTGAGTATCCAAACACCCCATGTGAGGTGCTAGTATGTAATTTCCGTGCTTGTTATGACTTTTGCGGGGCTTATATGTGTTGTGAATCGTTCTAAACTAATGCTTCATGACCCCTAACTTATAAATTAATTGGCTAAAAGCACATTTGCTTGATGACAAGCAAATACCAAGTGTAGGGATATTTGATAAGGATTTAAAAGGTACCTTTTTGAGGGGTCATTTAAGCCCTTAATTGATCACTTTTGTATCCGTTACTACTTAATTTCGTTCCTTTTCACTTTTTAGGTCTCTTGAAAGCAAATTGCTGGAATGACACTTATTCGGACGAAAAGCGGAATATACTAAGAAAATGGCCAAAGTCAATAATCGAGACACTCAGTCAGCTGAACTGGCGGGACGGCGAGGTTCTATTTGTGACGCCGCCGAACATGTTTTGTGACGACTGTAGCCAAATTGCTTATTTACAAGTGACGGCATCGAGGTTTTAAAAGAGTAGGGCGTCGCAGACTCAGACGCCTAGATTTGATCCGATGGCGTCCGAGACTGAAGGCGACGGCGTCACATGCATAAGGTGACGCCGTCACAATGATAACGTGGCCAAGATGAAAACTTAATGACGGGACCCGACGGCGTCACAATTAAAGAGTGACGCCGTCGCAGTTTGTAACACTATATATATAATCCGAATTTTTCAGTTTTAGAGAGGTAGTTTTGTGGAGTAAAAACCTAAACCGAATCAAGGTTGTCTTGTACAGTATTTTAGGGTTCCATACCCTATCTTACATCAAGATAAGTGTTTTACTTCATTAATTCAATTATGTCTTCAATTGATTGTGTGTATGCTTGCATGTTCTCCATGTCCGGCTAATTTACTTGTGTGTTTGCTTAGGTAATATGAAACCTAGTTATTGAATATTGATTGGTTGTCTCTTATTTCAATTGTGATTGACCTAGTATTGTGATAGGTCATTCGTTGTGTTATTAATGCTTGATTAATCTTTGTTGAACCTTAGCATATAGTTACTAGTGGAATTGTAGGCTAAACATCCAAAGAATACCTTAGTGTTAAGTTTATGAATCCTAGAGATTTCGTAGTCATTAACCTTTGGTAGCTTCAAAGAGTTAGGGATAACCGCATACCCTACGACCTTAGAAACACAACGCGTTAAGAATAAGGACGTGACAATTCAACCATCAATAGAGAGATAACTAGGAGTAATAAAACCTAAGTGAACACATTTTTAATCATCATCTGAGCACACAACAATAGACATAGACTACCCCTAACTTAGTTAATTAGAATAGATAAGTAGAGTAATCGGTAGAAATACCAAAACCCCCAAATCCAAACCCGAGATTCAGTACCTTTCCATTTCTAAAAAATATAAAAAGATAAAAAAATAGTCTTCCTCAACCCCAACCCTAGCGTAGTAACTTCTTACTAGCATTCCTATTCCCCTAGAGAACGATATCAATACCCGTGGCTTACCCTAATACTACACTACAACGATTAGGTTCACTGCCTAGGGTGTTGAAAAACTTGCTCGACGAAAAGGAAGTTCCTTTGACCACGAACGCGCTGTGTAAGCGTATCACTCATCATCGGGAATAGTATTCCTTTTTTATTCTCTTACAAATACTAAAGATCATCAAACCTATGCCTTCATCACAAAATAGACCTTTGATAGTTAACTAACCAATAATCGATAAATAATCCTCCTTCCCGTCAAAACTCCTTGGCCAAACGTCTATTCAAATGGGAACCTCATTCTACAAGTTCTTTTTCAAAATAAGTTATTGTATAACTTATTACAAGTAAAAAGAATAATTCCAAATACTTTATTTTCTGTCTGCATACCCGGATCCCACATGTTGTACTAGCCGGATCCCTAAAACAAGGGATCCGGGGGAACCGTGTACACGTACATCGCTATAATGCTTTCAAAACTTAATATAATCCATTTTTCCCTCTTCCTAAAAACACAAAAACAACCTAATCTCTGATTCAATCTCCATAGGGCTTCATACTCTCAAGCATCTTATTCTTAAACATTAATTACACTCATATGTTCTATTCATCATCATCTCAATCCTAGGGTTTATGGTTTTAAACTTTTAAATTAAGATTCAATTTTTTATCACCAATTGAAGAACTTAGGTATTATAAAATTGGTTTCATTACATAAAGGTTTTATACAATTAAAGGTTTTTAAAACAATGTCGTTAATACAAATCAAAGCCATAAACTCATCTTGACAAATTTTACCTAATTGGAATATTTATTTTCTAGGATCAATCATGCCTAAGGCTACTCAACAAGATCACCATGACACCGTTCACTACCTTTCTAGATACTATCGAAAAGAAGGGCTATCAAAAACCAATCGCAAAATCTTCAAAAAGCTTGAAAAACGACTTATCCACGAAGGTCGTGTAGTTAAGGAATGTTTTCTTGAAAATACTGACATTCATCAAGTCTTTTCAGCAATCAACTTTGATTTTCTCTTAGAAATTGATGAACAAATTTGTCCGGTCTTTATCTTTGAATTTTACAAGAGTGTTAGGATTGTTCGAAACAATGATGAAAGTATTTCAATCGCTTTCATTATAAATAACCAAAGCATTACCTTACCCCTTAACACATTCGTAAAAATCCTTCGCATACCATGTGAAGGAATTTGTATGTTTTCCCAAGATTGGTCAACAGCTACTCAATCCTTCGCACTAGACTCCAAACCTATTTATCACACTCCTCTCGATGACCCCATAGTTGTTTGAGACACCATCTTCATGAAAAGAGTCGACCAATCTCGTCTCAACCACAACAAAGAACTCATCCATTGTGATCCCTATCAAATGGAACTCTCCGAGATATTTCCCATTTACAAAAAGTGGGAAGAAATCCTTAGAGAAAATGTCATTTTCTTGGATGGAAACAAAGACCATCCCAATGCGTGTCTTGTCCAAATGATCTATTGTCTCATCCACCAAAGACCTTTCAATCTTGCCTATTACATTGTTAAAAGAATGGTAGGTGTGTTCAAAGTCAATAACATGGTACTTCCCTATGGTATGCTCCTAACACGAATCCGTTAGTATGTTAATGCAATGCAACCTTCTCCTATTACCGATGATCATTTTCTTGCTAACCATGTTATGGTACCACTTACCAAACAACCTCCCAAACGGCTCATGATCAATGGGAAAAGGCCTCGTGCTCTCTCGAACTCTTCGGACGAAGATGAAGAAGTTGAAGTCGATCCAATTTCTAAATTTCAAATTGACCCCATGACCTACTATGAACAAATTCCCACTCTTCCAAATGAGTCTGAAGAATTCAAGCAAACAAAAGGGATGTTCAAATGTCTAACTCACTTCATCATGAATTCGGGAATGAAGAAGAAGTGAAGAGATTGACGAAAGAGACATTATGCTTGTCTTTATGGTTATTTTAGAAATTTTATGATTGTCAATCAATGTATTCTCATAATTGTGCAAGACTTACTTTGTTACTTTTATCTTACTATTTGGTTGTTATCATATTTTCTCACCTATAGGTTGTCGTTATGTGCAATATATTTTGTACTCTTGCTTTTATTGATGTATGTTTCCAGTAGAAACCATTAGTTTTAGTATGCGACACCTAGAACAAAATGTTGCATGTTTTCTGTGGAGTATTCTGTCCCAGATGTCGGATTCCTGTTTTATAACTATCCGAATCCCTCAAATAAGGGACCCGTGGGATCAGGGCAGACAAAAGTAGATTTTTAAACATCTTCACTTCAATCCAATCTTCCATAACATACTATACTAGTTAAACATGATACTTTAGGATCACTTAAGTCTTCCCCAAGCTCAGTTGGTCTCACATCCACTCATAGATAACTTAAGATCACATTCAAGGTGCTTTTGATTTATCATTTCATCAAAACTCACCACATTTCCGCTCCAATGCTCACACATTATTTATCTCATCTCAAAACACCTAGTTTAATATTTCTCTCAATTTTAGCAAATTGATTTTAGTCATCCTTACCACAAAATAGGCTAAAAACTAGTTTTTCATTTCTTATGATTTTTAAGTAATTTTCCAAATTTCTTTTAAGTTACCATCTAATCTCTAGGATCATTTGACTCCACTTGACACTCTCAAATTTCTTAGTGTCATCTGATGACGTATAGTCCGCATTCGGGTCATGAACCCGACCAATGAACGCTACTAGCAATCAAGCCGAGTGCGAACGGGCTAACCTGGTAACGGTTTGGGCCTTGGTTTGGGCTCATGAAGGCCCAAACCCGAAATTATTTATGGTTCTAGATATCGGATATCTCTTATTTATGATATACGTGTTAATTGACCGACTTAGGCGGGATACGCCGAAGGTTGGGGAACACGAAACTAACAAGGATTTCGTGTGTATATAAAGGGCATCTCGGCCCTCATTAAAGGTACGATCTTAAAACCTAGCTCTCTACTAAACCCTAAAAACCGATTACTTACTCTCACGCCGGAGGATAATCGTGGGAGACAATCCCACGATAAGCCTAACGGTGTTTTCTGTTTACTTAGTGCGCAGGTCTCAAGCATCAAGGTCTAATTGATACGAGAACCGGAGTCCAATAAAGGAAAGCCCAACTTTTGTATCAACAAGTGGCGCCATCCGTGGGACCAATCACTAAGAACTAGAATGACAAAGCACGAAACCTAAGCCGCAATCGCGATAGTGACCTACAAGGAAGAAGCAAGACAAAGCGAATCACTCTAAGCAGCCTCGGAACAACCATTTCAACCAGAATCAAGGGTCATATCCGGTCTTCACGACAAGGACCACGCATGGGGACAACCCATGCCACTACGACAACCACCAGGCCAGAAGTTCCACAGCACCCTTCTACCACCTCCAATCGGTGCGGAACGAACCTCACAACCCCGCCAGCACTGAAAGCGAAACAAGGGCCTAGAGGGGAAACAGCACACCCTTGCACAAGAAGGAGTCGCACACAACTAGCACCAAGTGACTCTGTCTCAAAACTACTTAAACCTTGGTTGCCCTCATGCAAGAGGAAGCGAAAAGAGGTTGAGTCGAGCCGAAGCCCGACTCAACTTTGACCCAGAGCATGAGACATCCCCTTCACGACACCGGAAGGAGAGGCGCGAGAGGGATAGCCGCCGGCCCCCAGTGTTTACCAGGATCGGGAGGAGAGTTGCAAACGATGAAGCAGCTGACCTACAGTATCTGGGAGAACACGAAGATGATGAATGGCGTACCAATGTCCATGCTAGGCTTGGTAGCGCAGGGTCCATGATGGACTTGGGCGACGGCATTCCAAGTGAAAGCTCTTCGAGCTCGATTCGAGGGACAGTCGGCGCCCGAGAGAAGCTCGTCCTCCGGTGACTCCTCGACAACGAGGACAGAGAAACAGGACACCGGAAGTCCAGAGAAGACATCGCGACCGGAGGACAAAGATATGTTCTTTCTGGCGCGCCAAAAGGTGGATGCGTTCACTCGGCGCATCAGCGATTTTTCAAAAGATAAGAGGAGGCGCATTCCGCCCAATGTGAAAACCTATGATGGAACAGTGATCCGGACGATCACCTAAAATTTTGAGTCACCGCTACCATCGAAAACTGGCCACAACCTGTGTGGTGCCACATGTTCAATTCCACATTAGTGGAAATGCTGAAACCGTTCAAGAAGCTTCCACGCTTGAAGCATTGGTGGTTTTGAAGAGTTGCGGAAGGCGTTTCGCCTAAACTTTACTCAAAGGAAGAAGTCGCCAAAACCCCGCCGAACTTGCGTGGGGAATCTACAAGCGCTTATGTGGAACGCTACAAAGGCGAATGCATACATGTCAAGGCATGCCCCGAAATACTAAAGATCTCAGGGTTCATGAACGGTGTCAATAACCCAGAACTCATCAAAAGGTTGAACTACAAGATCCCCCAGACCTTTGATGAATTTATGAAACGCACGAGGTCCTTTATCCAAGGAGAAGTTTATGCGGCAGATAGCAAGAAAGGCTACTCAAACTATAGGTCACAAGAACAGCCTAGGAGACAATCCATTGACCAGAGTAGCAACCGCAACAAGAACTACCGTGGTCAGGGAAGCGGGCGAGAGAATGACAAGTATACCCCGGTAACTAAGACTCCAAAGGAGATATTCGCAACGGAAGGCGTGAACTTCCCGAGACCCCCACCAATGCACACCCCAGAAGAGCGGCGCGTAGGGAACGAATACTGCGACTATCATAGACAGAAGGGTCACACCACCAATGAGTGTGTCCAATTGCGCCAACTAATTGACAAGCTAGTAAAAGAAGGCAGGTTGGACCATTTAGTTAAGAGCTTCAAGGATGGGAAAGATAAGCAAAAGACTGGGAACAAGAAAGAGGCACCCAAAGATAAGGCTGATACCATTTACATGATACAATCATGGCAAATAAAGACTAGGAAGGTCACCAAAAGTTTTCCTGTGGAAGCGAAATTTCTTTCCCCACTTTGGCTGTAGACAACGCAGGGGTAGAACCCCTTACCATCGAAATTAATGCAGGGGGTCACGATATCCACCGCATGTATGTCGATGGAGGAGCATCCGTAGATATAATGTATGAACATTGTTTCAAGCGACTGCGACCTGAGATGCAAAGTCACTTAAGCCCGGCCATGACGTCATTGACTGGTTTTACGGGAGAAAAGATATGGCCCATGGGGCAAATACGCCTACTAGTCAATGTTGGTAATAAGGAACACTCCACGACAGTCTGGATGAATTTTACGGTGATAAAATCCCCTTCGCCATACAATGGCATTATTGGAAGACCAGGGATATCAGCCATACGCGCAGTACCGTCTACAGCACATGAGATGCTCAAGTTCCCAGTGGAGGGAGGCATTGTTACTCTCTACAATACCACCGTACCACCTAAAGAATGTAACACGATTACATGTGAGACGTCACACATTCCGGAACAGCGTGCAACTAAAGTATCAAACCTGAGGGTCGCAATTCATCCTGATTACCCATAGCAAGAAGTATCGATCGAGGATCATTGGCCGATAAAGGCGGCGGCGTGTCGCGCACTCTTGCAAAAGAACCTGGATATCTTTGCATGGGAACCAAAGCACATGACTGGTGTACCACGCTCGATTATAGAACACAAGTTGAGAATCCGACAAGGATACTCCCTAGTACGACAGAAGAAGCGTGGCCAGGCTCCAGAGCGCGCAAAAGCAATTCTGGAAGAAGTACACAAACTTGTGGATGCAGGTATCATGCGCGAAGTCTATTACCATGACTGGCTTTCCAATCCAGTGATGGTCAAGAAGAGAGATGGCAGTTGGCGGATGTGCGTGGACTTCACGGATCTCAACAAAGCATATCCACAAGACTGCTACCGACTACCAGAGATAGACTGGAAGGTAGAATCTTTGTGCGGATACCCAATAGCGGTGATCACATACCAACCTATCAAGCAAATCATCTCCAACCCCGACGCATCAGGACGACTACAGAAGTGGAGCGTGTTGCTAGGTGAGCATAACATCTCCTACAGACCACGTACTGCGGTTAAGGGGCAGATACTAGCAAACTTTATCATCAAAAAACCAGACACTGATGATGCACCTTCCGAAAACAAGGTGGAACTACAAGAACCATGGATCCTATTCACAGATGGATCTTCATGCGTGGATGGGTCGGCGCAGCCTTATCCTCACGAGTCTAGAAGGAATGGAATTCACTTACGCGCTGCGTTTTGAATTCACAGCCACAAACAACGAGGCCGAGTATGAAGCCCTAATTGCTGGATTACGCATTGCAGCTCGAATGGGCATACGCAACCTAGAAGCAAATGTGGATTCCCGGCTAGTAGCCAACCATGTGTTGGGCGAGTATGTGGCTAAAGAGGAAAACATGATTCAATATCTCGACAAGACCAAGTCACTTATCTAGGGTTTTGACAGGTTTACCATCAAACAAGTTCCTAGAGGGGAGAACAGAAAGGCGGATGCACTGAGCAAGATTGCATCCACAAGCTTTGCGCACCTGTCAAAACAAGTATTGGTGGAAACGCTGAAAAGCAAGTCCATATCAGAGATGGAAATATCCACGGTGATAGAGGAGCAAGGTCTTACATGGATGACTTCAATAGTCGAGTTTATAAGCAAGGGCGTATTGCCCCAGAGCGTAAGGACGCCCGACGGGCGCGCACATCACGAGGTTTGAACTTCGGGACGGTATACTATATCGACGTTCATTTCTACAACCATGGCTTCGATGTATCGGACCCCTTCAAGCAGATTACGTACTCCGAGAGATCCACGCTGGCTCATGTAGTATGCACTCAGGACCACTGTCCGTTGTGGCGCGCGCTTTACGATCAGGATACTACTGGCCTACGATGCACCGTGACGCGCGGGACTTAATAAGAAAATGTGGCGACTGCCAAGTTCACAGACCCATTCCACGCCAACCACAACAGGAGCTAACACCTATTACGTCGCCATGGCCATTCTATAAATGGGGTATCTACATTGCCGGCCCCTTCCCTGTTGCAGCAGGGGGATTGAAATTCCTTATAGTGGCTATAAACTATTTCACTAAGTGGATTGAAGCAAAGGCGGTCGCGACAATCACAGAAAATCAGGTAAAACGATTTGTTTGGGAGAATATCGTATGCCGTTTCGGATTACCTGGGGAAATCATCTCGGACAACGGAAAACAATTTTGTGACAACCCTTTCAAGGAATGGTGCGAAAAACTAAATATTGCACAGCACTTCGCGTCGGTTAAACACCCACAAACCAATGGTTTAGTCGAGCGTGCAAATCGAAGTCTGGGGGAAGGAATTAAAGCACGCTTAGACAAACACAAAGGGAGGTGGGTGGAAGAGTTATTGCATGTCTTGCGGGCGCACCTCACGACAATCAAAATTAGCACGGGAGACACTCCCTTTTCTCTTGTCTATGGAACAGAAGCCGTCATACCAGCCGAAATTGGGATGCCAACTATTCGTACTACTGAAGTTAATGTTACAACCAATGATGATGAACGGCATATTGACTTGGACCTGTTAGAAGATAGGCGCGAGCGCGCAGCTATATGTAAGGCGAGAGCTAAGTAAAAAATGAAGGGATACTACGATGCTAAAGTTCGAAGCATCTCATTCAGACCTGGCGATTTTGTATATCGCGCCAATGATGAGAGCCATGCAGAAGATACAGGAAAACTTGGACCGAAGTGGGAAGGACCTTATGAGGTCATTGAAGCACTAGGGAAGAGCGTGTACAAGCTGCGTGACATGGATGGTCGTGAACTACCACGCACATGGAACATTTGCAATCTCAAACGGTGCTATCTCTAGGAATGGCTACGGCACAGTGCACGGACATCCCCGCACTTTAGTAAAGTGCTTAATAAATATCCGTGTATTTACATTCTGTTTTACTTAGGCAAATGTCTTGTTTTTTACAAAAACTTGCAAGTATTAATAAAACGTCGCGGTTTCTAGCTAACTCCACGACACATTTCAATTTGTTATTTACATATTATTTATGTCTCAACATTTTTGTTATATTATCTTTTGCCTACATGGCGTGCATGCACTTATTAAACCCACGATGGTAAAAGGATGAGTAAACCTACTAAATAACTCGTTGAGTAAGAGGGTTGCAAACCCATCAACATCGGATCATGCATCCTTTGTTAAACACCTTATTTTCAAGACGTTGGAATAAGTTTGATGCGCATTCCACGATGAATGCGCAACAATGCATACTGTGCGCGTTTAACAAACTAGGAATCAAGACTCTTGACTCCTTGATATGATATTTGCGATGCGCATATCACACCATACAAGATTATGATACAAGTACTTAGAAATTATGTTTCAAGTATGTTAGATCATGACTTTCATACATGATTATGAACTTCATATATTATTCGCGCTTATACAACCGTTTGATTCTTAGACAACAAGAATGTTTTTCATGCAAAGATGGATAACTAAGTACAAAAAATATAAGTCGCAACCACATTCAGATCAACAAAAGGAAAATTTTATTATGAACCACGAGTTCTTACAAAAGGATATTTATAAAGAAGCTACAGCCTATATACTATTACTACGCCTAAGATGTGAGCTCTCAACACGGTTTGCAGCGACCCCAGCTTCTTTCAGCTTCTTCAGTAAATTAGAATCCTGGCACGATATCGTTGCCACACTAACAGGTACCCCGTCGGATCTCGGGAGAGGCGCTGCACCAAGACCACACAGAATGGCCTTTCCCTTCACGCCTTTCTTCTTTGCAAGCCTCATGGCATGGGCTTCTATGGACTCTTTCAAAGGAATTTCCTTCTCAAAGGAAAAGGGATTCAGGATGTCGCGGGGCGAGCAAAGATAGGCACTTGCAGCTGTGACTCATTAGGCTTCAAAAAATAGTCAGGCTGCGCCTCTGCATCATCAGCACGGTGGCGGGCCAAGGTCAATCCCTCCATAATCAAACCTATGGGATAATCCTGGTCGCGCTCCAACTGCGCAATCTGAAGAAGCTTCACCAGCTTCATCTTCTCCATTGCAGCAACCAGATCATCATACGCACGCTCATTATACCCGGCACCTGTGCGGCAGGCACCTTCAACAGGCCGCTCTCATGAAGCTCTTCCATGGCCTCCACCTTACCACGCGCTAGCGCGCACTGAACGACACCCCCGAAGGTGTCAGCCACCTCTCGAGATTCCAAAATAGTTAGGGCAGCAAGGCGCAAACCATGGCTGATGAGCCACCTGCGCTCGGCAATTGTGGAAACCAGCTGCGGATATAGCTCTTCATCGTATTTGCTGCTGAGCTTGCGTTGCTTCATCTCCTACTTCTCCAGCAAGCCTCCCACGGTTGCACGAAACTCCTCCAACCGAGAGAAGTGCTCATTCTTCCCATTCTCCAAATATCCAAGTGCCTAGACGCAAGTGGCCTTATAATCCTCTAGTGCGGAACGCTCCTGGCTCACTTGGGTAAGTAATGACATCTTCTCTTCAGCAAGTTTTTTGGCATAGGAACTCGTCGCCTCTGCTTCAGCCTGAGCACAGGCCAAACGCGCCTCCAGGAGAGCAATCTGCTTATCCTTTTGAGCGCTCTCCCCAGCATACCTTGACTTTAGCTGCGCAACCAATGTAGCCTGGTGCGCAGCAGCCAAACCAAGCTCCTCAACAAGACGGTCCATCGGCACATCCCAGGATGCCAATGGATCGGCGCCTTGGTTCTCTAACACAGGAGGGTCAGTGCGAATGGGACTCGCCTTGGGTGACGACTCCCCAGAATGCCCAGCAATACTCCCAGCGGTTTCAACCCTGCACGCAAACAAAGAAAATTTATGATTATTTCCTAAAAAAAACAAGGATGTACTAAGTGCTTCGGCGACAGTACTTACTTGGGAGGAGTAGTCTCAGTTACGCGGAGGGCGACACATCATCTGATGATGACTCCACGTCATGAATGATAGGGCGCTTCCTCCTAGATGAGCTAGCGCCATCATCACCAGGCGCCCTCTTGCGCTTGACCCCTTGGTCTGCTTCCTCTGGCTCCACATGGAGGACCTCCACATTCTCCACTACGTATGCGCGTGCCAGCTCCACTACAGGAGAGTGTACCCTGGGGCTGGGCACGCTGCGCAGAGGGGTTGCCTCCAGCACAACGGTGGAACCATCCCCCGGTGCCTCCAACTCCATCTCCATGGTGCGTCCCGCAGTAGCTTCCAGAATAGGGACTTCTCCCTCTCTTAAAGGGCGCACCCCCCACGGTGACCTGGCGGGGTTTTGCCAAATGCACAACGCTGAACAAATCCATCTCTGCGCATCAAGAAACAAACAAAAACAATAGTTATATAAAGTACAAAGGTCAAAAGAAAGGCTCACAGTAATAAAGCAAAGGAGTAGGAAGGACAAGCACCCACCCTGGTCATCCGCGTCTAAGAAGGTTTGCACCTCGTCAGGACTATCGAAATAGTTGCCGACTAATGCCCATGTGCACCAAAAATTCCTCGGGATAGGAACTGATGGGAATACGATTGGCGTTTATCGTTTCCGCATCATCTGCGCTGTATGTTCCAGGGAGGGGGCGCTCATCCTTCGGTAGCGAACTTTGAGTATAGAAGACGAAGCGCCATGGAAACAACGCCTCATCAACCCAGAAGAATTTCTCTCTCCAGTTCCTAAGCGCGTCTAGTTTCTCAGTATAACATTGCAGCTGTCCTGCGCGCTTAGCAAATGAAACCCATCCGTTTGACCACGTCGTATGGTAAAACGCGCGGAAGAGATAGATAGTGGGGTTAATCGCCAACAAACGACAATTAACCTCGAAGTTTGTTATTTTTGCTGCACCTATATAGTGCAGTTGGGATATGTGTAGGCGATAGTAATTTAATACGTCGTACAAGAATAAGGAGATGGACACACGTTGATTCGCAAATTCGAAAAAACGCGTGTATACCCCTACTTTCCCTTCGGGGAAATCCGCTATTGACGCCTGCACAGCCGGAACTACCGGATGCAGCGCAAACGGGATATAATAATCCGATGTGAATTCACGAAGTTCGTCCTCGGTTATATCAGATGAGAAGTCACTTAAACCAAGAACCATGATGAGATTATGAATGCGCACGCGCTGTTAACTTTAAAAGTTTATGGGTTTCTTGGTTGATAGTTCGAGTTTTTTAACAATGGCGGAAATGATTTTTACTGTGATAATCACAGTAAAAGGGAGGCGGAAGTTTATATAGGGTTTTACATCCACGCGATGATCGACACGTGGACCCTACTATCTCTAAATGTGTGGATAGGATATGTTGACGTGACATACCTCCACCCACTTTCTCACATTTTACGAAGCATATATTTGACTTCATTAGACTGGATACACCGTATCTTCTCTTAGGCGGGAAACCTTTGAAGCTTCTCCGCTACGCCTCGAGGGATATATTTGCTACAGTTATTAGTCTAGCATCCGCGGGTTTCACCCTGCGCATACTAGACTAGGGGGACATGATGACATATAGTCCGCATTCGGGTCATGAACCCGACCAATGAACGCTGCTAGCAATCAAGCCCAGTGCGAACGGGCTAACCTGGTAACGGTTTGGGCTAACGAAGGCCCAAACCCGAAGTTGTTTATGGTTCTAGATATCGGATATCTCTTATTTATGAGATATGCGTTAATTGACCGACTTAGGCGGGATACGCCGAAGGTTGGGGAACACGAAACCAACAAGGATTTCGTGTGCATATAAAGGGCATCTCGGCCCTCATTAAAGGTACGATCTTAAAACCTAGCTCTCTACTAAACCCTAAAAACCGATTACTTACTCTCACGCCGGAGGATAATCGTGGGAGACAATCCCACGATAAGCCTAACGGTGTTTTCTGTTTACTTAGTGCGCAGGTCTCAAGCATCAAGGTCTAATTGATACGAGAACCGGAGTCCAAATAAGGAAAGCCCAACTTTTGTATCAACAAGTGGCGCCATCCGTGAGACCAATCACTAAGAACTAGAATGACAAAGCACGGAAACCTAAGCCAGCGATCGCATAGTGACCTACAAGGGAAGAAGCAGCAAAGCGAATCAGCCTCTAAGCAGGCCTCTGGAACAACCAGCGCAACTAGGAATCAAGGGTCAGATCTGGTCTTCACGACAGTAGGACCATGCACGGGGACAACCCATGCCACTACGACAACCACCAGCGCAAAAGTTCCACAACGCACCCTTCTTACCACTCCCCTCCAATCGGTGCCAGAAACGAACCCATTGGTGCTTATAACATCTCCTGCGACTCAATTTGATCACCCATTGGTGCTCACAAAAACCCCATTTCCTTTCATAAAAGACAATCATTAGCTACCCTTACTCATTTCACTTGATCATTTAAGTCTCATATCATTTAAGACACCTGAAAAGACTGAAACACTCAAGATGTGTAGGTACTAGACCTTACAAAACATCATCTTCCTTTTCTTTGGCTGTTGAGAGCCGGATCCCTAGGTTTAGCCTAGACGGATCCCTCATTTGAGGGAACCGTGGGAACGACTGCATAGACTAAGCTAATCCTACTTAAAACAATCATTTCAAGCTCTCTTTGTTAACTTGAACACTCTACCTTGTCTTAATTGACTTCCTAAATCAGTGCAACCCTATAGTTGACTCTTATGCATGCAAATCATTGCAATTTGAAGGATTTTAATTCACTTACCAATCATTTCCCCTTTTAAACCTCCTTGTTAGAACCTCCAAATCACCATTCACACACTTATTCTCAGTAGCTAAACTCTGTATTCACACCTTCCCTTTCTACCACTTCACCATGAGGAAAGCCCCTAGTGTTAACTCATCCACTAAAGGACCTTCCAAGAAACTTGCTCGGGTTGTTCACAAAATCTCTTCAACCGAATCATCACCCGTTAAAAAACTCAAACACTAGAATTCCTTCACAACCAAGTCTACCAATCAAACCAATTCCCAAAAATATTGTTCTCACAAAACAACCATTGTCAAACACTACTATACCTCATAAACCAAACACCCCTACTTCCACTAAGCCATCACCTCTGGTACCTAGAGCTATCTCTTTTACCACTCCACTCTCATATTTATACCTCTACAACTTAGAAGACTTACCTTCTAGGCCATCTCATCCACCACCATTGCTAACATTTTCCTCAATTGAGAAAATAACACAACAACAAAACTTTGGTGTTGAAACAACACTAGCACCCGAATTCTTTTATCCATCACCCTCAAATAGTCCATTTTGGATTATGAGGAATCAACAAAATCAACAACCGGATCACATGGAAGTAGATACCTCTCTACCACCATCCTCATCACATATTCTACGACCTTCATCCTTGGTTGAACCACCTCCAAATGTGCCTCCACAAATCTATCCACCTTTTGTGGAACCTCCACCTTCTTCATCTAACCTTCCACCTCAAATCACTCCATTCCTACCACCACCATTCCCTAGCCATGACAAAGATTGTTATCATTGTCAACATGTTGAAGGTTTAGTACATGAAGTACGTGACGAGCTACGTTTCATGTTTTATCACCTCCTCGAACGTTTCGATGAGGTCAACAAATCTAAACATCTCTAAGCATAGGAATTAAAGTGGTGTTCTCATCTTAGGCATAACTTAGATTTGCTAGGAATCATACTTCATGTTTGGATCATTCTCTTAGTTTTAAAGTTATGTACATCATTTATCTCGTTTTATTAAATGATATTACATGTTGTATGCTATTTGGTTATGAAAATATATTTGGTGCTATAATACATAACTCTTGTTGATGTTAAACATCACATTTTACATCCACATTGCTGTCATAAGATTTCAGGTACACGGATCCCTCTGTTTTGCCTATACGGATCATATACTTACTTTCTAACCCTTGTTTTGTGGATTTTCAAAATACACATGAAGACTTTGACACCCTCAACTAGGGGGAGCTTTTCGTCAAAGCAAAGCAATTGCAAAAACTCTTGCAATACTTTCACTTAGGGTTTCTTTACTACTTGACGTCTTCCTCAAAAGGGAGCACACGTCAAGGGGGAGCATTTCGTCATTAGACGAAACCACTCGCAAACATAATTGCAACACACTCACTTAGTCTTCCTAATTACTTGACGCCCTCAAAAAAGGACGAGAATCCTTCTCTTCTCTTCTCTTACTCTATATTTTTCATATCATTACTTTTCATACGTTTTTCTCAAAACAATGTGTTAGTTTCTTTTCGACGCTCTTTTTGTTTCGACAAAAAAGGGGAAAAGAGAGTAAAAACTCCAATTCAAACTTTTACGAATTTTAGTTTTTCCTTAAAATAATCTTATGTTTTGTCATCAACAAAAAGGAAGAGATAGTTAATACAAATAAGCCATGAAAACGTTTATTTATATTTTACGATCTTCTAGTGTTTTGTCGATAACAAACGTAAAATCATTTTAACGAAACAAATAAAATACGTAAATGGTTTGAGCCAATAGTTTACTAACACACTTACATTTTCATATAAAACACTAAACAAGTATTATTGTTTACAATTTATAGAAATGCATATGTATAACAACTAGTGTTTACATAATATGGAAATGTACATATATACTTGGTATATATTGTAATAGGTGATGTAATGGGTAAAAATCTAAGTACATGACCCATTGACTAGGTACAATGAATGTTGTTGGGTAAAACCCAAAGTCCATGACCCATACCCATAGAGCTTGATCCATAACCTATGACCCATTGCATGACATAATGCATGAAGTCATGTTGGGTATTATCCATGATCCATGACCCAAGACCCCTGACCCAATGTCTAGATATATTGCATCTTGTTGGGTACCCATAAAACATTACCGATAACCCATAACCCATAACCCGGTTTGCAACCCAAAATTCGGACTTAAGCTGACCCAGCAGCCGGATACCTAGGTTTGCACTAGCCGGATCCCTCTGGGGAGGGAGCCATGGAGCAGTAGACAATTTTGTCTATAAATAGTGAGCCATTTCTATCTTGTACCTCACCCCTTTTACGCATACTCTCTCTTAGTATTGTAACATCTCTAACCTCATATCCAAATGATCTTTGTACGTAGTTTTGTGTTTGTGTGATTCTCTATGTTCCTCTTAAAGGCGAGATCACCACCTCTTGAAGATGTGCAAACTAAAGGTCATGAGTTTTTAAGCTTCGTCATCATCAAGACCACTGAAGTGTCTCTTGTTGATAGTTCTTTTCTCCCTCCATAAAAGTGTAGTGTTGAAGGCATTAGTGAAAGGTGTCGAAGGGTCGTGTCGAAGGCATTAGTGAAAGGTGTCGAAGGGTCGTGTCGAAGGTATTAGTGAAAGATGTCGAAGGGTCGTATCAAAGGCATTAGTGAAATGTGCCAAGGGTGTACATTCAATATGGTGCATCGATGTACAAGATAGATAGTTTGGGTTAAAGGATATTGATATCCTTATGATGTTGTAATAAGGAGTGTGTCTCCTTTGGGGTAGTGGTGTAGTGTTGGGTAGTAGTTCCTCCTTTGTAATGGAGCTCGGTATCTAGACTTGTACCGGATAAAGTGTAGGCGACGTTGTGATAGGTTTGGTTCTACCTCGTGGAAGAACCCGGTGTCTAGCCTTGTACCGGAAAAAGAGTAGGCGACGTTGTGAAGGCTTCTCCGCCACATTAAGGAGCTTGTGTTGTGTAGTGCTTACGAACTCTCGAGTGGGGAACTCGGAGAGTGGAGTAGGGTAAGGAAGGTGTCCTTGTAGCCGAACCACTATAAATACTCGTGTCGTAGTTTTGTGTTCTTTTACGTTTTATCTTTACATTACTTATATATATGCTTATCTATCATCATCCAACACACACATTAAATAGAATGACATAAGTCGATCTAAATAGTTTAAAACGAAGTTTTAATCGGTAAAACTATTCAACACCCCTTCTAGTTTTCAACACTTATGACAAGGGATTTTAATCAAAAGGGACATGAAGGAATCAGATCACTGCCCGCTAATTTTGAAAGATGTAAATGTAGATTTTGGGCCAAAACCATTTCGAGTATTTGATGTATGGCTAGAAGATCACGAGATGGAGCTGGTAGCTAAAGAGGCATGGGATAAACAGGTTGCGGGCTTTAGGCCTGATTGTATCCTTAGGGATAAATTTAAAAACATGAAAGCCGCATTAAAAGATTGGAGTAAAAAGAAATTCGGGAATTTGGATCAAAAAATCGAGGAGTACAAGACACAAGCAATGAACTGGGAAGTTGAGGCTGAATCGCGACAACTAAATAGTACGGAATTAAATTCATGGCTAGAAGCAAGAAACAATTGAAGCAATAAGGATCGTGAAAAAATAAGCATGCTTAAACAAAAGGCAAGAGTCAAGTGGGATGTCGAGAGAGATGAAAACTTAAAATATTTTCACTCCATTATAAAAAGACGTAACAATAAGAACAATATTCGAGGGTTATTGGTTAATGGCACGTAGAGTGAGGATCCAATGTAGATCAAAGATGAGACGTTTAAGTACTTCAATAATATGTTTATGGAGGATGGGTGGGAAAGACCTAAATTTCGTAATTGTAACACTGCAAGAATTGATGAGGAAGATGCTAGAAATTTAGAAGTACCATTTAGTGAGACCGAAGTCTGGGAAGCTGTTAAAGGATGTGGAAATGATAAATCTATGGGCCCGGATGGTTTTAACTTTAAATTCATCAAGCGATTGTGGCCATCATTCAACAAGATGTTATGAAGGCAATACAATGGTTTTGGGAACGGGCTGAAATTTCGAGAGGGTGCAATGCTTCCTTTGTGACATTAATACCAAAGGTTACACATCCAATTGGCCTTGAAGACTTTAGACCGATTAGCTTGATCGGATGCTATTACAAAATTATTGCAAAAATATTGTCCGAGAGGGTTAAAGAGGTTATAGACAAGGTACTTGGTGAAGTACAGAACAAATTCATTTGGGGTCGGTACATACTTGACGGGGTACTAATTGCAAATGAAACTATGGACTATATGAAGAAAAAGAAGATACAAGGGCTAATTTTTAAAGTCGATTTTGAAAAGGCGTATGATCGACTGAGATGGGAATTTTTAATAGATGTGATGAGCCAAATGGGCTTTGGTGACCGATGGTGTAGATGGATATTTTCACAATTCTCAATTTCCGGTCATTTTGCAAACTTTAAAAAAATTTACTATTCATCTCGGGAATTTACAATTCATCGGTTACTATTCATCATTTTACTATTCATCGTTTTTGAAGTCGAGTTGATATTTTGAGAAGTTATTTCAAAATTTTACTATTCACAAAACACTATTCATTCCCGGAGAAAATTTATAAAGCAAATTACGAAAATAAACCATATACACAGTGATTATACGAAACCGAACGTTTTTTCTATAGTTTACCGAGATGACCATTTTCTGTCACTATCATACATCACAGTCATACCTTGTCACAATCATACCTTTTCCATTGCCCCACAACATATCACTATCATACATTTTCCAACACAATGTATCATTGATGTTCTATAACAAAGCCTGACGATCCTGCATTAATTTTCTTAGTCTTTCAACACAATGTATCATTGATGTTCTATAACAAAGCCAAAGCCTGTTTCATTGATGTTCTATAAACAAAGATGAGGCTTGGTCTTTCAACACAACCTGGTCTTTCATTGATGTTCAACACAACCTGGTCTTTCAACACAATGTAAAAAAAGACGATGCTGGGTCTTTCAACACAACCACGCCCAGGCCACGCCCACGCCTAGGGCCACGCCCAGGAATTGAGTCAAATAGTTTACTAGTTTTTCGGCTTTATGATAGTGAAAAGAGGACGAGTTTTGTTCGTTTATGCTGTTTATAGTTGCTGGATGTTATTAATGACTGTTTGTGACAGTTAATTTGGCTGTATGATCAGCAGAGCTTGTCTAAGGTTACATAATTGTGTTAACTAGCGAAGTGATTCAGGTGTGGCGTTTTTAGTTGATTGTTATTAAAGCGACCTTAAGTCAAATAACTCAATCGTCTAAATTTCATGACGTAAGTAATAGATGTAGGGTGTAGGCAGACACGTGTGGTGAATTGTTTATAGAGTTCGAACTTTTTCAGGTAATCATGTCAAATCAAAAAGAAGAAAGTCATATTTATAAACTCAATTTAATTGCATTCTAAAATTCGTAGCTTTAGAAAGTAGGGTTAGATCTGTCATCTGTGCTATATCTATGTACATGCAACTCTACATATGCTCCACGCCCAGGCTGCCCAGCTCCACGCCCTGGCCACGCCCAGGCCACGCCCAGCTCTACCTCTCGCCCAGGGCACGCCCAGAACACGCCCTCACTTCTTAACTGGTTTGTATCACGCCCAAACTCACGCCCAGGATATTGTTATACACGTGTACGGTTTAAAACATATTTCGGTAGAAATCTAACGTATAATATTGAAAAGTTCATTTTCGAAAAATATATAGGCGAGGTTCATTTTGAAAAGTAGTAGCACAAACTGTTCGTTTAAGAAATTATTTTTATTCATTATTTTTCGTAAACTAGGTTTACGAGTGTCAAATTCGCGTAACCGTAAGGGTTTAGCCGCGTATTCATGAAACATCATTGAGAACACTACATATAGAATAGAGTTAGCCTACATATCATCAATAACATTATTTTCATATTAGTTCATGCATGGGTTTGCATATTTCATTAAAGTATATTTTTCTATTAATTAAACGCCATCGCACGATCATTTATTTTGAATAATTGATCCGACACTTCCAACAATTATCCTAATATATTTTTACACTCATTTTAAGACTATAAAAATTATATTATTAGTTTACCCGATGTTTTGAATTTATTTTGTTTATAAATTGTTATATATATATATTTACGACGGTTTTCGTAAATTCAACTCGATAATTATTTATTCACTCAATTCTTGCGAGAAATGTATTTTTATAATTTTTATGACTTCGATATATTTTATTTTGTTCCGTTAAAATCGATTTCTAGCTAACGCTGCACTTAATAATTAATTTTATGTACAAAATACACACTATACTTAACTTTATATACATTTACTTAACACAAATACACAACTTATTTTCCCAAAACCCCCTTGCCGACCACCCCATTAGTCACCCTCCTTTTCATAAAAATCTATACTAGATAAGTGTACACATATACATTTGAATGACTAGGCTAAGTTTTATACTATATATTTACAAACAAAAACACATACATACACTTATAAAAAGGTGAAAAAAGAGAAGAGAAACCCTCTCCTTGTCTTTGTGGTTCGGCCAAGCAAGAAAAACCAAGAAGAAATCATAGTTTTTCAAGATTCAAGTGATTATTAAACACTAGATTACTTCTCTATTAGGTTTTGAGATAAAAACCAAGAAGTATTTAGGTACCTAGTTATTCAAACCTCATCATACTACTAGTAAGTGTTCTAAATATTTTTACTACTCTTTCATAATCATACATGAGCTATTTTATCATTCTAGTACAAAAACATGCAAGTATCATATGTATTCATACCATTTTTACTTGTTTTTATTACTTATTATTAGTTTAAACTACCCTATAATTATTCCCATGAAACATATCATTGTTGATGAAGTTTAGGAACCCATGACACCCTAAGAAGGTGTATGGTAAGAGTAGAATAGATTTGGTGTTGATTCGAAGTGGTTGAAACAAGTATTACACTAGAAAAATCATTTTCGACAACTTATAATTAAGGGCTGTTCATTTTTGTAAAATCTGGAAGATTTGACAGGTCATGGATTATTTTGGGCTAGATATTCAGAAAATAGACTTTAAAACGAAACCGTGGTCGCTTGAACGGGTTAAAACGGATTTATAACGAAGAAGTTACGCTATTTTCAAGTTTAACGACGAAAACTAATTTTCTGAAAAATACAAGCTGTCAAGGGTTATTTAAGGGGCAAAAATGAGTTTTAAGCATTACCTAAATGAGTCGATTTATCAAAAATATATTAGTATACATTAACACGAAACTAAGGATATATAAAACGTAGAAAACCAAGCTTTAACGACTAAGTTACACGCGTTTTAATTATGGCTATCGTAACTATTATTTTTCACAAGTAATAACACTTATATATTTTCTATTAGGCCAAAATGGTTATTGCAAGTGACCGTGTTTGGAGCTATTTTTCATATCGATAGAATGTTTTTGAGAAAACGAAGTCTATAAGTAAAAGTGAGTTCGCTTATTCTATTTTCCAAAATGTTTAACCGTTCGTCAAACGAAGGTATAACGAATAATATATGATCACTCAAAAATTAGTCATTTTTCATGAGTTGTCAAATTATATTGTTTTACGACGAAAAATTATAAATTATTGTTTTATTTCTAAACGACTATCGTGGGATGTTGTTTCAATATATATAAGCGTAAAGTATTTTATAACTTGACAAGACGTTATAAACTTATTTTTCGACGATAAACTTCATTTTTAAAATGTACAAGTGGTATGGATATCATATGAGTTCGCATGCACAACATTATTTCATGACTTATATTAGAGCATATCATTCATATTAGCTTGCGGATAGAGATTGCACCTCCTTTCAGTGTATCCACTTTTGTCATCATAGTTATTGCGTCAGGTGAGTAATCACAATCCCCTTTTTACCGTTTTTACTATATTTTGGGGAGAAATGCATGAACCATACTTGAACTAAATTGATTACTACTTTTATGAACTCGTTTGACTTGAACTTTTGAACTTGAATCAAATCCTTTAACTTAATTACGAACTTATGACTTGTTTGAACTTATTGAACCGTACGTACTATGACCTAAAAGACTCGCCGTTTCGGTGGAGCGTTCTTGACCTAAAAGTCTCCCTATGTGAATGGAGCAACACAAAGTCTCGCCTTATTGGTGGAGCGTGCAAAGTCTCCCATGTTCGGAGCGTTCTTAATTATATATAATAGTTGTATGATGTACTGTTCGTACATTCGCATTGTTAGTCTCCTATCAGTAGGTAGTATGGATAGCGCTATTAGAGGTCGGCCAACATCTCGTTCACTATGTTACGGGACGCATATTATTTATTCTAGGGGCTTTGCCTGGCATACATTATTATATATGTGGTGCTATATTGTGAACTTTTATGACAGCGTATACTTGACTACTAGACACACTATATTTCGTGCAATGGGTTGTGAACACACAGGTTGCAAGTTTTGTATGGGCGGAACTTGGAACTGAGTGGATTGACAACGCCTTTGCTTTGTGGACTATTCTCAATGACCCAAAACCTTTGACTCCCTCTCTTAAGAGTTTTCATATTATATAAATCATGTACATTCACCAACTATTTTCATAGTTGACCCGTTTTCTCTCATGCATTTCAGGTGATCGTCAGTAAGCTTTTCTTCAAGGTCTTTGCATAATGAAGTTTTCACATGTCACTACTAATCATTATGTAATAAAACGAAATCTTTTGGGGATCTAAACATTATATTATATTTGTCGATGTCGGCTAAACTAGTATTGTAATAATGTATCCTTTCCTTTAAATCTTAAATGTTGGTATGTTCTATTATCTTTTGCTTGTGTTCCTTTCCAGTTACACCTCGTGTTTCCGCCTTCGGCGGGGTGTGACAGATATGCGCATGTTTAGGGTCTTCATCCATTTCGGTTTTAGTTAACGGGTCACCAACAAAAGAATTCAGGATGACACGTGGCGTAAGACAAGCGGATCCGTTGTCTCCGTTCCTCTTTATTTTGGTGGTGGAGGGGCTAAATATAATCATGAAAGAGGCTGTAAGTAGGAATATATTTCAGGGTATTAAGGTTGGGCAGGATGAAGTGATAGTATCACATCTACAATACGCCGATGATACGATATTCTTTGGTGATTGGAGTCGTGAAAAGGCTAGCAAGCTAATGTAAATTTTGAAGTGCTTTGAGGAGGTGTCAGATCTAGGTATTAACCTAAGGAAGAGTTGCTTATATGGGATTGGTGTAGAGGGTGAAAGAGTAGAGGCAATGACTCGGTTCGTGAAGTGTAGTGTGGGAGAGTTTCCTTTCACGTATCTCGGAGTTCCTGTTGGAACGAATATGAGAAGAATTGGTGCGTGGCGTACAGTTATTGAAAAATTCAAGAAAAGACTATCTGAATGGAAGGCAAAAACAATGTCTTTTGGAGGAAGGTTAACTTTGGTTAAGTCGGTTCTTGGAAGCTTACCGTTGTACCACTTTTTAATGTTTCGTGTACCATCATGTGTGATCAATGTACTTGAGAGAATTCGAAGAGATTTTTTTTTGGGTGGGGTGGGGGAAAACAAAAAAATGGGATGGGTTAAATGGGATAATGTCATTGCTTCTTATGGGGCGGGGGGCTAAACATTGGGTCACTAAAATCGAAAAACTTAGCTTTGCTAGGTAAGTGGTGGTGGAAATATAGGAAGGGAGGCGATGAAAAACTTAGGTGTAAAGTCATTAGGAGTGTACATGGGATTGATGGGTCCTTAGGGAGAGGGGCTGGTGCTAGGGTATGGAACGAGATCATTAAAGTAGGAAGGTTGGTAGACAAGTTAGGAATAGAGTTTACGTCCTCATTTGTTAAAAAGGTGGGGGATGAGGTAAAAACATGTTTTTGGGAGGACACTTGGCTCGGAGAAGTTAGGTTGAAAGACAAATTCCCTAGGTTATATGAGCTAGAAAGAGATAAGGATATTTTGGTGTTGGGAAGGGGTCATTGGGTTGAAGGGGAATGGAGATGGATATGGGATTGGCGTAGAGAACCGGGAGGTACGGGAGAGGGTGAACGGGTGGAATTATTAAATTGTTTAACAAATGTAATTATGTCTCCAATGTGCAGGGATACATGGAAATGGAAATTGAGCGATGATGGTGACTTTACAGTTAAAGAACTTACTGTCATAATTGAAGATCAAAGCATTATTGAGAGACAAAGTAACTAAGAAACTATATGGAATAAACTCGTGCCAAGGAAGATTAACGTGTTTGTTTGGAGAGCTACAAAAGGAAGACTGCCGGTAAGAGTTGAGTTAGAAAAACGTGGCATTGACTTAAACACAATGTTATGCCCACGTTGTCATCACCATATTGAGACGGTCGATCATGCACTTGTATTATGTAAGGAGGTAATGAAGTTATAGGAGAAAAACTATATATGGTAGGGATTTGGAATGGTTGATAAGTTCAGGGCAAAAGACATGTTGCAACATCCAGGTTTCTCATCTATGTCAAAGTCGAGTAAGATGTTGTGGAGCGTTGTAATATGAGTGACAAACTACTTTTTCTGGAAAAATAGAAATATGCAGGTTTTCAAAGGAAAGTCAGAACACATAGACAAATTGCTCCAAGTGATACAAGTAAAGTGCTTTGAATGGGTTTCGAGGAGATCGAAAAATGGTGCATTACGATGGCAAGAGTGGGTTCAAAGGCCACGTGAGTGTACTCTGTCAGCTGTTCTATAAAGTGGCTCAAGTGACTTATAAGGAAACCAATGTTGGAATGAGAGTGTTGACAACAATTATATTCTCGCGATTTTTGGCCACTAATATGGTCATGTGTAGTCTATTTGTGTGGTGTTAAGTAATTACTTTGAGCTATGTGGGTTTGGGGCCACTAACGAATTCAAATCCATGTCTCGTGGTGGATGAGTTAGTGGTTCTCCAATTCGTTAATAGTGATAGTTGTGAGGTCAATATGTGATCTATTTGTTTGGTTTATGGTATAATAAAATTGATGCCGTTTCAAAAAAAAAGAAACCAAAGTTGAATAAAGAAAAGTTGTGTTTCCAACTTCCTATTTGACGACGTATATGGTCCTTCGGCCAGCGACCGAAAGACCTGGAACACAACCGAAAGGCTCTCCGATAGACACTCCGGCAGGCTACCGCCGAAGGGCGAGTTGACCTGACAGTACCTTTGGCACCTTGCCTGGACACAATTCGTCTCATTCTCCTGAATGTCGAAAGTACACGAGAGACGGTGTGAGGGGCAGTGTCAGCCCTGATGACACCAGTGGCCCCACAAAGTACAACGGTCTCAGGGACCAGACAGTGACACCAAGTAGTATAAATACGCATACAGTAGTTGGAGACAGAGGTATCATTCTTTCTCACACACATTTATACTATCCCTTTCGGTAAAACACATACTTACTCTTACGCCGGAGTCGGGTCCTGGGATAAAACCCGGGGCGAGACTAACGCGTTGTTCATCTTAGCAGGTATCTAGAAGGCTTATTCCTAAGGCTGAAAGATAGCTGCCATAACCCACAAAAAAATACTTCGACATTGGCGCCATCCGTGGGACCCGCATTCAATCTACTAGAGCTATAGAATGACGGGTTCGACACCACCTGAAGCTTCCGGAAGGGTAGAAGGAAGTTCCACACCATTGACGAGAGAACAGTTAGAAGGGTGTGTAACAGCTCTCAAGTCAATGATAAAAGAGCACAACAACCGGAGGGACACCGTTGAGCCAATACGATTGGATTTTGAAGACGAAGCGACTCTTGATAAGGGTGAGTCGGCGGACAAGAAGAAAGAAATAGTCACGGGGAGTAAGGTGAAAGACGAAGACCTGGCAAAGCCCTTCAAAGAAGTCTCGAAATCTCCATTCAGGAGGGCGAATCATCGAGTTCTCCGCTCCAGAACACAAGATGCCCACCCACATCAAGCTATACGACGGGTCAACGGATCCTCAAGATCATCTCAACAGGTTCATTGGGGCTGCAGGGGCATGGAGAATGGCCCATGCCCGTGTGGTGCCGCATGTTTCAGCAAACTTTAGACGGAAAGGCCAGGGGATGGTTTGATGGACTCTCACCGGGGAGCATAGACGAATGGGCGTTTTAGGGGACCAGTTTGAGACTCGTTTCTCCTTGCACAAAGCTTGTGTCAAGGACCCTACCGAGATCACCAAAATAGTGAGGAAGGCTAACGAGTCGCTGCCGGAATTCAAAGAAAGATGGACCACAGAGACAGGATTCATACAAGGAGCCCCGGAAATCATGAGGATCTCTTCGTTCATGAACGGGTGTAAATGTCCCGAGTTAGCCAAGCGGTTCGCCGATACGATCCCTAAAACCGTAGAAGAGATGATGACCAGGGTCGACGACTTTGTGAGATCAGAAGCGGCCTTCGCTAGCACGGAAGTGCCCCGAGGAGAACATTATGATACGACAAGAAGAGCATCAACTGGACCATTCCGGAAGGATGAAAGACCCGCCAGGAACCATTATGGAGGGGACAGGAGGAATGAAGGACGTCACGCCTATTCAGGGAAGGATAGGGGTAGCACACACCGCCACGGTGATCGGCCAGCGCCCTATTTTCCCCATCGCGGCGATCACTCAAATCGAAGCACTCCCCGCCTAACCTTGGACTCGCTCACTAAACCTCCAAAGGAAATTTTAGCCACAGAACACCAGCTACGCCTGCCTCCTCGAAAACCGATGCGCGACCCACCCCGTAGGGAAAATCAAGACAAGTACTGCGATTATCACGGGGAAAAAGGGCATTACACAAACGACTGCTATCAGCTCAAGAGACAATTGGAGCTGGCATTAGAATCGGGAAAACTGAATCATCTGGTCAAGGATCTAAGACAGAAGGGAAGGAGAGAAACCCCAAAGCATGACGCAGGGGTCAAAGACAAGGTCATCAACATGATCCGAACCCGGCCCGAACGAAGGAAGAGGAAGTCGTCGGAACAAGGGGAAAGATGGATGAATGTCCCCATAACGTTCCCTCCTCTCCCCGATGGAGACGTATCGGACGATCCTCTCATAGTTGAAGCCACAATGGAAGGGTACCTAGTCCGGAGAGTCTTTGTAGACGAAGGAGCCTCGGTGGAGGTAATGTTCGAACACTGCTTCAATAACTTGCCTCCGGAAGTAAGGGCTCGAATGAAGCAAACGCAGACAGATCTGCTGGGGTTCGCCGGGCAGGTGACTCGTCCACTGGGGAAGATCGAATTAGATGTGTCATTCGGAGATGAGGGGTTGTACAGGAAGGTCAGGATGAAGTTCACAGTCATTCGGGCACCGTCGCCATATAATGTTATCTTGGGAAGGACCGGATTGAAGATCCTGCGAGCCATACCTTCTATGGTCCATTCCATGATGAAATTCCCAACCCCTCAAGGGATTGCCACATTGGTCACTCGCTCCGTCATAATTTCGGAATGTAGGAGGTTGGAAAGATTGCAGACTACCGTTCCGAAGCAGGATAAGGAAGAAACAGGCACAGGAGAGGTGGGTCTAACGGAGGAAGTGGCGATCAACCCAGCCTTCTCGGAACAAGCAGTAACCATAGGAGGTGCGCTATCCGTTGAGGGCAAAAGGCGCCTCAAAGAACTGTTGCAGAGGAACCTCGACGTATTCGCATGGGAGCCAGCGGATATGACAGGAGTCCCCAGAGGGATCATTGAGCACACTCTGAATGTCAACCCTTCAATAGATCCGGTATGTCAAAAACGCCGAATGTTGGCGGCGGATCGAACCAGGCGATCATAAAGGAAGTAGAAGAATGGGTCAAGGCTGGCATTGTCAGGCCGGTGAAATACCCCACTTGGATATCCAACCCTGTTCTTGTGAAGAAGTGTGATGGAAGCTGGCGTATGTGTATTGACTTCAAGAACATCAATTCCGCTGTCCAAAGACTATTACCCTTACCGGAGATCGACGGAAGATCGAGTCGTTATGGGGTATAAGTACAAATGTTTCTTGGATGCTTATAAAGGGTATCACCAGGTGCAGATGGCAAGGGAAGACGAAGAAAAAACAGCGTTCTACACTGAGCAAGGAACCTACTGTTACACCAAGATGCCATTCGGTTTGAAGAATGCCTGAGCCACCTATCAACGGATGATAGACTCCGCTTTTCAATCACAGATGGGAAGGAACCTCGAGGCATATGTGGATGACATGGTCATCAAGAGCAGGGAAGAGCAGGGAATGCTAGCAGATATAGCAGAAACATTCGATAACCTTCGGAAGATCAACATGAAACTAAATCCTAAGAAATGTTCCTTCGGAATGAAGGAAGGAAAATTCCTAGGATATATGGTAACCTCAGAAGGAATTCGGGCAAACCCAAAGAAGACGAAGGCAATAATGGACATGCAATCGCCGAAGACACTCAAAGAAATGCAGAGCCTCAGCGGCAAATTGGCGGCGCTCAATCGTTTCTTGGCTCGTTCAATGAAAGATCCTTACCATTCTTCGAAACACTCAAGAACATCACCAAGGAGAATAAGGAGGAGTATCGATGGACGGAAGAGGCAGAGTCGGCATTCCAAGAAATGAAAAAGTTGATAACGGACCTTCCCTCACTAACAACACCGACGGTAAAGGAAACATTGTACGTGTACCTAGCGGCCGCGGAGGAAGCGGTCAGCGCGGTCCTCCTCACCGAAAGAAAAGGAAAACAATTACCAGTCCGTTATGTGAGTCGAACGCTCAACGAAGCCGAGAGGAACTATGCCCCGATCGAGAAACTAGCACTGTGTCTGTTGCACATGTCAAGAAGGCTCCGGAGATACTTCGAAGCGCACCCTATTAAGGTAATCACGGACCAACCAATAAAGCAGATCCTCAATAAGCCGGAAGCGTCCGGGAAGTTGGCTAAGTACTCGGTGGAGCCGGGTGCATACGCATAACCTACGAGCCCCGGAACGCAATCAAAGGTCAAGTGTTAGCAGATTTCCTGTCGGAAGCTCCCATCGGAGAAAGAAACGACAAGTACTTCAATCAGCCGGCGGTGAAGAAGAAGGAGGAGGAGAAATGGCTTTTGTATACGGACGGAGCATCCAATAATAAAGGCTTTTGTATTAATCAATCCAGAGGGAATGGAGTTCACTTACGCCATCCGACTTGAGTTCGACAGCATTAATAACGAGGCCGAGTACGAAGCCCTACTGGCGGGGCTAAGGATGGCGGAGAGTATGCAGGTCCGTAGCCTTGAAGTCCGGGTGGACTCTAAGTTGGTGGCTAATCAGATAAATAGGGATTATGTGGCTAGTCACGAAAGCATGATCAGATACCTAGCAAAAGCAAAGGAATACATAGCCAGTTTTGAAAACTTCAGCATTCGAAACATCCCTAGGGGTCAGAATCAAAAGGCAGATGTCCTCAATAAGCTAGCCACGGTCGCTTTCGACCACTTGAAGAAGGAAGTGCTAGTGGAGGTGCTAAGGGAAAGGTCGACGGAAAGCAAGGAGGTTAATAACGTCGTTGAAGAAGAAGAAGACAACTGGATGACCCCTATCATCCGGTGTCTTGAGGGAGGAATTTGGCCGGAAGATCCTAAGGAAGCCCGCAACCTAAGGATGAAAATCAACCAGTATGTCATGGAAGATGGCATACTCTACAAAAAAGCTTACTTGGTACCCATGATGAGGTGCGTGGGCCCCATACAAGCAAACTACGTCATAAGGGAGATACACATGGGAGCTTGTGGAATGCATTCCGGTCCGCGCTCGGTCGTGGCGAAGGCCATGCGGCAAGGGTACTACTGGCCTACAATGCATCGGGATGCTAGAAACGAAATAATCAAGTGCGACTCCTGCCAGATCCACTCGCCAGTGCCGCAGCTTCCAAAAACCAAGCTAACACCCATCATGCTCCATGGCCCTTTTGCCAATGGGGTATGGACATAGTGGGACCTCTACCATCGGCAGCCGGAAAGGTCAAGTTCCTCTTAGTTGCCATCGATTATTTCACCAAATAGACAGAAGCCAAACCGTTGGCAAAGATCACAGGGAAAGATGTCACGAAGTTCGTGTGGGATAACATAGTGTGTCGCTTCGGTCTCCCTGCCATCATCGTCACAGACAACGCTAAGCAGTTCGTAGACAACCCCTTCAAAAGCTGGTGCGAAAAACTCAACATCAAGCGATTATCAAGCCGTGGCCCATCCGCAGGCCAACGGGTTGGTAGAAAGGGCCAACAAGAGCTTGATGGAGGGAATCAAAACAAGATTGGGGCGCGCAAAAGCTGGATGGGTGGACGAGTTACCGAACGTCCTTTGGGCGCACCGGACATCCATTAAGACTAGCAATGGAGAAACACCCTTCAGCCTCACCTATGGAAGCGAAGCGGTCATACCAGCAGAGATAGGTATGCCAACGTACAGAGTAAGGAGGATAAGGGAAGGGCTCGAAGAGGACGATCCCCGTCGAACTGTAGAACAAAATGAAGAAGATATCCGCCTCAACCTCGACCTGCTACAGGAACGGAGGGAAGAAGCCGCTGTGATGGAAGCCAGATACAAAACAAAATTGGAAAAGTACTACAACCGGAAAGCACGGCTGGTCACCTTCAAAACAGGGGAGTTTGTGTATAGGAAAAACGAGGCCAGCAGAGCCGAAGACCAAGGCAAATTGGGACCCAAGTGGGAAGGCCCCTATCGGATCAAAGAGGCGAACCTCAACGGCTCGTACAAGTTGGAGACTTTGGATGAAGAGGAAGTGCCCCGGAAGTGGCACGCCATGAATTTGAAGAAATGTTTTCTTTAAAAAAAAATGCATGCATTGTAAGCCTACGGGCATGAACTACTTTATTTTCACTTCCAGTAAGTAATGATATATATTCCCCTACCTATGACGGAAGAGGAAAATTTTCCGCGATCATCTCTTGCTTAAGGGGGGGACCGGCGGAGATTAGCTACCTCCGACCGCGCATCCGAAACCCCTCAATCAAACTTAATTTACCCCCGTAAGTGCAATGACACTAGGGAAGGCCACATACCATTCGGTAGGCGACTGCATACCCCCGAATAATGCTAAGACATTAAGGGACGAGCTGAGGCATATATGCCCGAACAGCACGCAGATACCCCGTAGGCGTGACGACGCCAGGGATGAGCCACCAGGTAGATTTACCAACAGGCGAAACATTACCCCCAAAAGTGCTAAGTCACTAGGGAAGGCCGGGGTATATTTACTTACGGGCATAATTTACCCCCAGAAAGTGCCAAGTCACTAAGGAAGACCGGGGTACATTCACTCACGGACTCAATTCAATGCCGAAAGTGCCAAGTCACTAGCAAAAATATAAAATACACACATAAACATACACAGATAGATGACCAAAATTGGTCGTCCGAATGTATGGACAACCTGCATAATATTACGAAAGTGAATGGATAAATTGTTTAATTACATGTCACGAAGGACTGTTCGGAAATACGAATGGCCAAAATCACATTGCAAAGGCGCAAGAATAAATGATTCAAATTACAACCTACAGGCACGGAGGCCCACCAAAATCTACAAATAAAACATTATCAACATCGAAAAATCTACAAAACAAGGTAGCAGCTAAGATCCTCCGGAAGTTCCAGCTCCGGGGGTGGCCCCGGTACCCTCGGGAAGAATGTTCATCAGATCAGCCAAAGGAAGATGATAGGATCTCTTGATTTTTTCAATATATGGGTAGCTTCGGTGAACATCGCATCATAAACCTTAGTAAATTCCCGCACAGCCTCCATATCGAAATCATTCTGCAAAGAACGATCCTTTCGACCTCTTCGTCAGATCGTTCCTCCCTGACACCGTCCAACCAGCCAGAATCGATAGCAGTATTAAAAACTGCCCCCCAGGCTTGCTGATACTCCTTACTACCCTGCAACCTACGAATCACCGTAGGGATCAACTCTTTAACATAGTTAAAACGCAACATCTCCTCCTGGCCAGCCCGGATGGCAACTTCTTGCATATTCTTTCTCAAGTCTGAGGCCTCTCTCGAGATTCCTCCAGCTCAGAACTTTTCTTCTCCAACGACTCCTCCAACGACACTGATCCTCTCGGCCGCCGTACTCTCAGCCTTCACCGCCACCTCACCTCCAAACCCTCCAGCTTCAAATCCCCTTCCTTTTGCTCGCAACCCCGGTGAACCTCCGAAGGGCCTGATGATCAGCGGTTAATTTCTCATTGATAGCAGTTTGGGAGTGAAGGCTAGCTCGGGTCTCGGAAAGCAAGGGCTCAAGTCCGGAGCAGGCAGAATGGGCCCGGTGCAGTTCCGCATAATGATGATTCAATCGTTCAAACCGCTTGAAGACCTCGGCAACTGCGAGGGAGCCGTGACACAATTCAAACCACCCCCTGTATAAAGCCCTTTCGTCAGTTTGATCATCTTGCTCTGAGCGGATAAAGGGGGGAGCAAGATTAGCCATCATATCTTTACAGAGGGCTGCGTCATTCAGGCTCGTTGATGCGCTCCCGAACAATCAAGCTAAATCACACAAGCCCGCCACTTGTGAATGGCGGACCGTAACCAGCTTAAAACTGCTCAGGAACGAAATCAATGAAGATCAGGGGAGTATAGTGTTTCCCCGGGTCGTTATGTCCCAGCGAGCTATGCGATGGATTATCAAACGTATAGTGATCGAGAGATTTGAACAGAAAAGGGATTTGGATATATTATAACTACAGAAAAAGCCAACAAATAACAACGGCTTAAATGCAAATTAAAGGAAATTTAAAAGATAAAAAAAAATATTAAATAAACGCTATCACTATTTGCAAAATGTTTTTGTTGATTTTATAAAACAAAATATCTTAAATAAACTATTTTAACTAAAACGTAAACTTAAAATATCTAAAAACGTGGCCTAAAATGAAAACGTACGTTATGTACGAAAATTACGCTGGTGCGCAAGTAAAAACGTAAAATTTGTGAAATAAAAGTCCTACGAGTGTAAAAATAATTTTCTCACGTACTACATGACAAAAGAAAATTTTAGGAAAAAGCCGGGTATTTTTTCGACTTTTAAATTATTATTTATGATTTAAAAACTATTTTAATCTAATTTAATTATAAAAAATACTAAATGTTTTTGGAAAAATCTGAAAATTTCTCAGAAAATACTTTAAGTAAAACTGATTTTAAGAAAAATAAAAAAGTTGGGTACTACTTTTGGAAATAAGCTAATAATAAGCTAAATAAGCTACTAAGGCTAAAGACTGTTTTGTGTACTTAAATAAAAGAAAGTGCAAGCTATGACTGATCAAAGACCCTAGGGCAGTTGGTTTGAGTGTGTGGTGTTGTGTGTTTGAGCAACAGGTCAGGGGGTCGAATCCCACCCCTGCACTTTTTTGCAAACCATTTTTTTTTTTTTTTTTTCAAAATTTCTTTTTGCAACTTTTTTATAACACCAAAATAAGACTTTTTTGTGAAAACAACTTTTATAAAAACTAGGAATAAGCAGTTTCTCAACTGCTTATTTACAACAGTTTCAACAGAAGCATAAAACAAACACCCTTAAGCGGTTTTCAAGCAAAATGAACCATGAATAAGTACAAGGAAATGGAAATAAGCACTCATACACTATGCTAAATCTAAAATAAGCTATAAGAGACTAGAAAGCAATCTAGAAATAGGGGATAGAAGCAGTTTATGGGACTCCCTAAGCTAAAAGAAATGAGCCTTCAAGGATATGACAAGCTACTCTAACTAGCTAAATAAGCATTAATAAGCAAGAGTTAAGCTAAAAAACTAACTAACCTAATCTATGGGACTAATAAGCACTAAAGAGTCCTAAATAAGCTAATGGGAAACATGAAATAAGCTAAAAATGGGACTGCTACAGTAACAGTGGCTGTAGAACAGTGGGCTTTTGGACAGGTTTGAGATGCAATTTTAAGCTAAACTAAACTAATCTAAGTTCAAACAAGCTACTGCTATGTTGAGAGGGGTATGTGGAGATGTGAGAAAAACTATTTGGAAAAGATTTTGACCACAAATAAGCTAGGAAAAGTGTGTTCAAACAGCAGCTATGGCTGCTGTTTGGACAGTAAGACAGAAAGCGAAATGAGCTTTTTTGTTTATAGACCAAACTTGCAACACTTGTAATCTAAACTAAACACCACTTTAAAAACTTACTCAAACCTAGAACCACTTTGACTTTGAGAGTCAAAGTGGATAAAAAAACAGTTTTTTTGACCCAAAATAAGCTTAAACCAAACACCCCTTTAACAATTCCAACATGCATTAAAACTAAGAACCTTGATTAAAACTGATTAACACAGAATCAAATGAATCAAACAAACTTAAAACTACATTCATTAACACCTTACAATCAGAAATTCATCTTAAACAGATTTGACTTGTATGTTTGACTTTTATTGACTTTGGATCAAAAGTGCTTAAAACTTGAAGGTAAACTTATAAAAAGCTAAGATAAGCTTATACAAGCTTATTTGAGCTTAAAAATAAGCTGCTATGGTTTTGAGCATATGAGTTTGAAAATCACAATTGCAACAGTAAACACAATAACCAAACTTTTAACCAAACTTGAAATTAGTTCTTAAAAACAGATTACAATGGCAAATTAACTTAAGTTTGAATACTAGAAACACAAGATTACAGATTCTAAACTAAGTTAAGCTATTAAATAAAAAACGACATTGAGGAGAAAAACTAAAACTAGCTAACTCCTCCATCTTGCTTCTTTCTCCCTTCTTTTATACCCCAAGTGGTTTCTCTCTCATGTCTGAGCAAATCCCAGCTGGTTTTGAGCCATTGGATGGTTTAAATGTGATCTTGGCCATTAAATACCTTTTTGGCGGGAAATGGGAATTTGAGCAGTTGAGGTAGAGTAAAGGAGTAGGAGGTGCATTAATTGAGGTTTGGAGTTGTGTGGAGGTGGGGGGAGACAGGGAAGGAGATAAGGTGAGGTTATGTTGAGTGTTGCAGGGTGAAACAGAAGCAAGTGAGGTGATGGCGCGTTTTTGAGTTTGGTTTGACTTGGGAGAATGACCAGGCAGTGTTTAATAATAGGGGGGTTCAACTTGCATAGTGACAGGGGTCCAAATTGATGAAAGGGTCAAAATGGGTTTAAGGTCTTATTAATACAAGGACCATATGTGTAACTTCTGAAACTTCAAGGACCTAGGCTGCCACTCTTGAAAAAGTTTCTCCAAGGACTAAAACTGACAATCTCACAAAGTACAAGGACTAAACTTGCCATTATCACATTTTTCAGGGGCCATTTCTGCCAACTTTTAAACTTGAGGGACCATTTTTGTAAATTTCTCAAACTTTGTATATTTTTCACCAAAGGACTTATTTTGACAACTTTTGATTTTAAAAGGACCTTTGGTGACTTTTGCTTTTGAAATTATGGCTCAGGGACTATTTTTGACAATTTATGAAACTTGGGGACTAAAACGCAATTTTGCAAATTTGATACATTTTTCATCTGATTTTGATATTTTTGAATTTAAAACACATAAAACACTGATTTGTGATATTTTGATCATTTTGATGTGTTTCTGAGTGTTTTCAGATGATTTTGCAGTTTATTTTGTACAAAAATGATGAGTATTTACACACTCATCAATCCCCCACACTGAGATATTGCTAGTCCCTAGCAATGATTTGAGAAAACATAATGGATTTTAATCTCTTTACCAAAAGCCATCACTTCTGGAGTAGCCAAATGTTTCAGTTCAAGTAAGAACCATGGTACAAGATAACCATGTGATTTTGAGCAAACCACCAACTTTCAACGGATTTGATTTTGTCTTTACCGAAGCCGCACCTTCGGACTAGCCAACTCTTAGATAAATTATCAATATTATCTTTGGTGAGCTGAATACCAATTATGGTTTTTCCATTGCCTTTACCACAAGCCATAACCTTGCGGGCTAGCCAACTCTTCACTTTTTAGGATATGGTGAGTTGAGAACCATACAATTTTGGGCAAATTGCAAGCCATATAAACGGATTTGAGAAATCTTTACCAAGAGCCGTTTGCTCTTGGATTAGCCAATCCTTTTGTCTATTAGACAAGGCGGACTGATAACCAATTGAGTAAGTGAAAAACACTTACTCCAAAAAAATTTTGGCCAAAAGCGGGGAATTGGTATAATTATGTGATAAAATTCGCGAGAATTCCCCCCCACACTTAGAAATGAATATTGCCCTCAATATTCAAAGTACCGGCGGTTATGCCGAAACTGAGAACGTAAAAGGGAAATACTACGGCCATTATTTAGAAAGAAGATTTTTTTTCAAGAAACTTATATATATAACATGTGGGGCATCACCCCCACACTTAGGTGGTAGAAAGGGGTAAGAAGTCAGAAATATGGGTGAAAACCCATATGGTGTGTGCTACTGTTTTTGGTTACCAAGTCGCTAGCTTGACTCGACCCCGAATTCATTGGTTCATGGGGAAGCAAAGTGGAAGAAACGATCTCCATCGGACTTTCATTCAAGATGTTTGGACAAACATTTGAAGCACATGAAAGTTCCACACCAATGAGATATACATAGAACCGGCTCACAAATGATAAATGAAAATGCCGGGGTCAAAGATAGTGTCTTCATTCCCGAAGGAGTGAAGATGAAGAGAAATCACAAGATATTTGAGGAAAGGAAGAAAGGTCTTGATAACAATCAAGATCCATTCTTCATCCTCAAATGTAGACATATCGGGAGGAAGGGTGAAGGTAGTATCATCAATAAGCAAACTCGTATGATAGAGTACACCTTCCTCCGAGCTAATATCATCCTCAAGATCAAAGTAGAAATGATCATGTTCCGGAGGAGATATGTCATGAGAGAGTTCACCGGAGAACTCTTTATGAAGAGAATCATTCACATGAGGTGAAATTGTGAACTCTTGTTCCATAGTGGGCTCATCACTATCCTCAGTCTGAGTATCAAAGAGTGGATTCTCAGAAATTAAAGTGAATTCAGAGTCGAATTCAAATAGAGGATTAATGAAAGTAGCTTTGAATGTTTCGGGAACAAAGTGATCAACATTCTCTATTGGACTGTTGGGATAAGAAGTGAGTGAACGATCATTATCAAGGAGACTTTCAGTCTCTCCCAGATCGGCTTCGAAATCAAAGAGTGGATTGATGTGAGTGAGTTCACCGGAGAACTCCTCAAGAAGGGGATCAGCATCAGGTCGTGGAAGTGATGCCTCAACATACTCGATGTTTCCAAAGGAAGCACAATCGTTGCTAAAATCGGAGAAAGTTTCCAAATGATCATTTGAACACTCAAGAGGGGAAGAGATATCACACATATGGTCAAAAGTTCCCTGTGACTCTCTCGGGATTGGGACAAGGTCCTCAACACTAGACTTTATGAATTCGTCCGATTCCTTTTCAGGAACAGTGTCAAGATGCTCGTCCCCCATGTTCAGAGAGTGAGTGGGAGCTTCGGGTGTGATAGCAGTTGTTTGAGATGGAATCTCAACTGCTGGAATATCAACTGACTGAGGGAGTTGAGAAGTATTATCTCTAAAAGGATAAAAACTCTCCTCGTCATCATCATAGAGAGCCGCCTTGAGAAATTGGGAACGTCTTAGAGCTGCATGCTCTAGGACTAATGATTCTTCCCTAGATTGGCGGGCCTCTCGCTCTTCGGCAAGCAATTCTCCCATGGTCTTTTCACCACTCACTTGATTCTTAAAGTTTTGCATCATATCATTAAGTGATTTCATTGCGGTTTCAAGATCCTGGGAGATTTCATGAGACAACGGCTCAGGTGGAGTTTGAACCGTATGGTGCTGTGGAGGTTGGAAATTTTCAAACATGTAAGAGTCATGATTGTTACAAGGAACTGGGTTCCCTATTTGACAATCAGAGCTGAAATGGGGACCTCCACAGTACTCACAACAGTAAAACTGTTGAGTCTGGAATGGTGAATCATATGGATTTTGGTTATATCCAAAGTTCTGATCATCATTGGAAAACTGTTCATAGACAAACGTGTTTCCCGATTGACAATCAAATTCTAGGTGAGGACCTCCACAAAATTCACAGCAGGTATGTTGATTATATGAAGATAAGTCGGGCTGTGGTGGGTAATTGGAAAAGTTTGAGGGGTCGTTAAATGAGTTCGGATTAGGATCATAATCAAATGAATTCCTCGAACCACAAAACAAACAACTCCCGTTATGAATATCATTACCGCATTGTACACAAGTACACCAACGACAGGGTGAACCAAAGAGAGGCTCACCACAACCGACACAAGGAATAAACGATTGCATTTGAGAGTTATGAAGAGGAATCAGTTTATTCAAAGAATCAACAAAACCAACATGGTGATCTGAATGACTATCAAGTCTCAAGAACATTGAGAAAAATCGGGGAGGTGGGACAAGTATTGTGCTCTGAGAGCTAGCAATTTCCACCACTTCCGTTATGGTCTCTGGTTCTGGTTCTTGAGAAACGTGAAGATTAGGCAAGTCATTCTTGCTAGTCACCGGTAGAAATTCTGCATGTTTGCTTTTAACCGTAAATCGTGAAAGTTTAGAATCAATTCTAGACGGTTTAGGAGCAATTGAGGGGTTAGGTCTTTGGATAACCGTGGGTTGGACGTATTTGATACCTCCATTATCAAAAGGAAGTACCTGGTCCTTTGTCACCCCAGTTTCTCGTTCCATATCCCTACGCAGAATCAATGGATCATCACGAACAACACGAATTCTCGACATTTGAGATAAAGTCTGAAGTTTTTCAACTTCGTCCCAGAATTCGTCCTCGAGAGATTCCATGAGAATAGAAGAAGATAGAATCAAATGGATAGAGGGTAAAGGGATAAAGAATCAAAAAGGATAGGAGGGTAAAGATGAATATTTTTGGTATTTTTGAAAAACATTTTGCAAAAACAAAGAATGAAAATCTTTTTGGGTTTTGATTTTTAAAAGAGAATATAGACACATACAGATGGTATAAACAAAGAGTGAATATCCAAATCACTAATCTGCTAGACGGAAGATAATCACCACAGCTCCCGGCGTAAAATTTTGATCTCAAGCCTAAACCGTCAAGTCTAAACAGACTTAAAACAGCTCAGACACAAATGCAAATGAAGATCAGAGAATACAATGAATTCCCGGGTCGTTATGTCCCACGGAGACTCAATGGTGTGTCAAAACTTATTCAGACGATAGAATGATCACTAATGATAGCGATCAGAAAGGATTTGGATGGATAATTACGCTACTGAAAAAGGATATACATAAAAGCGACTTAAATACAAATTAAGAAAGTTAAAAAGATAAAAGATATTAAATAAACGCTATCACTATATTTAAAGTGATGAACGTTTATGATTTAAAACGAAAAACTTACGTTTAAATAAAAATTACGTAAACGTACAAAATAAAACGTGAAAACTACACAATATAAATCCTAAAAATATGAAAAATACATTTTTACAATCCTAATGATAAAAGAAAATTTTAGGAAAAAGCCGGGTATTTTTTCGACTTTTAAATTATTATTTATGATTTAAAAACTATTTTAATCTAATTTAATTATAAAAAATACTAAATGTTTTTGGAAAAATCTGAAAATTTCTCAGAAAATACTTTAAGTAAAACTGATTTTAAGAAAAATAAAAAAGTTGGGTACTACTTTTGGAAATAAGCTAATAATAAGCTAAATAAGCTACTAAGGCTAAAGACTGTTTTGTGTACTTAAATAAAAGAAAGTGCAAGCTATGACTGATCAAAGACCCTAGGGCAGTTGGTTTGAGTGTGTGGTGTTGTGTGTTTGAGCAACAGGTCAGGGGGTCGAATCCCACCCCTGCGCTTTTTTGCAAACCATTTTTTTTTTTTTTCAAAATTTCTTTTTGCAACTTTTTTATAACACCAAAATAAGACTTTTTTGTGAAAACAACTTTTATAAAAACTAGGAATAAGCAGTTTCTCAACTGCTTATTTACAACAGCTTTCAACGAAGCATAAAACAAACACCCTTAAGCGGTTTTCAAGCAAAATGAACCATGAATAAGTACAAGGAAATGGAAATAAGCACTCATACACTATGCTAAATCTAAAATAAGCTATAAGAGACTAGAAAGCAATCTAGAAATAGGGGATAGAAGCGGTTTATGGACTCCCTAAGCTAAAAGAAATGAGCCTTCAAGGATATGACAAGCTACTCTAACTAGCTAAATAAGCATTAATAAGCAAGAGTTAAGCTAAAAAACTAACTAACCTAATCTATGGGACTAATAAGCACTAAAGAGTCCTAAATAAGCTAATGGGAAACATGAAATAAGCTAAAAATGGGACTGCTACAGTAACAGTGGCTGTAGAACAGTGGGTTTTTGGACAGGTTTGAGATGCAATTTTAAGCTAAACTAAACTAATCTAAGTTCAAACAAGCTACTGCTATGTTGAGAGGGGTATGTGGAGATGTGAGAAAAACTATTTGGAAAAGATTTTGACCACAAATAAGCTAGGAAAAGTGTGTTCAAACAGCAGCTATGGCTGCTGTTTGGACAGTAAGACAGAAAGCGAAATGAGCTTTTTTGTTTATAGACCAAACTTGCAACACTTGTAATCTAAACTAAACACCACTTTAAAAACTTACTCAAACCTAGAACCACTTTGACTTTGAGAGTCAAAGTGGATACTTTGATTTTTACCCAAAATAAGCTTAAACCAAACACCCCTTTAACAATTCCAACATGCATTAAAACTAAGAACCTTGATTAAAACTGATTAACACAGAATCAAATGAATCAAACAAACTTAAAACTACATTCATTAACACCTTACAATCAGGAATTCATCTTAAACAGATTTGACTTGTATGTTTGACTTTTATTGACTTTGGATCAAAAGTGCTTAAAACTTGAAGGTAAACTTATAAAAAGCTAAGATAAGCTTATACAAGCTTATTTGAGCTTAAAAATAAGCTGCTATGGTTTTGAGCATATGAGTTTGAAAATCACAATTGCAACAGTAAACACAATAACCAAACTTTTAACCAAACTTGAAATTAGTTCTTAAAAACAGATTACAATGGCAAATTAACTTAAGTTTGAATACTAGAAACACAAGATTACAGATTCTAAACTAAGTTAAGCTATTAAATAAAAAACGACATTGAGGAGAAAAACTAAAACTAGCTAACTCCTCCATCTTGCTTCTTTCTCCCTTCTTTTATACCCCAAGTGGTTTCTCTCTCATGTCTGAGCAAATCCCAGCTGGTTTTGAGCCATTGGATGGTTTAAATGTGATCTTGGCCATTAAATACCTTTTTGGCGGGAAATGGGAATTTGAGCAGTTGAGGTAGAGTAAAGGAGTAGGAGGTGCATTAATTGAGGTTTGGAGTTGTGTGGAGGTGGGGGGAGACAGGGAAGGAGATAAGGTGAGGTTATGTTGAGTGTTGCAGGGTGAAACAGAAGCAAGTGAGGTGATGGCGCGTTTTTGAGTTTGGTTTGACTTGGGAGAATGACCAGGCAGTGTTTAATAATAGGGGGGTTCAACTTGCATAGTGACAGGGGTCCAAATTGATGAAAGGGTCAAAATGGGTTTAAGGTCTTATTAATACAAGGACCATATGTGTAACTTCTGAAACTTCAAGGACCTAGGCTGCCACTCTTGAAAAAGTTTCTCCAAGGACTAAAACTGACAATCTCACAAAGTACAAGGACTAAACTTGCCATTATCACATTTTTCAGGGGCCATTTCTGCCAACTTTTAAACTTGAGGGACCATTTTTGTAAATTTCTCAAACTTTGTATATTTTTCACCAAAGGACTAAATTTGACAAGTTATGATTTTAAAAGGACCTTTGGTGACTTTTCTTTGAAATTATGGCTCGGGGACTATTTTGACAATTTATGAAACTTGGGGACTAAAACTGCAATTTTTGCAAATTTGAAATGTTTTTCATCTGATTTTGACATTTTTGAATTTAAAACACATAAAACACTGATTTGTGATATTTTGATCATTTTGATGTGTTTCTGAGTGTTTTCAGATGATTTTGCAGTTTATTTTGTACAAAAATGATGAGTATTTACACACTCATCACTCGTGTTGGCCGTTAAACCCCAGCCGGGGATGAAAAGTTCCCGTAACCTCTTCGTCCAGACAAACCTACGCAAACAAAAAATAATAAAAAATAAGTAAATAAGAAAAAGAGCAAGGAACAGATCAAGGACGATAGATACCTCCTGCGTAGTCTTGATGTAAGGACCCGGTTCTTTGGAAAGTTCCTCCCTCGTTCACTCCTGACACCCCAGCCTCACCCCCTGCAGAAAATGATGTCAGAAATAAAAAACGTATAACATGCCACGAAAAAAGGGGGACATACCTTGAACGGCAGGGTTAGGAGTAGATTCCGAGAGAATCGGAAGATCCTCGACAGACAGCACCCCCTCCCGTATAGATCCTCCCTCTTGATCACCCTCGGTATCTAGCCCAGTCTCATCCACAATATCATCCGGCCTCAAAGTATTAATGGGAGAAGCCGAGTGAGCGTCCTGAGAATCTTCCGGACTAGACAACACCTCGATAGAAGGAGACACCTGCCTTCTCCTCTTCAACATTGACGAAGGTCCACCGGCAGGCCTCTTCTCCGCCTGCTTCCTTTTCTTCTCCTTGGCTTTGAGCACGCCGGAGTCGACCCTCTCCACAATCCGCTGGATTCGACTCACCTTAGGAACAGGTTGATCAGCCCTCAATGGCTGAGTCACGTGTTGAGGAATCTCTTCTCCTTCATCGGGCGCCTTTACCCAATCGGGACCCTGCTCCGACCTCAAACGAAGATCTGAGACATGCTAATAACCGCATTGCAGGAAAGAAAAGGGTCAAAAAAAAAACGTCGAATTACCATTCTTGTCAATATCCTTGAACTCCACGCGAAACCCGGAGTGCTTCCAAGTTCTAGTCAACCCAACCTCAAACAAAAGTCCGGAATGAACCGGTCGGAGCTCAACTACCCCTTCACACAACCTCCGAATATCACCCTAAAACCTCCGCCGGGAGCCTGTATGCTCGAAACGTTTGAATCCGGATGCCTCCACGGCATGGCATCGTGGATAGCCCTCCCGGTCAATCAAGAAAAAGCTATCCTTCCAGTTCTTTAGACTTGAACATGTTTCCTTAAAAAGACGCGGACGAGACTCTCCTCCGTCCTCCTCTCGGAAGGAAAACCAATGTCTCTGCTTATTCAAAGTATAGAAAACCCGGAACAAATTCACGCTGGGCTCAATTTCTAAGCTTCGGCAATAGATCTCAAACATAACCAATCTGTTCAATCCGATGGGCACCAATTGAGAAATGTGCACCTTAAAGTATCGGATCACGCTCAAAAGAAATGTAGAAAAAGGAACTCGGACCCCGGAAAACGCAAAATACTGCTCATAAAGTCCGATGGCGTCATGGGGAAGATTGTTCATGGTAAACTCCGCCGGAGGTAAACGGGGATGTAAATCGGTCGGAATACCATACTCGCTAATAATATGTTCAAGTTCCCCTTCGGATAGCAGGAAGAATACACATGCATATCAGTTTTGGGGGCTGTATCGCTGGAGGGTGCTATGGAACCGGAAGCCATTGGATATTGACAAGAAGGCGTAACGAAAAACAACGGAGGAATAAGGAGATGAAACTCACCTGAAATCGCCGAAAGGTTTGCCAAACAGAGGACGAAAGGATTAAAGAGTAAATGTGGAAATTACCAATGAGGTGAAAACGCTTTATATAGGCCAAAAAGGTGGGGACACGAAACGCCCTATCGTGTCGATGTCGACGCGGATGAATCGAACGGCCCACCACGACGCGCCCCGCCACGGGCAAAATCCCGCGATTTTCGGTAAAATTTTTAACCCGCTCATCGAATGGGCCCGCTCATTGCCCTAAGAGTGGCCTGAAGCCAAAGTCGCCCGTGACCCGAATGGTTCGAAGAACGACTAGATTAAGTATCACATCACTTGTCAAAACAAATAACATGATACCGGGGACATGACGAGTATATGGTCCTTCTACGACCGAAAGACACTGAACACAACCGAAAGGCTCTCCGATAGACACTCCGGCAGTTACCGCCGAAGGCGAAGTTGACTGACAGTACCTTTGGCACCTTGCACGGACACAATTCGTCCATTCTCCGAATGTCAGAAAGTACACCAGAGACGATGTAATACGGTGTCGACCGATGACACCGGTGGCCCCACAAAGTACAACGGTCTCGGGACCGACGGTGACACCAAGTAGTATAAATACGCATACAGATGGTTGGAGACAGAGGTATCATTCTTTCTCACACACATTTATACGATCCCTTTCGGTAAAACACATATTTACTCTTACGCCGGAGTCGGGTCCTGGGATAAAACCCGGGGCGAGACTAACGCGTTGTTCATCTTAGCAGGTATCTAGAAGGCTTATTCCTAAGGCTGAAAGATAGCTGCCATAACGCACAAAAAAAATACTTCGACACTATTCTTTCCAAAAAATAACAAAATCATATTTGTACAACTAGACATGCGTTGGGATTACATAAAAATAAAAAACAACACAAATCAAACACTATAAAGTCTAACCCGAATACAAAAACTCGACCCGTAAACCAAACAAATACATTCCTCCACCGCGTCCACCACCTACCTACTACTAATAAAAATAAAAATCCCCAAATCCACATTATTATAACCAAACCAAACAAACCCTAACTGCCGCAAAATAACCACACATCAACCATCAATCCATTCAAATCGTTATAAATCAGTTAATCAATCAATTAAAGAATGGATGATAGCTGTGCAGTGTGTGCAGAGAGCTTGGAATGGGTAGCCTACGGATCGTGTGGACACAAAGACGTCTGTTCAACTTGTGTCGCGAGGCTGAGATTTATTTGTAACGATCGTCGTTGCTGTATTTGTAAAACTGAATCTCCAATCATCTTCGTTACTAAGGTCTATATATATATTTTTTTTTATTTTTATTTTTTTTATATATATAATCGATTGACTGATCTGATGACCGTACAGTTATTATTGTTACATGCATCTGTTTATTGATTGTTTAGTAACCGTTTCGTTAACGATTCGAGCTTTTACGGAGCTTATAACGCCTCGGCTTGAGGTCCTATGGAGCTATGAATTTACTTGTTTAAAATGTTAGTTTACAAAACGAGCGCGAAACGTAATAGGACGAGCGCGAGGTTATAACGGTTCAATTGAGCCTTGTGTAATGTGTATAGTATCTGTTAGGTTTAGGCTGAAAACGATTGTTTCGAGATTAACGAGTCTGAGTTTGTTTAACGAGCTTGAAACGTATAACTAGCTGAGCGCGAGGTTATAACAGTTTGAATCAAGCTCTTGTGGAGCCTTGTGTGATATGTATAGTATCTGTTAGGTTTAGGCTGCAAACGATAACAAGCTGAGCGCGAGGTTATAAGTGTTTGGCGTGAGCTCTTGTTATGTAATACTGTAATGTGTGTTTATTGATTAATTTTTTATAAAACTTATTGTGTTAACTATTACTTGCAAGTGAGTTTACAAAACGAGTGCGAAACGTAATAGGAGATGAGCGCGTGGTTATAACGGTTCGGATCAAGCTCTTGTGGAGCCTTTTGTAATATGTATAGTATCTGTTAGGTTTAGGATGCAAACGATTGTATTGAGATTAACGAGTCTGAGTTTATGAAAGGAGTTTGAAACGTATAACGAGGCGAGCGTGAGGATATAAGTGCTAGGCTTGAGCTCTCTCATGGAGCCTTTAGTAATGTGTATTTACTGATTAGAACTGTTTATATGCTTATTGTCTTCTGAGTCCAAGGTTACGAAACGAGCTCAAAACATATTACGAGCCGAGCGCGAGCTGTTATTGAGCCATGTGTGATATCCTTTTACTGATTAAAATCGTTTCTATGCTTATTGGTTGAATAGTTGGTCGTTGAAGAATTTAGGACTGTAAATGAGAGCTGAGATTGATTGAGTTTTTACTGAGCTTTTTCAAATCGTATGAAAATTTAGGTGTAAATTTGAGTTTATTAAAACGAGCTCAAAATATATAATGAGGAGGTGGGGGTAGAAAGGGCTTGGCTCTAGCTCTAATTGAGATATATGAGCTTTGCTTAGCGGGTGTTTGGGATTGCTTTTATAAAGGGTTTTGTTTATATGGTGGTGAAAAGGTACTTTTAGCTTTGTTTCTTTAAAACCATTTGAAATAAGCTTGTCCTAACTTGCTTATTGTGAAAAGTGAAAGCTGCTTATTTTTACTACCAAAAAAGCAGATTAGCATAAGCAGTTTGGATGGTCCAAACACTTTGAAGTCCAAACTGCTAAGCAGTTTGTCAGAAGAAATAAGCAATACAAAACACTTTTTTACTTATTGAAATTGGTTATATGCTTATTGAGATATCCTAGTGAAATAAGCTGTTTTTTAAAATGTAGATGATTAGTCTATATTTGCAGGCTATAGGGGACTGCACTAAGAATGTAAATGATTTTTTTTTACTTATTAATTAGTATCGATTGATACATGAATCTAATTTGCGTTATGAATGCTTGTTGAAACTGTTTATATGCATTGTGTTTTGATGTAGTGCCATACTGATTATCTGATTATTTGAGCGCAAATAAGCTGTTATAATGTTTTTATGCATAATGATTTGGTGTTTTTCCAGTTATATGCTTTGTGCGAGTAAAATAAGATGTTTCAGATGTGTAGTCATTTCGGGCAACTGCTGATTTATATGTATGATTTTGGGATGTTTTGCAGGCTTTAGGGGACTACACTAAGACTATAAATGACTTTACGGTGTTCCCTGCGGGAGATAAGGAGGGTCGATCTGGACAGTATTGGTATCATGAAGATACACAGTCCTACTTTGATGATTTGGAACAGTATAAGATGATCAAGGCGATGTGTAGGCTTTCGTGTAGTGTATGTGACAAGGTGGAGGAGAATGCAGGTGCTGCTTCAAAGAGAAAAGCTAGGTTTCGTGATATTAATCAGCTTAAGGGTCATTTGTTTCACCAGCATAAGGTGTTTATGTGCAGCTTGTGTCTTGAAGGAAGGAAGGTAGATTTCTGATTTTGTCTTGGTTTTTTTTATTTATTTTATATATTTGTGTCACATTGGTATTTGCGTATCTGCATGCTCTTATTGGTATACGGGAAAAAAGTCTGATGCTATGAGCCAATCATGATTCGGAAAGATAGATAAAAGTGGGATCTGTATTTTATCATCTCTGCAAATTTGAACTATAAGAAGCTAGGCATTTTTTTATGAGTGTGTTAACACTTTAGCGTGTGCACAAATAATGATCTAAAATTCTGGTGTTAAAAGTATCAGCATTCTCAGCATTATGTTTGTCTAAGACATGAACCTCTTTCAAATACAAATCATAACATTTTGTTATATCTTCCTTATAACAAATTAAAAAACTTAGTTTCTAGTTTCTACCCGTGTCATTTTGTAAATGCATTTGGATCTGCATCTGGTTGAGTTTGGGATTTCCGTAATAACGGTTGTTGCAAATTATGGATGGTACCGGCGCAGACAGCTAAATCGTAATTAAATATTGCATGTAATTTGCAAATTGCATCTAATTGACTAGTTTACGAACCTTTGCTTATATGGTTGGTGTGAAGACATGATTATCACCAGCTTATTAAGAAATAGCATTGTCAAAGTACTTGAAGGTTATGTGAATGGATAGTTTTTTGCTGACGTGAAAAAAACAACATATCATGTATCCTATAAAGTTATTACTTAACTCCATGTTTCTAAGATTAACATAGTTGTCTGACATGATTTTATTGTCTGCTTGTGGAACATGTCAGGTATTTATATGTGAGCAGAAGCTTTATAACAAAGCACAATTAAAGCAGCACATAAACACAGGTGACTCTGAAGTTGACGGATCTGAAAGTGATAGAGGTGGCTTCCAGGGGCATCCTTTATGTGAATTCTGCAGGAGTCCGTTTTATGGGGATAATGAGCTTTACACACATATGTCTACAGAACATTTCACCTGTCATATATGTAAAAGGTAAAAGTGCCTCTTCTTTCTTCGTAATTTTCTATATTGGACTAAAACAAGTCGTTTAAAACTGTTCACGTCTTGAATTGTGCAGACAAAATCCTGGTCAATTTGAGTATTACAAGAATTATGATGACTTGGAGGCAAGTTGTTATTTTAAATAGTATTCTCTGATCGTTTTTTTGTGTCCCATCTATATAGTTTCTTTGAAATATCATTCTTTTAGTTGATTTTCTTTTTACGTAAGTTGAAATGGAGTTTATCGTAATGTATAATAAATAAGTTGGCATTTGCAGATTCATTTTCGTCAAGAACATTTTTTGTGTGAGGATGAAGCTTGCCTCACTAAGAAGTTCGTTGTTTTTACATCTGAAGGTGAAATGAAGGTCAGTTATTTGTAGATGTTGCTAAGATCATTAGCCACACACACGCAGACTGCAACCTTGTTGATCTTGTTTTCTTTTCCTTGTATTTCAGAAGCACAATGCTCTAGAACACGGGGGGCGTATGTCACGATCAAAGCGCAATGCTATTTTGCAGGTATGATTTCTTGTTTTCTAATCAAGTAAAAAATTAAGTGGCTAGATAGTAACGTTGGGGTTAAGACGGGCCATATGTAATGTGTTAAATACTATTACAGAAACAATAACTATAATACTGGAAATCTTTTGATAAGAACTTCTTACTGGTTAGATTCTCAAAAAGAGAGATACAACGCAACCAAAACCCTGTTTTATCTTAATATTTTATTGAGATAAAACGCAACCAAAACCAAAACCCCCATTCATAAGTTAACTGGTCAAAATGGTTGCTTTTGTTTTTTTGATGACCGACAGATTTTGCTTCATGGCAAACTTGACACATTAATTTATCTATACCTCAGCTTAAAATTGATATGCAGTTTTCCCATTTTCTTATTAATTGCCTTCCGTTGGTTTTTTGTTTTTATCTAGTTACCAACTAGCTTCACATATCGACGAAGCAATGAACAAGATAGACGTGGAAGACGGCGTACATTTCAACGTGACATGGATGAAGATGAACTATCTCAAGCAATTGAAGCCAGCTTTGAGACAGCTAATTTTCCAGAAGCAACATCCTCAAGCACGCCGGATCATTATAGTACGAACGGTTTTGAGCCATTACTCCAGTCATCTGAAGCAATAGGTACAGAGACCGATCCTAGGTATCTTATGGCTGCGTCACATAGGACCAGAAATGCACCACTGGAAGAGTCATCTTTCCCTCCACTCTCCACGGGTCCCAGTGGTAGTGCCCCAAGGCCTATATGGAATACTATGGCAGATAATCTTCGTCGACAGAGCAAGAAAAAAATCAACGTTCTTAATACAGGTCAGGCTTGGCCCGGAGCACCCGTACCCCGTTTTAATAATCACCAACCCTCAAGTTCAGTTTCTAGACCTGCAAATACCGCATCATCGGTTGTATCTGGTCAAAGAAAGCCAACAAGCAGCCCGATTCAAGCCCAACCCCAACCCAGAATACAACCCCAACCCCAACCCAGAATACAACCCCAACCCCAACCCCAACCCCAACCCCAACCCCAGCCTTCTGTCGGTTCCTCAACTTCTACGGGTTGGAAGACAACTAGCAAAATGAGCCATTCATCATCAGCACCAAATTTAGTCGATACGGGTTCTGTATCCGATTTTCCACCTGTCTCGGCATTGCAGACTCAAAACGTGCCACCTGCAAATGGACCGTCTACAAAAAAAGTCGAGGAAGTTTATGCTGCAAACAAGAGAGTGGTAGAAAAGATTCATGAAGGTTTAAATTATGATCAGGATAAGTATGCTAGTTTCAAGAACGTATCCTTTGAGTTCCGACAAGGTCTTATTGATGCTGAGACGTATATGGTGTATGTGAATGACTTTGGTTTGTCTCATCTTGTTCTTGATTTAGCTCGGTTATGTCCCGACCCTAATAAGGAGCGAGAGCTTATTGCAGTCTATAATGCTAATCGAACCATGAGTGAGTCTATAGGAAAGAATCAGAAGAAAAAAGGGAAAGCTGTTGCTGTTGATAATAATAACTCAACCAACAATTTAACAGATAGCATTTTGAGCTCAGTTCGGCAACTACAATTGAATAACCGACCGCCAGATGACGATGTTGAGATACTGTCGAAAGACGGGTATCGGGTGATTAATAAGGGCAAGTCGAAGGCTGATGTTGATGACCGCTCATCACCTGGTGGTCAACTTGGTGGAGGTGGCAGTGGTGACGGTGAAGGGAAGAGCAAGCAAAAAAGCAAGAAAACGTCAAAATTTCTTAGGACTAGGCTCGGTAATGGGTCTATGGCTTCGATTCTTGATGTTAACAATTCTAATGGTGGGTCGGATGATTCCGCGTCCAACGGGAATAAGGAAGAGGAAGCTACTGATGGGGTACCGGTTCGCGGTGTGTGGCGTAATGGTGGTGGTATTAAGCTAATTGTGAAAGACAAGAAAAAACCATAAGCCTGTTACAGTAGCAACCGTTATAAGCTTATTGTGTAAGACCAGAAAGAAGACCTTAGTTCACGGCGTTTCTCAGCCCGTGACACTAAGCAATCAAGTGGTAAGTTGGTTTATTTCTGTATTTTGGTGTATGAAACCAATGTTTTGTTTGGATGGGGGTAGGATGACTTGTCGATGGGTTATAAAGTTATAAATATATAAGCTGTTCACAGGGCAGCTGCCAACTGTTGATACACTAGTCTGTTTGAACTTGTTTTTGTTTTGTTGCAAGAGGGAATTTGCGAAGGGTGTCTTTTTTTTGTGTTTGGTAGATTATCATTTGTTATTACTTTTGCTGTGTCCAAATTGTTTATATGATTAACGGAACATTATCAGCTTCCTGTACTCAAGCTCACTACTCGAGTATATATGGTTGAGTGAGATTAATTGCAAGATGCAAAATGTCTGTCAAACTCATGGCATTTAGCTGCTTTGAGGTTGTTGAGTCGATTTTATAATGTGTATGGGCGGAGCTGTATGTGGCACTTACGGTCTATAATTCTAAACTTCACAATTTAAGTAGTGAGTTATTAATTTTAGACATTAAATAGATTCAGTTACGGTTATCTACTATTATTCAACATGTTCGGTTTCTCATTTATATTTTTTCCTGCCGACGATGCTTGGTTTATTGTCAACATCTTTAGAGAACCGGGGGATGTTAGTCGCAACTTTCCATTTCTGCAGACTGCAAGTTACATTAATCTGCACAACACCCACACAGAATAATAAGTTTCATGATCATGCGACAGATAATGGAACATGACAATTCCAACCACCAAAAGTGTCCCTTAAAACTTCCAACCACCAAAAGTGTCCCTTAAAACTTTAAACTTTAAACTACCCGGTCAATGAGAATCATTTTTTATCGTTGAAGCATCCACCGTTGCAAACTTCTGCTCTTACAACCAGCAACAACCTTTTTAAACTTTAATGCACAACCACAGTAACATAACTAAGGCAATGGTAAGTCGTATTATAGGTATGAAATAAACACATAACGCATAGTCTTATTCCAAGAGCCAAATATACACAATATTCACAGTATCAGTAGATTATTTCACTTTACATAAAATAAAAGTGCAGAGAAACAGCAAATGCATGGAACATTAACAATCCATGCTGCCAAAGGTCTTCTCGCTGCTGTAGCACATGTACAAGAAACCGTCTTCGTCCTTGAATGATTCATAAACAGACTCTATCAAGCTAGCTGCAAAACCATTCGTTAAAATAATTAGCAAGTCAGTCGTCAACAATTAAAATCCAATTACTTATGGACTACAAAAGTGAACACCGTACATGTCTGAGGTAACGTGTTCTGCACAAATATGAAGAGAGCCTTTCCAGGAGCCAAATGAAGCCTGCCGCTAAGTATGTGAAGAAACTGCCCAATCGACATGTCTCGGGGTACCAAGTATCTGTTGCCAATGTAAATGCAAACGTTCTATTATTACCGAAATTACAATAAAGACCAAAAAACGAAAGCTAATCCTAAAACACGGGAGCCTTGAAAAGTAAATACAGTAACAAGATTCAAGTTTAGAACGTACTTTTTCTTCTCCATCTCAGGAAGATCGGTTTTGGTATACCTTTCAACTACCACCTGCATAAAGACAAACTAATTAATGTACCAAGGAGTCCAAAGACAAACTAATTAATGTACCAAGGAGTCCAAAGACAAACTAATTAATGTACCAAGGAAGATCGGTTTTGGTAATAATTATCGAATGATTTTAACTACAAAGACAAACTAATTAATGTACCAAGGAGTCCAAAACAATAGTGTGTGACACAGCGGTTTTAGAAGTAATTAAAAGGTTTTCTATAAGCTTATTTATAGTGCTTATCAGCTTCTACGTTTTGATACAGCTAATAAAGCAGATAAGTCGTTCAAAAACCAATCCCGGACACCCTGTCTAGGGTATTGCCGTAATTTATCTTAAAAAAGCTTCTTTCTTTTCTTTCAATTTCTAGAATTAAGTTGATTTGCCAATCCAACATTGTGCTTTAGCACCAAATAAGCTAATAAATTTTTAAAATTAAACTTTCCTAAACACCCCTTGTATGGCACAAACAAGCTACATTCAGTCATTCACGTTATAATAACTAGATGATAAGGGGGTGTTTGGATCAGCTTATTTTATGGGCTTATGATAGGTCAAGCCCATGGCTTAAGCCATGAGCTTAAATCTACCCTCTCATAAGCTCAAAAAAGTAAGCTTATCGGCTTTTCGAGATTTCAATAAGGCGTTAAGCCCATAAAGTAAGCTAATCCAAACACCCCCTGATTATCTAATTTAACATAACCATAAACACTAATTATCATTTGCCTCCACATAAATGAGTTTAAAATGATAAAATCATAATCACTTGTAAAATATTTGATAAAGGTTAAAACTGTCATTTAACAAAAAGTAAGTACAACATAAAGTAAAGAGTAATAATTATGTTTTTCTTAAACGTACGGGGAGGCGATCGGGGTATCGGGCAATGATATCTTGAGATTCCTGACATCTTTCATCTGCAATTAATTATTCAATTACAAAATTAAATTCATTGCTTATTAATCCATGAATTAGAGATAAGTAAAATAAATAAAAAAACAGACCGAATGAGTAGGTGTCCTTGAAAGCAGTAGATGATTTCCCCATGTTTGTTTGTTTTGTGATTTAATTTGATGAGGTGATTGAATTGAAGAAGAAGGAGGAACTCAAGATAATGACGACACGCCAAACCGTCTACAAGTCTCTATCTCCTTATTTATTTATTACTCTTATTAAAAGACTGAGTAAGTTGCAAAGATGGTCCTTTTGGTTTGGTTTAATACAGGTTTTATCTCTGACGTTTCGAAAGTGCAGCGATCGTCCTTATCAGGAACTTTGGGTTACATATTCAGTTCTTTTCTTATTGATAAATGATTGACAAGCCTAATTATGTGTCTAAATTCAGGCCTAAACATATGTTACATGATTTGATGGTTTGTAAAAAAATGAATGCCCTGCAACCATCAGGATGATGACGCTTAGGCTTAGGCATGAATTTAGGCACTTAATTTAGACCTCACAATCAAGACTCTTGACTAGAATGTCCTTGTGTTTAACCACCTTAAATGGCCAAAGACAAAGGGCATTCCAGTCATTTAACTTTGGAAAAAGACCGAATATGCAGCCCAAAGTTCTTCACAAGAACAATCGTTATACTTTCAAAAAGTCAAAGATGAAACCTGTAATTTGTCCAAACCAAAAGGATGATTTTTGCAATTTACTCTAAAAGACATATTACATAAACAATCCTTGTGAAATTTTAAAACTTGGATTTGGTTCTCTGTTAAAGTCGGACTTCGATATACGTGATTTAACGGTATTTTTGAAAATTTCTATAATTATCTCGAGATGTTAACTCAACGATGTTTGAACTCTGATTTTTTCAGAAACTTTGCAATTAAGTCATCTTGAGGTGATACATGGTTCTCAAGAGTATGTTTTGGATTGCTTGTTTTTTCTGCCTAAAAGGGCGGCATTGGGTTGATAGAATTTAACAAATTGGTTATCTATGTTAACCAAACGCATTTACATATAACTCGGATGTGATCTATTTAAGTTGCTACCCTGAATGAGCTTACGAAACACACAAATTATGTAACTTGAATAAAGTGAGACGGCCCATAAATCGTTAAACTCTTTTATCGAAACAATATGTCATGTTACACAGGTTAAACAAGTTCAACAACTTGACGGGTCAACCTTATCAAAGATGAAACTTACGAGAGACAGGGGTGTGATCCCTCAAAAATTTTGGTCCTTTGCACACTCTTTTACTCATAGTTTTATGCATTTTTACTACCAAAATTTGTGATATACTAGTATATATTGCCCTCTTAAAATAAATATTTTATGAGCTGGCTTCTTAAAAAAAAAGCGTTCAAGTTCTGTCCCTGAACCTGACTAACCATTACTAACCTGAACACAACTAGAAACCAGTTTGGACCCGATTCTAAGCCGCTATAAACATGCTAGGCTCGAATAGAAATATGAAGGAACAAAGTTGACACAATCTCATTTCTTTCCGTCCGTCATGACCTCATCTTCTCATTTTTCGTGTCTTTTGTCACCGAGAGTCCGAGAATACTACTTCTAATGAAAGCACATAAATCTTGTGATTCTTAACAATTGGGCCTAGGCTACAATGTATCCAGCCAAGATTCAGAAATAGGCCTTCTTTCACAAGTCCATATGACAAACAAATTGACAATGTCTACTTTTACATGACAACGAATGAATGATAGATTTTTATTCTTCTTTTCTTATACGTCATCTTCTTGAGAATGATATGAAACTAGTTGGTAAGTTTTCATTCTCCTTTCTAATTTGTCTCGCCACTTATTGTTAAATGACTAATTATACCAAATGTCGCAAAAGTCTCGCTACTCTAGGTTACGAAATATAGAGTTAATTACTTAAATCGTCCTTGTGGTTGTGGATCAAAATGACAACAATACCCTCCCACGCGACTTGAACATGACGCATAAATGTTGGTCAAGGGAATAAACCCGTAATGGGTCAAAACCAGAAGGAGATGATCCGAGAAAAAAAATATATATATGATGTATCAAATATATGTCAAGCCTCAATTGCATGTGCACAAGCACAAGCACAAGCACAAAGCCTTGAACTTCAACTCAATAACAATTTGTTTAAAAGCATTGCTTATTTGTTGATAAATTACTACACACTACAAGTACTCCATACATCTGTGTTATGTAATAATAACATCAAAATCGCTCACGGTCCATTCGGCCTCCTCATCTTTATCACTCACAAATATCTCAGTTCCCGTATCAAGTGATGTCCATATCCTTTTAGCAGGTTTAGTTCCGGGATCCTGATACATACAAACATCAGTGATTCACATAGAATTAGTAGTAACATCCTCAAATCTTAACTATGTTCATTTACTCAAAGGTGGCAATTTCAACCTGTTAACTCATAATAAATCTATTCACGCTATGTTTTATCACTAAGAGGTGAAATATAGTGAAAAAAATATGGGTCTAACAGGCAAAAAATGCACAAAATGTAATTTTTTTACGCTGAAAACCTCATCAACCATCGTGAAACATGTAGAAATGATACTATTCATAGTCATATTTTTCTTGTCAGCCTGACCCAACTCATTTCGACCAATAAAAAATGTGACCCTTTTCTACCCATAACCCAATTGTTTCTTGAGTACTTGATCCAGCCCGTTTTGACCCATTACCCAGCTTGCCCGCTTTGTCACCTCTAATCATCATATACATGTAAATTAAGTATGCCGTTAGTACAACTTACCTGATAAAAATAAAGTCTACTAGATAACCCGCCAACATCAAGTTCCCAAGTCCTTGCATCACCTTCCCACCCATCCCCTTGCTTTGTCGGATACCCATACTCAGCCCATATGGGATGAGGCAACAGCTGCACAAGTTCTTGTGCTTGTGGATTGCTATACGGGTCACACGTGCTATAAGGCTTCTCCAAGTGTTCTGCATTGCCAGGAGCACAATAATAGTGATACGCCCCATAGGGAAATCTTGTAGTATCATTTCTGTAAATCTTTGTGTTGTTGGGAGTAATGTGGTATGGTGGGCAGTTTGATAGTGCTGATGGGGCACACCATGCTGGGGTCTCGGGGTTGATGATCATTTCACTGTATCGTGTGATATCAGTTGAGGTGTCGCCGTCACATGGTTCTCCGTTGTTTTTCCAACAACTTCCCATGTCTATTAGGTAGAATTGACTCTTTGATCCGCCACCTTTTTTTATGTCTAGCCGTAATTTCACTTTGAAATTTGGAGATTCTGGTAGCTGTTTAATGTTTACACAATAAATTAAACTTAGTCCAACTAAAGATCATTGCCTAAATAAACATACGTAAGTATAAAAAAAACTCTTGATCACATACTAGAAATTACATAAACTCCGTATATTTTTAGAAAAGTCAGAAGTAAATTTGAACTCGAAACACAGATGAAGGAATCTGAGTCAAAATTTTAGGCCACAAAGTATGACTATCACGAGCTATATGTCATCGGTTGCTAACTATGTACTAAATAGAAGTTATCGAGTTATAGCTTTTTAGGCGCGTTTGTGAGATATGATGATGTTCTTATTGTTTTCATAACCGAGTGAGCTAACACAGATCAATCTGGTTGGCATGGTACATATTGTTGTGCCATTGCATGTTATGCTTAATTATAAGTGTACTAAGAAATAAAAGAGATAGGAACAATAAATTATGTCCCATTGCATGTTATGCTTAATTATAAGTGTACTATAAAGTCAAAAAACATGTTACTCTTTTCAATTATTTGGTAGCCCTTTAACCACCACAGCATCTTTTTTAAGGTAAAGGACAACACAACGATATACCTCTTTAAAAAGAGTTAAGAAGCAAAAGGGGGCAATTAGATTTAGCGAAAGACCAAATTTTTAACGAAACCTAATAGTATGCGGATAAGTAATATACTTGAAACACTATGATCAAATCCGTACGTCTGCATATACCATATTTTTTCTAGTCTTTTAGCTTATTGTTTTTGTTTGGCTTATTGAATACGTTAGTTAAAACATTAACCAAAATCGCGGCCTTAACATAACATAAGATATAAATAATAAAGTAGTTGGAAATGAAAGCGAAACTTACAATTTTAAGCATGCCTCTTGTATCATAATGATATCCACCGGAAAAACCTTTAGTAGCATCAGCTCTCAAGTACAACATCAACCATGGATAATTCTTAGATGTTCTCAATCGATGCTTAAATTCCCAACTACCAACGCCAACTTTCTTTTGCCACGTCACCTCATAATACGATATATTCCCACTGGCGCTCGTGCCGGAGCTTATATCATCATAAGTACCATTAAACCAACCAACCATAACCGGGCTTGAATCTGACCCGGTTATGGATGTGGGCTGATGAACCAAAATGGGTTGGTTCATGCACCCTTTTCCAAAACATGGGAACCGTCCCGGGGCAAAAGGTGGGGCAGGTTTACCGTTTTCTGGACATAGACCGGACGTGGTGTCGTAGTTTCCATTTTTTAACATGATCATCCAAAACTGCCATGGGGTTGTGTCGTTTTTGTGTTTGGTCACTTGGCATAGGTTGCCGAGATAGAGCTCCTTTTCGGCTGCGTAAAGGTCAGCGTCGTGAAGGGCTTTCGGGTTTAGGCCTTCAAAGGAGTCCCCGACTCCAAGTTTGTTGTCGTGTTCGGTTACTTTGTGGCTTAGGTGATAACCTTCTTCACCTTTGAAGAAATTGGCAATAGTTAGGGAATGTTTGATATTGCTTATCCAAAACTACTTACTTTATTAAATAAGCAGATAAGGTTTTAGCTACTACTTATTGTGTTTTGATAACGAAGATAAGCAGTTTTAAGAATGCCAATCCAAACTACTTTTATCATTAAGCTCTTCGATATTGCTTATTTCAAACTACTTATTTTAAAGGAAACAATAACAGTTTTAATAGCCAAAAACCGCAATCTAAGAAGAAGAATGAAAAAGTACCTGAAGATATATCAAAGCAATCAGCAGCTCGAGGACTACCCATCAAAGGCGCTTCGGTTCCAACTTCATTACAAAAGTTCCAAGCTTCAAATGCTACTCTCAATCCATCTCTCTTCATTCCCGGGTCACCAACCGCGGAAAAAGATGAAATATCAACTATTGAAAATGGCACGGCCACAACAACAAGGTGGACAGCAGCCATTAATATCAGCAGTATGCATCTCATCATACTGGACGACATCGATAAATGTCTTGAAAATGTGGTATAGTGTGTGTTTTTACTGTGGTTTAATGGAAGAAATGTGATGGTTACACCTTCCTGACATTACTTTTTCTGCATTTTTGGTTTACACTTTTGTTTCTTTCACTTTTCTTTTTCTTTAATGTGAATGCACCAAACTGAATAACTGATTTGAATTAATAGTGCTGTTTTCCAACTTATTGAAAATTAAATTTGAAAACTGTTGGCAAGACTTAATAGATTGGAATTTACTAAAAAAGGAACTGATGAGGTGTCCTATTAATTAATGTTTAAGTTTACTTCTGCAAAGTACCCGTGTACATAAACAGGGCAAATATGCTTTTTAGAAGACGGGCGTGGCCCAAAAAAGTTCTTGTAGCAAGGGGCCGGTTGAACTCGAGCCTCCACCAGTAAGCTACTCAGCAGAAGTTACATGACTGCATATGATACAACTCTCTTTCGCAATAAGTACTATATTTAGTTATTGGTCCCCTACATACATAAATTCTTTCTTTCAAGTAATATTGTGGTAACCATCAATAACTTGATAGCCTCGTAGACTAATAATACAAGGACAAATGCCATAGAATAGTTCCGACAGCCTTTCTTCCATTGTTTATTCCAGGTTGCAAGTTTTGGTACGAGAAAAGCGACACACTCCTTATATATCAAACAAGGAACCGTTTCTCATAGATAAAACCAATCTTTCTATTTTACCAAATAAATTCAGCAGATTATAGCAAGAAGTTGCGAGTCTATTAACCAGTCAATTTCATAATGGAATAATGTATTTAAACGTAACAAACAAAATAAAACTGTTTGGTTTTGGAGTTTTATATGACTAATGGTATTAGTGATTACTCGATTTGTTGAGTTAGAGTTTGGTCCACCTAACATGGTTGGATGTATATCATGCATTGTTAGGTAATCTGTATGCTTCTTTAAGAATATACAGAAGAATAAGATTTCTAAAGTAAGGCTAAAGCTCATCCTAAATAAAAGCATAAATCTAATAACATTTAGACTTAAGTCCCCGAATGTTTGCCCTCACGGTAAGCATAAAAATCCACAAGTGATGTCTAGTTAACGCGTTAACATCACCTTACTTGTTAAAGGAACATTGTGAGAGACCTGTCACATTTCTTTCAGCTTGAACACTATATACTCGGATTTGCAGCATTCACAATCATTAATCACTCACTCAGCGCACTAGCAGACTAGTGGAATTATGTGAGTCAAAAAGATATGAAAGACAATATGTACAAAATCATGTTGTTACCCAATGACTTAGATAAAGTCAATTATGCTGTCTTATAAAGTCTTCTATAGTTTGCACTTTAAGCTAAGGGCCTAAAGGAGTGTTTGGGTAAGCTTATGGCTTTTGCAAAAAAGTCATTTCAAAGGGCTTTCGCAAAAAGCTCTTTTCCTAGCTTCCAATAAGGTATTATGAATTTCAAATAAGCTTAACCAAACACCGCCTTAGCACTAGCATAGCAAGGACACATCAAAGGGCTAGAAATCCGGGACAACCTGAAATCCTATACAAGTCATTCTACACAAAATGAACACGACTTGCGCTCAACTTGCTTAACAGGACACGATCCGGCAATCTTTTTAAATAAATAGCTTTCGAGCCTATAGGTTATCGTATCACTTTCAGCCCATGTGACCCAAACCCAACCGCACCAAATTTCAAAAACTTCAAAAAGAATTAGAAAACCTCCAGGGTTTACTTCTTTTTATATACCACACGATAATTTCATATCGACCCGTTTGACCAATAGATTTGGTCAAACGGGTAAGACGGTGAAATTAGCCCATGACCCAATCCACATAATTTCTTTTCAGTTTCAGAAACCTATAACTTTATACTACTATTTAGAAACCTAATACGTTTTGTATTCATTTATTACTAATCATTACAATATATAGACTTTAGTCCCCATATGTTTGCCCTTATGGTAAGCATGTGAGAATCCAAAAGTGATGTCTAAGGTTAACGCGTTAACATCCCCTTCCTTGTTATAGGAACAATGTTATTTAACTGCCATGTGTTGGTCGTGGGACTACTTGATGGAGGCGCCTAAGTTTGTGTTTACCTCAATATACATAAAGCTTAATTAAGATATTAACATATACTCCAAGTATAAGTTGGAGTACTTATACATTCTCAGCATATTAATCATGCATCTAAAGGATATACACAAGTTTGTAACCTCAATATACAAGTGGAAATAGTTTCACCAATAATAACTCCTAATTTCTACACTTTGGGTGTTCCAAGAATTTGTTGTAATGAATAAATAATTAAATGCTGCGACTAGCCAATAGACGGCGCAATGTTATTTTCCCAGAGTTGCTGCTATCGAGCTTGCTGAACTGATTGCATATCTCTAATATGTCTCTTTCGTCTATCTTCCCCATTTCTTTTAGCTTGAACACTATGTACTCGGATTTGCTGCATTCACAAACGTACATTACTTACTCCGTGCACTCTAGCAAACTAGTTATATTACATATCAAGTTAAAAAAATATGAACGATGATACGTACAAAGTCATGTTGGTAACTAATCGAGTTCATTTATGTGACAGCTAACTTAATCAGCCAATTACATTGTCTTATAACCTCTGCTATTATCTGCACTTTTTTCAACTGGATTTAAGTTAAGGTCCTAAAGGGGTGTTTGGGTTAGTTTATCATAAAAGCCATCTTCAAAGGGATTTTGCACAAAACTATTTTTTAGCTTCCACTAAGGTACTAAACACCTGTTAATAAGTATTTGGGTAAGCTTGTCATAAATTCAGAACAAAATAAGTCATCAAGCACTTCAAATAAGCTTAGCCAAACACCCCCTAAGTACTATGGCAAGGACATAAGAAACACAATAAAGGGATGGAAATATGGGACGGGTGGACATGTCCTAGTCGACCCGAAGCTGAAGAAATTCATCCCAATCCAAAGACCACCTCAACTCCTCAAGTCCTACACGGGACATTCTACACAAAATGAACATGACCCGAACCTAAACTGCAATCTGTTTAATTAAATGGCTATCGGGTCCATAGGTTACATATCACTTTCAACCCGTATGACCCGAACCTAAACCACATAATAATCATTGGTCCACCTGTTTGACCAATATATTTGGTCAAACAGGTTAGACCTGAAATTAGCCCAAGACCCTATTCGCATAATTTCTTTTTAGCTTCCTGATCCCTTTTTTATACCCAATTCAAGCTAGGATCATATTATCATATCATGCCAAGAATTGTCAGTCCTAATATACATCTAACTTCTCTAATATATAAAAACACGAACATAAAAAACATAAAAGCCTATAAAACAAACCTGAGGAAACCATTGTTATTCATATCAGCATCCAACATATCCTTAACCGTAATCTCCCTCTGCAACACCCAATTCGCCACCCTCCTATGCCTCTTATCAATTCTCGCCTCAGCCAAATACAAAAAAGCCCGCGCAACCATTAAAGTAGAAAACAAAAGCCAAAAACTAGCAAACAACCTCCCCTCAAGTGTCTCAAAAGCCCTATCTCCATATCCAACAGTAGTAACTGATAAAACCGACAAATAAAAACTATCCACCCAACCCAACCCCTCCACATAATACAAAACAAACACCCCTATACCAATACTCAACATTACAACACCTAATGCCAAACACACCTTCATTCTTATCCTCATTCTACCTTTCGCAACATCAAATATATAATCCTTAACCGAAACTCTCCTTTTCGCCTTAGCATTAGCATTAACATTAACATTTTTTTCGGCATTGTCCATTTTAGTACTACTTAGTATAAAATTTTCTTGCAAGTCTAGCACGTAGTTCACAACGGCCGATAACATAATATCAATAAACCCGAACCCAACTAACACGAACAGACACGAAAATAATTTAGCTATAGGTGTCACAGGTGCAATGTCACCATAACCTATAGTACACATTGTTACTATACAAAAATATAATGCATCTACTATAGGATGTGTCTCTAGGCCCGAAAAATGGTCACGGTTAAAATAATAAATAGTTACTCCTATGGTTAAATAAATAACAAGTAAAAAAGTAGCTTGTTGTACAAGTGGCGCGGGGCCCGGTTTCGGGCTAGTGTTGTTAATATTATTTATTTGGTTCTCGGGTATCGTGACCATTGCCGGCGCGGTTTTACATCTATGGAAACTTTTATGTTTTTCGTTTAAGGTGGGACTGGGAGTGTTGTTGTTTTTTAGGACTAGTACTATTTCTGGTTCTGGTGGTTCGGGTTCAGGTTGGGTCGGGTTGGTTTCGATGAAGTTGTTGGTTGTTTTGCTGCGGCGAAAACCGAGGGATGGTTGAGATGGGTTCATTTTTAGAGTTTTTTGGGGTGAAATGTTACATGGGATTTTGAGGAAAAGTTGTGAGAAGATATTGTTAAGGTTTAATGATTGGTTGTGTATTATTGAAGTGAAATTTGCAGAAAAACCCCTGGAGTTTGAAGGAGTTGGCTTATGGGTCACATTCACATGTGAGTCATGTACATGTCATTTGGGAATATTTGTGTGGCCAATGTGAAGCTTTGTATCACAATCTTGTGAAAATATTCTATACCGAACAACTAGAATGGGTTCATTATTAACTACTACCTAGTAATTAATAACAAAAAAATGTACTTCATTCGTCCTAAATTTATTGTTCACTTTTTATATCTTTAATTTTTATTTTTAACTTTAAATATTTTTATTTGAGTTATATATTACTTTATGCAAAATATTTGAATGGATTGAGTTTTAAATTTATTTCATTAGTATAATTTTTTATCAAGTATTATATAACACAAAAAAAAATGTTTAAAGCAAAGTTGTGAAATAAAGACTTTAAAAGTCAACACTGAACAATAATCATGAAACGGAGGTATTTTATTTTGTGTAGCCTTTTTTTTATGTGTAGCCTTTTTTTATGCTATTAGAAGACAAATTTTTTAAATTTCGAACTTTTTTTGTATTTTATTCATGTACAATGTGCAATGATCATTTTACCCTTCAATGTTAATAGAGTGATTAAAAAACGTAAGGGTAGAATAATCACAAAATACATACAAAAGTCGAAATTTAAAAAGTTTGTGTTTTAACAAGAAAAAAAAGTCACACATAATATCATAACTAGGCAAGTTAGATATATATATATAACACAATGAGCTTTTGGTTTAAGTTGGGTCGGGTTGATCGAACAATACTTAGTGTGAAAAAACTAGTTGGGTTTGAGTAGAAAATCTTGATTACGCCGAGTGAAGAGGCCTTATTTATTGAAGAGCCTTGAAAAAGCGGGTCTTTTTGTTATGTTGTGATGTAACGGAGTACATGAGTGCAACATAATCTGTAAGTGTACGGGATTTTAGGTCCAATAATTCTTTTAACTAAAATGGTAAAAATAATAATAATTTGCATCTTTTGTTTTATCGAAATGATTAATAAAATGAAATTTCTTTAAAGTACTCATTTTTATCGCAGAACTAGTAATAATAATGCGAGTGTTTTCCTTTTTTGCATTTTAAAAGTTTTTGTTATTTTTTAGTCCTTTAATTTTCTATTTCTTAATCTTTTATTGATAAAGGAATTGCATATGTAGTCAATAAAATTTATGTATTCGCATATCTTTAGAGCTTTGATACATGAGTCTAACTAAAGAGGCTTAAAATAAGACCTAATGCGTAAATATATTGTACAGTAACAGCTGTACAATTCATTTATGTTATTTGAAGCCTCTTTAGTTAGACCCATTTATTATTTTCCAACAAGCTTCTGGTTTTAACAATTATTTATATATGTAATTTTATGTACCTAATTAAAATCACAAAGATTTAACCATTTTATTCCTTTTCCTTTTACAAAAGTACAATTTTTTTGTTATTTGATGGTATTTCTACTTTATTTTTTGTGGGCCCAGTCTGCCTATGTCACATTTATATACTTTTTATTTATTTTTTGGTTTTTTTAAAAGGCAAACAAGAATTTTGTGTGAAACATTATACGCTTATGGCACTTAAAATGTAAAACAATAATAATAATAGTAATAATAATAAGTAAAAATGATCACCAATCAAAATAATTGTGTGTTCAAGTCCTGCTTAAGAAGATATGTGAAATAGTTTATAGGCAATTATTCGAAGTTGTTAGAACTTTTTATTGTTAAAAATAGTCACACTTAAAACGGGTTTAGTGTGTTAATTACACTATAAGTGTGATTTTGTTCAAAAGGAAAATTAAATTAGCTATAAAAACATAAAAATAACTAATTTTTATTATTTTAAAAGGAAAATTAGTTTAGCTACAATAAAAAAAAGTAAAATAATTATGCTTTTTTTATTGACACAAAATCACACCTAAAATGGGTTTTAGTGGGTTTAAGATTTTGTGTGACTCAAAACTTAGAAAGAAAAAAAGTTGATGCCTAGAAAAGGAAAAGTGGTAACTTGTTACAATTTTTAGTTTATATTGTGATTATTAAAACATATATTATGTCAAGAAAATAAGTTAACTATAATTTTTTTTTTTTTTTTCCATATATAGCTCTTCAAAAACTCAAACGGTTATGTTTGAATATTAAATGATTAAATGCCAATAGTAAACACACGCTTATGTAGTTATGTGTACGGTATGTCAGCTTGATTATTTATATTAATCCAAGAGCACACAAAGTCTAAGATTTGAGTCACTTAAATTAAAAACTAAGCATGCTTGATCAAATATCACCAACCTAAATACTTGAGAACATATGTTCTTACATTATGGCTAGACACAGTGGACTTAAAATATCGGTCGTTCAAGTTGGGTGACCGACATTTTAGTTGGTCGAGTCGAGTGTTGCTTTTTGTCACATATCAGTCGAACTTTAAAAAAAAAATACAATCGGTCTCAAATTCGACCGATAGCATGAAAAAAAACTTAGGCAACGACTATGGCAAATTAGTCGTGTATAGTTATCAGAGAGAGAAAGCTGATTGTTAGGAATAATATAAACTAATATGAAATATTACAACAACGTGATTGATGCCTGCAAAAGCTGTGTCCTTAAACAGAAATTCGTCCTATCTAGTACGAACTGTTTAGAGAATACAACAATCAATCCAAGTATGAAACTTGAATCTAGCGAATCAAATATGTTTTCTTGATGGAGATGGATGAGGTTTTTGTGTTTTTGATGATTCCAAAGTGGCAAATTCTTCCTCTATTTATAGGTACATGGTGCTCCTTCAAAACAGTCACAATACCCCTTCAAATGGCCTTAGAGACACTTCTATTCGTAATAGTCACAATGGTTCACAAAAATCTGCATTTAGCGACGAACTAGCGACAGAATAACCGTCGCTAATTGAAACTGATGCAAACAGTCGCGATGGTTCACCCATAGAAGCCTTTTTAATAGATATTACCGCCACAATTGCGAATAGGTGTGTATTTACCAAAATGATGGTTCATTAGAGACGACTTTGTGACAGAAAAACTGTCACTAATTGCCAACTCGTGGGTCACTATAAAAATACAAGAAATTTTATTAGTGATGTTCCAACACTGATGTGGCATGGGATGACCCGCGTCACGACTGTGTCTATCCTTAGTGGTTACTGAATTTAAAATATGATTAAGACTGGATCTAAACACATCATAACATGTTACAAATAGAATTTTACTTTATATAATAAAACAAACATCTTCACATGTTAAATTGATAATAGTCTAGGTATATATAAGTTTGTATGCATTTTAAAAAGAGGAATTTTCGAAAATGACCAATTTTTCACTTTTAGTTCATTTTCTAGGGAAAAAATATATTTTTCAAATTTAATCTTGTCCGATCGTTAGATCGTGCGATTTCATAAAATTCTCGATACGTGTTTAAAAATTGATAGGATGTTTTTTGCTAGATCGAAGTGACGTTTTGTGCGGCTAAGTTTTTTTTTTGCTAAACCGATATGACTGTATTGTCTTATTAGAAAGTGAGAGCCACTTTTCTAATAAGATAAAACATATTTTTCAAAAAAGAAACAAATGTTAATAGTCAGTCCCACTGTTTTAATAAGACAAAAAGATACGTTGGTCTAGAAAAAAAACTTGATCGTACAAAATGTTACTTCAGTCTAGCAAAAAGCATCCCACTAACTTTTAGATACGTGTCAAGAAATCTATGAAATCGCACGATCGCACAAAAGTGAATTTCAAAAACATTTTTTTTTTTTACTATAAAGTAAACTCAAAAGTCAAAAGTGAAGAAAGGGCTATTTTTGAAAGTTTCTCATAAAAAAATGTAATTTCTTCACATCATTGGAAACATGTAAGTTTTTCTCAACTAGATTTGTACAAACTACGAAGTATTTGCATTGATAAATCGGTTGATATTCATTTCAATTGGGCCATAAATGGGATAAAGGGGGATATACAGTATGTCATAAGTTATCTTTACCATTTTGTCACAAGTTTATGCATATAAGTAAGTAACCTCTTGCAATGGAATAAATAATAGCCATGTGCCCATGTATGTTTCTATCATGTTTCGCTTTGCTTCGCTTCCCTTCCAAGTCCTAGCCACCTCTTGCAAAATTACACAACCCTAAAAGGAAACGAAATCGACGAGTTATTCATATTTAACTAACATCTTGCATGTTTTGTTTAGTTAGATCTGATGATCATTCGAATTTAGAAAGACTGACATCGATTCTCTTTGCCTATGATCAAAACGAAACAATATAAAACATGTACTAAGAAGTGTTGGTATAAATTGGAAAATTAACTTTTTCATCACAAGGAAATATACAGATTTATAAATTTGACAGATTTAACTCATATCGGGTTTTTGTTTGTTACTTAGATGGCGAAAAAATTCCATATTTATTGTAATCTATCTCTATTACTTATAAAACAAATTTGGCTATGAGGTGAGATCTATGCAAAACACCTCATATCCAAAGAACAAATGACATCATCTCAACCATCCAACCTTCTTTCATCCAATGGTCCAGATTTCATCTGAAAATAACAAATAGGGGCATATTAGTAAAATCACATGTTACAATAAAAAGAAAAAAAATCCCAAATCCTGTCATTTAACATTCCAATTTCTCTCTCATCAAACCCTAATCGACTTTCTCTCTCTATCATCCACCGCCGGAATCACATGAAACCGTCGGTATCACCATGAAAACACCGTCGGCTTCATCACCATCGCATCAAACTGTTGTTTTGTCAATCAAACCACGGTCACATTCGTCAGCATCGGAATCTGATCAAACAGTGAAACCGCCATCGGAATAAGATAAAACCATCAGAATCACCTTCAAACCACGGTCTGAATATGTGGAATCACATAAAACCGTCTTCTCGGACGTTCATCTTATTCCGATTGACGGGAAAACACCGTCACCGCCACCGGTAGATGAAAATGATTTAATCAAAGTTACAGTAGATGAACATGAAGTTGTGAAAGAAATTAGTGGTAAAAATCCTTTAGATTTAATTTTGTTGTAAACGTGAAAATCCTATGGGATTCCAAGTGAATCCCATGGGATTCAGCATGAAAACACATGAGATTTTGAAACGACTTGACATTCAGTTTTAAGTTGTGTGATGCTATAACAAAAGTGTGAATCATAGTGTTTTAGTCATCCCAATCCCATGGGATTCTGTGTTAAATCACATGGGATTCAGTATTAAAAAATATATGTCTTCACTGTGAATCCCATGGGATTCCAAGTGAATCCCATGGGATTTAGCATGAAAACACATGAGATTTTGAAATGACTTGACATTCAGTTTTAAGTTGTGTGATGCTATGACAAAAGTTTGAATCATAGTGTTTTAGTCATCCCAATCCCATGGGATTCTGTGTTAAATCACATGGGATTCAGCATTAAAAAATATATGTCTTCGTTGTGAATCCCATGGGATTCAGCATGAAAACACATGAGATTTTGAAATGACTTGACATTCAGTTTTAAGTTGAGTGATGCTATAACAAAAGTGTGAATCATAGTGTTTTAGTCATCTCAATCCCATGGAATTCTGTATAAATCACATGGGATTCAGCATGAAAAAATATATGTCTTCGTTGTGAATCCCATGGGATTCATTGTTAATCCCATGGGATTCAGAATCAAAACACATGAGATTATGAAATTACTTGACATTTAGTTTTTTGTTGTTTAATGCTATGACAAAAGTGTGAATCACAGGGTTTTAGTTATGTCAATCCCATGGTATTCTTTATAAAATCACATGGGATTCAGCATGAAAAAGATAGTTAACAATCCAACAAAGGCAAGAAACAAAGGAAATATTACAGAAGCAGAACGGAATGAAAGGCGAAAGAGTGAAAAAGAAAAAGCACTTAAAGTTAAAAAGAAACAAATGAAGCCTTGTGGCCATTGTGGAGAGAAGACAAACTTGCATACGAAAACAACTTGTCTGAAGAACCCAAAGGCAAAGCGAAAGACAAAACCAATTGATGGCGAAACCAATGATGTTTGAAAAAATTTAAGTTACTTATATTCTTGTTTTTTGTTAGTTATTTTTTTTTCTTTACTTGAATATTTAGAATACTTGAATTCTTAGAACAATTGATGTTTGAACAAATTGATGTTTGGTTATTAGTGCTGCCAATACTTGTTACTACTGTTACAATATTGGTTAGTGCTGTCACGATTTTTTTAATAATGGCCGTTGTACTCGAATGAGAGGAAGTTAGTAATGTTGAATACTCGTTTATACTGCTGCCCGACTCTCAATTAAATCCCATGGGATTTATAATGAATCTCATGGGATTTATATTATTTGTAAATCACATAACTAAAAAACATAAAAAAGACAGATTTATTATGAATCCCATATGCTTCATAATTAATCCCATGGGATTATTAGACAATCCCATGGATTTATAATAAATCCCAATGGGATTCTGTCTGAATCACATAAAGATAGTTGACAACTAAAAAGCATAAAAAGAATGATTTTAACAAAATGATCATAAAAATCTTTGTACTACTTAACAAAACATAATCACTAAAAAATTAGTAAGTTATGGTACTACTTAAAAAAACATAATCACTAAAAATTTAGTTATGGTACTACTTAACAAAAGACAATGTCTTAAAATTTCTACCATGGACATAAAGACTGTTCTAGAATGCTTGTTAAGCTCATGTAACAAGATCTTCGTAGCAAATTTAAATCTCAATCGCCGCAACATGTCCAATTGCTCTTTAGACTCAAATACCAGCTCACAGTCCCATTTATAGCAGCTTTACAAGAATAACTTTCCATATGTAACATAGTGAACACACCACAATCTTGGAAGTTTTTCGACGTCCTCCACTAAAGTTTTGCAATTCTTGGTTTTACTTTGAGAATGTTAGCATGCTTTTTGTACCCCATAAAGCTTAAGATGTTTGGCAAACAACTTATTCTATAAAAATATTTAAAAAAAAAAGAGAGCACAAATACTATATTTTGAGCATAAGATTCACATGGGATCTGTATGAATCCCATGGAGTTCTCTATAAATATGTTGATCAACAAAATCCCATGGGATTCCATAAAAATCCTATGGGATTCAATATGAATCCCATGAGATCAAATACACAGAAAAAACATAAAAACGACAAATTTCTAAAAACTATACCTTTTTGTAGCTTGACCTTCATTTTTTTTTTACTCTCGTCTAATTTTGATAAAGACAAAACCCATTTCCGCTTCACTTCATCTTTCGACTGAACTGGTTCAACAGATTGTGACTCCAGTTTATCCACCTTATCATCGGAATCTACATAAAAAAGACATAATATAAATATATTGATAAAAAAAAAATCCCATGATACAATCCCATGGGATTCATAATAAATCCCATGAGATAAAAAAGATACCTTTTTGCAGATTGACCTTCAGTTTTTTTGTACTCTTCGGTTTATCTTCAGGCTCAACTGCTTCAAAAGACTGTGTTTTCGGCAAACTAGAAGACCGTGAAAACTTGGATTAGCATCACATTGAGTTTGAGTAAAGCACCTATGCAAACCTCATATCCCCTTGTATCATTGCTAAAAGATTGACTCTCAAATTATTAGAAACTTAGTTAGTCAAATGTCAATTACACAAAACACCATCTTATGAACTTACTGAATAGCACATTTTTAACGGCCGTGAAAAACTGTGAATAGCTCATTCAGAATAGCACATTTTGATGGACTTATGAATTTACTGAATAACACATTTTTAATGGCTAATAAGTTTACAGTGATCAACTTAATAGCTCATTCAGAAAGCCATGATTATAAGCTTATCAAAATGTTCAAATAAGCTAAAACAAACATCCTTAAATTGCTCCTACAGGCCTTGAAAAAAACATTAGTACCGGCTGCTAAAACATAAAGTTTATATCAAATTCACTAACATTTTACAAACATATAGCAACGCCAAGTTTTATGTTAAAAGTTTCTGATGTATGTGGCCTACGCGCCATAATAACAGGTAGGTTCAATACTTCAACTACATCACAGCAAGAGGTTCAATACACATTTCAACTACATCTAATCAATCATGACGTCATCATAACCTAACCTAACAATCAAATCAATCAGTAAACCTAACCTAACATCAAATCTATGACGTCATCAACAAATAAGTCAAACATAACCTAACAAACTAACAAGAAGAGATCAAATTAAAGAAAATGTAACAGATAAAATTAACATATAATTAAAAATATACCGTAATCCGATTTAGTATTGCGTTTAGATGCTGCTATTTCATCACATACGTCCATTTTAATGTAATAATTTTAAAATTGGGGTTTGGCGACGGTTTCCAGTGGTGAGAGCATTTGAGATCTGATTTGGGGGTGAGAGCGTTTGAGAGTGAGTGAGTGGGAGTGTGTGTGTTACGTGACAATTGTGAGATTTGGGGGTGATTAATCTAATTTCAAAAAGACTATAATACCCCTAAGTATATTTTTATTTTAAAAGAGTGATTAATCTAAACCGTTGGATGGAAGGAGGATGGATGGCTAAGATCTTGTGATTTGTTCCTTGGATAAATCTTGTCTCGTATGGAACTTTTGTCATTTGGCTATTCTTAAAAACTTATAATCTCTAAAAAAAATGAGTAAAGTTGATTTTCTATTATACCCCTCCTAATAAATGATAACTTTGACAATGAATTTAAACTTACAAACACACGGCTGACAACTCTTTGAACGACAAAAAATTGAATTTTTAAAACATAATATGACAGCTAAATTAAGTCTTGCACGATAATATTAACATCGTATATTTCTTTATTAATTGGCTTACAAAATGCTGTTTGCACGGGCATTCATCTAGGGTCACACGGTTGCAACCAGTTCTATCTAAGGTTGTAAAAATCGCTAGGCGCTAGTGAGGTGTTCGGGTAGGGCCTAGCGATTAATCGGTTAGGCGGGGATTAATCGGATTATAACTTTTATGCACAAAATTGTAATTTTAGATATTGTATTATATTATATGTATGAGATAAGCATAGTGCATCAAAGTTCAAATATTTCAAGTGTGCAAATATAAACATAATACATAATTATTCTAAGTTCAAAGTCAAACATAAGTATTACTCGGTTTGTTGACAATTTTTAAGCGAGCTTTGACCGATTTTGTTCGATTAGTCGGTTTGTTGACTGATTTTTAAGTGGTTTTGTCTTATTTTTAAGCGTTTTGTTGACTGATTTTTAAGCGATTTTGTCCGATTAGACCGATTGTGTCTGATTAATCAGTTTGTTGACCGATTTTTTAGCGATCTTTGACCAAACCGGTTAAATAGGCCGATTATGATAAATAAAGCCGCTTATTGAGTGATCAGTGATTATGATAAATCAAGGTGCTTATTAAGAGATCTTTGACCAAACCGGTTAAGAGGTTCTATCAATTTTGGAATAAATTAATTAAAAAAAAAAAAAAAAAAAAAACGGTTGCGGGGTTGTACCAGAATTACAAGTTTTCAAGTATAATTTGCAAAGTAAGTGTTAAACTTCACCACTTATATTGTCAAAGGTCTTCTATCATTGCACACACACAAATAGAAACACACACACCCTTAACAAAAAAAACTCCTCATTTTCTTAACCAGTAACATGTCTCGGTGTCTTGATCTCGTGGTTGCCTAGAACTCATTTGTAATATCGGAAATGATGTTATCCCATTACCAGCGAGAGGTTGAGGAAGACATTCAACATGCACAAAAATTGATGAACAAGTGCCAAAAGCTTTCTAATAGGATCGGTATTAGGGGCCCCTGATTGCTGAGCTCCAAAACTTAAAGGGTTAGAGAGTTGCAAGGTCCGATTTGAACAAGCTTAGGAGGATTCAGATAGCTGATTTGAGAAAGATGAGGGGGTTGATGAGGATGCTTAGGCAAATTAACGACAACATTCTTTCCAAGATTAAACTTGCTGTGAGGCAGAGGTTCATGTGAGGGGGTTGGTTGCTAGAGGCTGGTGTGCTTTCTTTTGTTGTTTATGATGAATGTAGGTACTAAGGGGTTGGATACTTGTGGTTTCTTTTATTGTTCTTGCTTCCCCTGTTGAATGTAGATGTATATAGAGGTTGTGGTTTCCCCTATCGTAAGCTTGTAAATATATGGTTGATGAATGTAAGGGGTTGTTTGATCCTGATTTCTTTGTAGAATGTGTTCAATTACGTATTTACCGATAAAGAATATTCGATTCGTATCACAAATACAAACATAAAAATAATAGTAATCCAACCATAAAACACAATTATTTACATGAAAATGGCATTATTCTAACCATAAAACACAAACACAAACACAAACATGTAAATGCCATTAATCCAACCATAAAACACAAACACAAACATGTAAATGGCATAAACATAGTGGATGCAGATAACATATTATGTATAAGAAATTTGATGCAAAAACAGACTATTGATAATAGTGAACCCTCACTAAAGGTGAACCCATTTCTAATACTTCAAGTTACATACATAATATCATTTGGCAGGTACCAAAAAGATGAACCCATCACATAATCCAATGTTACAAAGATACTTTCTTCTGATATTAAAAATCCCACAGCCCTTGGTCTATCCCAAACAGAAAGGTAATATAGTTCAAGTTACGTTAGCCAAATTACATAGGTAATATACAACCAAATTAAAACTGTTTTTGTTTCTACACAATACATAACCCCAAAAGATGAACGCATTTGTTTAACTTGAAAAGTTTCTACTGGATGAACCAACAAGTGATCAACCATACCTGCACAATCAAAATATGAAATGCAATGAAGTTAGTATAACAAGCAATGCAATGTATTCAAAAAATATGCTAAACAATTCATTAGACTCGCCTAGTCAAAATAACACCACTTTGTTTCCCATTGATCTTGGTGCTCTTAGACCCAGTACGCAATTAGTGATTTTAATATCACTTCTTGGTCGCAAAAAACCAGCAACCCTAGCTCCCACATTCACTGAACCAACACCTGATGTCTTCTTTATAGAACCATCCTTTCTAATGACAATACTAACAGGCCTTGGTAAAACCGATTTTTTCCTGTAAAAAGCCTCATCCTCATCAACCATGATTCCTTTTCCCTTATCCACATACCTCTTCACCACCTTTTTATTCTTCGAGAATTCAGCATCAGCATCACCCACAACCTTTCTTTTCAAGTTTACACTTCTCTCCCTATTACATCTAGTCCTAAAAGGAGTTGAAGTGCTAGTGCACCGCAAGCTAACATCTTCTTCAACCCATCCGACAACCTCCCCACCTCCACCCTCTAAATCAATGTTTTTTTAAATAATAATCAGATAACATCTGTTTTTTGTGTGTAAAAATAAAATCTAGGAAACCATCCGACAACCTAGTTCCAACAATGTATGCACATCATTGTCTGTGTGAATCAACTTTAAACCTTCTTCTAATAATTTACCAGGCAAACAAAAGAACAATGCCCATTTTTCTTCCCTAATGCATGCTAACATATGATCCAGACCAGTAAAGATATGTCTGTCACAAATCAGTGTTGTAAAAAGCGGCCTAGGCGGCGCCTAGGCGCTAGTCGGCCCTCCTCCGCCCCAATTTGAAGCAAATCGGCCAAAATAGGCGCTTTGGTCAAAAGGCGGTCAACGAACCGCCTAGGCGATACAAATCGGCCAAATCAGCCTAGGCGACAGGCGGGTCAACATCGGTTTAACTTTAGATCTAGGGTTAGAAGGTGAAGGGGAGAGTAAAGTGTGAAGTGGAGGCTATGTGTTTAATGATGTGTGATGACTTACCCTCCGATCAGGTCGAAGGACTCCCCTTCGACCTCAATTGAATTTGCATTATGAAGGCCCAAGTCTTTCTTTCTAAGTCATTGGTGGCGTAAAATCATTCATCATTGATATGGTTACAACACATATCACATACTTAATCTCACGCCGGAGGTGGTTCGCAGGGTCCAACCCCTGCGCAATCACTTAACGAAGTGTCTACTATTTCTTATTACAGATTGGCTACAAGTTTGGCGCAAGCATATCACCCCTCATACTCTTCGATCACCATCGAAGGCCTGGTCGTACGAATTATTGTACAATCAATGTGTAACCCTAACCATACTATGATTTATTGGCCTATTAAAAAACACATAAAATAGGCCCAACAAGTAAGTAAATGGGCTTTATTAAAAATAGACCAAATCTTTATTAAAATCATGTATAATGTAAATTTTACAGCATAAACAAAAATATATAATTAAAAATAATAAAAACATTAATTAAATTATTAAAAAATATATATAAATTATGCATATTTTATACCAAATATATATAAATTTAAAAATTTTATATAGAAAAGTTCAATCCGCATAGGCGACGCCTAGGCCCCGCTTAGGCGGTTAGGCGCTAGGCGGTGGTCGACCGCCCGACTAGCGCCTAGTGTTTTTTGCAACCTTGTCACAGATAAAGGCATAAAGTTTAGAAACAAACCTTTGTACATACCTCGATAGACCAAATTCAAATAATCCATTAGTATGCATGTTGAACACAATTCATCCTGATAACCCATTAAACCTGCCACCATTTGAATTCAAACATCAAGAGTCAATTAAATTAATACAGTATTCACATTTATCATTTAATTCAAACATCTAGACAAAAGAGTTATTACAGATGCTATGCCAAACACTCCTACAATCTCAACAGCTGATTACATTTTAGTACCTGATATCTAACAAAACTATCTATATGATATCAGATAAAATAACACAATCTAACTGTGTCAATTATCCCAAACATGCTAACTGGTTCAGACAGCAAATCCATTAACACTTTATTCACCTTCTATGGTTACATTTCCAAAACTCAATTCACACTCAACCATTCAACCCACATCCACAATAGTCTGAGTTGAGATTGAGAAGGCACCATCAAGCAGGATATAGCCCCCCATTCACCCTTCACAATGGACAACCCTACTTTATGATACATTTTACTGAATTATACTTTATTGAATTGACTACATTTACTATTCTAATGGCCTAATTAGAACCATAATACTCTGTTTATCTTAAACCTACCAATCAGGGCACTCAATCATGACACTCAATATCAGCATTTAATAGTATATCAAAAAGATCATAGCATCCAATATAAGCAAATTAAAACCGACACATAAATGAAGTATAATACGTCAACAAACCAAGATCCGCATGCTCTTCCTTTCCCTCTCTCTTCCTCCCATTCCCAACATGCCTTCCCCTCTTCCTTTTTTGTGTCATTGTACTCGAATTATGACTCCCCTCCCTCTTCCTCCCACTCCCGACAGGCCATTCCCTCTTTCTTTTTGGTGTCATTGTACTTGGATTATGGATTCGTATAGAAAAAGTTACTTTTTTCTGAGCCTTCCTCTCCCTCTTTTTGTCTCTGCAATAACCTCACCAAATGTAGCCATAACTTCCTCAAAAACTTTATCATTTAATAAAACTTTTCCCAAGACTTTTCCGATGATTGCTCCTCTCGGTTAACAAAGACTTTCCCTTATCATTATTTGCCTTAGCTGGTTTGGATGTGTGTAGCGAAAGGATAACTGGGTTGTGTCGATTTTTGGTTTTGTTTAAGCTAGGTTTTACTGTTAATTATTGATTAGTATGTTAAATGAGGTTGTTTTGGCATTTAATATTTTCTGTGAAAGCCTACTTTAGTTGATTTAATGAAGTTAAGCTATATTTTCAAATAGTGTCCTTGAAGTATAATTGGTGGGAGAGAGTGAGACGTCAATGAAATGACAATACTACCCTCAGTGACGAGGCAACTTAACGAGAAAAATAATGAAAGTTAGTGAACAGTGTCTCTTAGTGGCTGTTTTGCAAAAAAAAAAAAAAAAACGTAAACATTAATGTTTTTTTGCAACAAAAATCGTCTCGGTATAATCTTTGCATTTTCATGATACTTTAGGGACCAAATTTGCGATTTACCCTAATGTATATAAGAACCCTCTTGTATTGCAATAAGTAATACGCTTAAGCCATGTCTCTATCAAGTTTTGGCTTGCTTTGCTTCACTTCCAAGTGTCATTTGCTAGTAGGATTAGTAAGAATAAGTCTTAAAGCGAAATCATTTCAAACAAAATATGTATGGAATAATGAGTAGAAGAAGGAAAGTGTATATGGTGCACAAAAAGGAATAATTGAGTAGAAGAACTGAAGAAGGAAAAAAAAAGCCAAAAAAGCCATAAGTGTGTGAAATGGGCCATCCCATGATTACCAAACCAAGAGTTTAAACTTCCAAGCCAAGTGTACCAAATATTTAACTCCATGTAGATATAGGCATATAGCGGATACAACACTACTTGCTATCTTTTTTTTTGACATTTTATTTCATATATATTACAAGGGACAACATTCCAAAATGCAACAATAACTATTACAAAATGGAATTTTCCGTGACCAAATCCAATGGAAGCTTAGTTCAACCTTGCGAGCCAACACCTTCGACAACTCTTGATCTCTCACGAATCGATAGATTACCTGTCCTTAGATGCAATGCTCGGACACTTCACGTGTTTGAGGCAATTGGACCTCTTGGAGTTGCACAATCCACTATACGTGAGGCGTTGTCCAAGGCATTGGTCCCTTACTATCCTCTAGCCGGTCGTCTTACTTCTAATGGTTCTAACATTGATTGCACCGGAGATGGTGTTTGGTTTGTGGAGGCGACGGCTAATTGTAGCCTCAAGTCGGTTGGTTACTTTGAGGATGTCACGTCCATTCCTTTCGACGAGTTGCTTCCTCCACATCCTCATGAAACTCTAGGTGTCGATCCTCTTGTATTAATGCAAGTAAGTAACTAAATATACATATATACAACCTTTCACATTATGCACATTGGTTTATTCTAAAATTTTCTTTATAAGTTTGTTCCTTTTATCGTTTTTAAGTCTTATGTTCTTAACATCTTGACATGAATATAATTCAGGTGACTGAATTCGAAGGTGATGGGTTCGTCATGGGCCTTACATTTTGCCACACGATATGTGATGGTCTAGGAGCCGCGCAGTTCCTTAACGCGATAAGTGAGTTTGCTAGAGGCATCGACCCTCTAACAATCACCCCTGTTTGGCAACGTGACTTCATCCCACAACCACAACTAACAACTCCATCTATCCAAACACCACCACCAAATTTCGTGTTCCCCGACTACAACCTAGTACAAACAAATATCGACATTCCACTCCATCACATCACTAACCTAAAAAACAAATTCATTGAGGAAAATAAAGTACAATGTTCCTCTTTCGAAATTGTGGCTGCTATTTTATGGAAAAACCGGACTCACGCAATAGGCTTAGGGCCCGAAAGTAGGACAATGAAGCTAGTGTTCTTTGCAAATTGTCGCCCGTTGGTCAAGCCACCCTTGCCTAAAGGTTTCTATGGGAATTGTTTCTTTCCTGTTACTATAACAACATCTAGTGACATACTAACACAAGCATCACTTGATGAGGTGGTTAAAATGATCCAAGATGCTAAGGCCCGTTTGCCCGAAGAATTTGCCCGTTGGGCTAATGTTAATGAGCTAGATGGGCTAAATACCGAAGACCCGTTTGCACCACCATTGGGCTATGACACATTATTTGTGTCCGAATGGGGACGGCTCGGGTTTAACCAAGTGGACTATGGAAATGGGCCTCCGGTCCACGTTGTCCCGATGCAAGGGTCTGCGATTATACCCGTTGCGATTGTGGGCACATTGCCTCGCCCGAATAAAGGTGTTAGGCTCATGACATGGTGTGTTCAAAAGGACCATCTTGAACCTTTTCTCGAGTCCATGGCTACTATTGCACGTTAATAACTCTTGTTGTTGATTTGATTTCTGTTTCATTTCATGGTTTGGATTTTTTTTATTTCCTTACATGTATACTACTGTATATGTAACCTTTAATAATTTGTATGTAACTAAAAAGGAATGGTGCTAAAGAGTGCAAAAATATAATTCTGATATTTGTGTGTTGATATCTTGTTATGTTTGCATTTATTTTTTCACTATGGTGTGTTTTGAACAAAATAATTACCAAGACATTATTCGACTAAGCATCGTATATTGCGTGTAAGTAGGGCTGTAAAGAAGACCTGAACTCGCAAAACTTGACCAGACCCGAATAAGCTTAACATAGTCGGGTTATTCATGTGTATATACTCTAATCAGGTTAATTTGATGAACCCGAATAGTTAGTAGGTTAAGGTTTCGAGTTTGCAAGCGGAGCTTATTTGCATTTCGGGTTAACCTGAATAAGAATTGTTTTTTCAAATATTTCCTTGTTATTGATTAAAAAAAACTTATCCGCTCTTCTTTTATTTTAGTTACAACGAGCGGGAAAACCCACGCGTTGCTGCGAGAATGCCGTGCTAAATTTTCTTTCAAAGTTAGTCATTAAGGACTACCGATAACCCTAAGGACTATTTTTAAAAATTATTGCAGGGACTATTCTCATAATTTCTAGGTCGACTGTAGCAAGCATAGCGAGCACTATAGTTGCTACAGTGCATTTTTTCCTTTTAGTATATAGATATAATACAGCTTATTCGAATGGGATTAACCTTAATCCATATTAGAATCGAGCACGAGTAAGGTTTTTTCATCCTCAAGACCCGAATACCCTTATCCGAGACAGGTTTACTCGAATAACAGCCTTACGTGTAGAACACAAAGGATTAATGATTTCTAGCAACAAATGGGTAGGGTCGTGTACAAGTGAACTATCAAAATCATAACATGGCCTTTTGGGCTCGATATATATTAAAATAGACATGAACGAACCACGAGTTCTAATTTTCAGTTTCACTTTTAAATAGCCATCACACTTTAGCCTTTTTAATGATGGTTTTAAATACACTACCAAAGTAATGATGGCTGTTTAATCCACTACCAAAGTAGTGATTAGCATCTACTCCGTAATACTTATGGAGTTGATGGTTGTTATTTTCTCACTTACATCTTTAAAGTTTATATTGTCTTTTTTTGAAATTGTCAAATAGATGAGCAAGGCTTAGATCAAGTTGTTAATACCTTTGTATCTAGAGACAGAAGTTAAGGGTTTCATCTTCACTTTTTGCAAGGCCGGAGGTTTTTCTCTACCTTAGGTAGAACCGGAAGCAGTCTTTCTACATTAGGTAGAGATAAGACTGTCTACATCTCAACCTCCTACATACATCGTGAAAGGCGGCATTGGTACTCATAACCCGTAAAAAACGTTATTGAGAGTTACTTTACTTTTTAAGTTGCAATACAAGCTAACTAAAAAAAATAGGCTTAAACAAAGAGTAAATCGAAAAGCTACCAACAAGAACCATAGTTATAGGAAAGCTGCCAAACTAAAAACAACAAAAATCCACAAATTTATCCTCCACCTCATACGAAATGCGACTTATGATTGATAAGTGCCACCAAATAAAGCCCAAAAAAACATATAGACCGAGTCGAGACCTACCAAAAGCTTTGAAACGACTCCTGAAATTGTCACGTAATAATCGCTAAAGCTTCAAAATAATGAACAGTTTTGGCATATGTTATTGTTTACAATGTGCACAATAATGGATGTTAACATGATTTTTAGAAAAAGCAATGTAGATTTTCTTTTCCAAAAAGATGTTGGCAACTATTACAAATCCTGACTAATCAACTCCAATTGCATACTGAGTATCTTGCCTAACAACTTGTGAGAAAATGGGAGATGACATATAAGACTATTAAATTAAAGTGAAAATTACTGTGAAGGCCCTGCAGAGGCCTCTGTGTCCTGCAGAGGTTCTCTTTTTTTGCTATATCAAAAAAGGCCAGGCATTTCGCTACCTACTGGTGGAGAAATGCTTAAAGGACACGTGTCGCCATCTAAATAAATTAACGTGCGTAATTAAAAAAAGCATTTCGCCTAACAAGGTAAATCCGACAGAACGTGCCACAAGTGACATGAAGAAAGAGAAACTAGATTTCACATAATATTAGTGCGAAATCCGACAATGGTCGAACGTGGCCCCAAAATAATTTTCGAATGATATAATGATATTGTGTTATGTTTTGGTGATTTGATTTTTATTATGAAGGCAAAGAGTTTAATATGATACTATGATGGAGTTGAGTAGGGGTGTCATTCGGGTGACCAACCCGACCCAAGTCAATTCGGGTCGGGTCAATTGGTATTTTGCTACTAATATTTTGCCATAATTTTTGACATAATTTTTTTGTACACGATGATACCAATATTTTGCTACAAAAATATTTTGTTATAAAAATGTAATTTAATTTTTGTTATAAAAATGTAATGAATTTATTTTTGTGTTTATGATGGTGTATAAAGTTAGAGATGTCACAGAAAAACAAAATGTATCAGATATTGTCATTATAAAAAACGTCATGTTATTATTGCCTCATATACTTGTCTATTCAATACAAACACATGCTCAAATAATGCTCAAATAATGTCTATTCAATACAAACATCACTTGTGAAATTCAAATACATGACAGCACATCATTTGGATAAGTGAGAATGAACGATGATGCACAAAAATCAAAACATACTACTAGTTGTTAACTAGTCACATACAGCTTCTACCTTATTAAAAACCAAACCGATTAAACCAACTATTTGAATCCTGCATTTGTTGATCATCTAGATGTTGAGAGTTGTGTTGCTGGGAAGTGTATTGTTGATACACTTTAGACTGGTATTGAAGATCATTTTCAAGTGGTTGCGTTTGGTTTTGCTGAGATAGGTTGAAATCTTGTTGTGTGTTATGTTGATCATATGTTTGTGATGTGTGTGTGTTTTCAAAGATATTGTTGAGATGGGTATGGGTTGTGGTGGTAAGTTTGTGAAGTGTATTGGTTTGTGTGGTATGTGTTGTCACCATATGGTTGCCAAAATGGTTGATTAGTGTATGTGTTTTGGCCAAATGGTTCCCATGAGAATTGATTGTTTCCCATAAAAGTTTGATCGAACGGGTGATGTTGTTCATAAAAAGGTGCAGTGTCCTGTTGCTCATTAGTTGGAAATTCCCCTTGCTTTTGTTTACCCTTGCGGGTAGGTGGATCTGGGACAAATGATTTTTGCAATTCGACCGGTTATGCCCCGCTTGTTTGCACCTGCCATGTTGTATAGTTCTTGTCTCTTCTCCTTGAGATTGTATACGGTTGCTGTTTTTTCTGGACGACTGGCCGAGGGTTGTCCATTGTTGGAGGAGTAAGAGGATGTATATGGCTTGGATACTCCCATTCGTTAAAATTTCCAACAAATTGAATTGACTCTGCATAGGTTGCTTGATATTTTTCCTTTTTGAACCAGTCATGTACATATTGCACACAATGTTAGGTTCAAAACCTTGTAACAAAGCAATAACGCGACCACACGGTATCCCGGAAATTTGCCATTTCCGACATTCACATTCACCGGTCGTAAAGTTCACCTCACGGTTATATTGGCCATCATAAACTTGATACCGAAATTGAGTAATTTCGTGTACAACCCAACTGACGCTTTTCATTCTTCTTTTCTCCACCTTATGCGCTGCCCTAATCTGTGATGTCGACTTCATTTTTGCTACACGAAAAATGCAAAAATTAAATTAATTAACTTATCTAATATATTTTTCAAAATGATTACCGAGTACGTTATGTTTTAAACAATAAATACCGCAGCTTCCGACGCTTAAAATACCACTTTTGAACCATACTTGGTACGTGTCGGTCAACACCGTTATCGGTAGCTTTCAGACAATACATACATGCATTAACATCGACAATCATTAGATGTACAATAATTGTAACGTCTACGTGGCAATGTGCTCGAGACCGGCGTCTAGGATCGCCTCCATTAGCTTTCGGTGTGCTTCAGTTGTACAGCCTGTGAGTATGTTCATTTGTCGTTGCCACTCATCGGGAGTATACGCTTTGCATATGCCCCAATATAGACCTTTAACTTTATTGCTTTTCAAGGAAAGGTTCATCATTAGATGTCGACAACAAATACCATGAAACGCCGACGGAAACTCATTCCTTACTGCCGAAGCTATTGCAGGATGCCTATCAGATATGATAATCATATTGGGGTTATCGCCGATGCACTCTCTAAGTACTGACATCCACCATGACCAACAATCACTAGTCTCCCCTCTGCATATTCCGTAAGCAATAGGCACAATTTGGTTGTTTCCGTCCATCCCAACGGCTTGCAAATTTGTACCCTTGTAAGTACCCTTTAAATGCGCCACGTCCACTATAAGTAGTGGGCGAAGATGGTTCACAAACGTGCGAATCAAGCGTATAAACAATTTTTTAAATTATAATATCAAACTTGTTTTTGCATGCACTTATAAAAAAATTTGAACAAGACTTACCGATGCACCAATGGCAATGAATAAAATTTCAAAAACCCCTTGATTGCTTTTCTTGATATGTGACCGCCCTGGGTTTTTTTTTCTAAGTTGTGACATGAATACGGTAGCATTTCAAACGATTCTAATGGTGAACCTCTTAACAATTATAACCCATAATCCTTCCCTCCCCATGCTTGTTGGTAAGATATAGATGTTTTATATTGTGCCATGATATCTTTTTGTATATCTCTCCCTTTCAAATCACGGCTACCATCTTCTAATTTATCTTTCATAATGTGAGCAATAACTTTTTGTTTGCATTTCGATGGTTAGGATATGTTTGGGTTCTGGGACACGTGTGAATATCATTCATGCTTGTAATTTGAAAACATCCGAATTTCGCCAACGTCTGGCATTAATATACCATGCACATTGTTCATAATGGAAGCATTTTATGTTGTAAGTTATAGGGTTAGTTTTTTCGAAACAAATTCATAACCATCTTGTAAAGCTTTCAACCTGTATGCCAAGTCTAATTCTAGTTAAAAAAAGCTTATTGATTTTTATTTCAGTTTTGTTGTTATAATCCTTTGTAGGCATAGGGTTTGGCGTGTAAAGTGGTGGTTCAGAACTTCGTGGATATGTTCAAAAAAATTAGGCCATTTATGGTTACCGGGGTGTTTGGTTTTAATTAATTCATCAAAACAATCATTTTCATCATCTTCGTTATCCGAAAGAAAAGCAAATGATGACCCTGGTTTTGTAAAATTTGCCTCATCTTTATAACCTGAGCCATCATATTCCTGTTTCACAACTGAATGAAAAGCAAATGATGACCCGGGTTTTGTGAAATTTGCCTCATCTTTATAACATGAGTCATCATCTTCCCCGTTATCGAACTGAAAGCACATGATGACCCCGTTTTGTGAAATTTGCCTCATCTTTATAACCGAGTCGTCATCTTCCTGTTCGTATCGAACTGAAAGCACATGATGAACCCAGTTTTGTGAAATTTGCCTCATCTTTATAGTTATAGTTTTTGTTTTGAAAATCATTTGATGGGCCGATGTTTTCTTCTACCATTGTAGGGAAAAATTATAAAACTCTGGCACTTGCTGAGTTGAACCAAGAGTTGTTGTTTCTTCCATTGTTTTAGATTGCGAAACATACAACTGCACAAGTTCGCCAGGAGACTCTAAAGCACATTGAACAAAAAGTTTACCTCGTTGTCGTCAGTAACATCGAGTCGAAAGTCACCAAGGGACTTTCACATTTAAATTTACTCGGGCATTTTGCTTCAATTTAAACTTATTCACCACCGATCAACTAACCCCAATATGTTATATCATGATCCATAATCACACAGCGCTTTATTTCACCGTAATGTAACATACATTTGAATTTATGTAAATTCAAGGCCATTTTCTTTGTGTAAGTATTGTGAAGATGTATATACATTCAATTTCGTGGATGTGTTATTTATAGCGTAATGTTACCACGTCTGTTTGCAAATAGTGATTAACATGTGTCATAGTTCGTGTATAATATTATGTGATAAAAAATTTGTTTTCCTTACAAGTCAAACTAATGTCATATTTCTTGCATACCAGTCACATGTTTGTCTCTGTAAGGGCCCCGATAGTCACTATCATGTCATATTTCATGTGTACAATTATGTGATCAAAAAAAAGATTATTTACTAGTCACATCCTGTCTCTATAAAGTTTTCTGACAAGTCGATTCTTGTCATATTTCGTGTATACCACCACATCTTTGTCTCTGTAAGGGCCCCGAGTAGTCACTATCATGTCATATTTCGGTGTACAATTATGTGATAAAAAAAGATTATTTACTAGTCACATCTGTCTCTATAAAGTTTTCTCGACAAGTCGATTCTTGTCATATTTCAGTATATAATATTATGTGATAAAAAAGCTTGTATACCGCCACATCTTTGTCTCGTAAGGGCCCCGAGTAGTCTCCATCATGTCATATTTGGTGTATACAATTATGTGATCAAAAAAAAGTTTCCCTAAACCCTAAACCTTAAACCCTAAACCATAAACCCTAAACCGTAAACCCTAAACCCTAAACCATAAACCCTAAACCCTAAACCATAAACCATAAACCATAAACCCTAAACCCTAAACCCTAAACCATAAACCCTAAACCCTAAACCATAAACCCTAAACCCTAAACCATAAATCCTAAACCCTAAACCCTAAACCTTAAACCCTAAACCCTAAACCCTAAACCCTAAACAATAAACCCTAAACCATAAACCCTAAACCTTAAACCCTAAACCAAAAACCCTAAACCCTAAACCCTCAACAATAAAACCTAAACCCTAAACCCTAAACCATAAACCCTAAACCCTAAACCTTAAACCCTAAACCCTAAACCCTAAACCCTAAACACTAAACCATAAACCCTAAACCCTAAACCCTAAACCCTAAACCCTAAACACTAAACACTAAACCCTAAACCCTAATCCTTGAACCCTAAACCCTAACTGTGGGGGTTGAAGGAGATTCTGGCTCATTCTTCATTAGGCCCAACAAAGAATCAATAATTCTTCTAACATTGTCAGTCAAGCAACTTTTAGGATTTAATGTTTAATGGTATAATTTTTTTCATCTATCGTACTTTATATTTTTATTTCGATGTAGTATTTCACTTTGGTAGTGTAATGAATAAAAGTTCGTATTATATGTAGAACTCTAGCATTTTATATGAATGAAAGAAGGAACAACTGAATTTCATTCAATACAACGACAAAGTAGCATAACGTGACATTGCAAGCTGAACATAACCAGACTTAGCCACTAGTCAAATAACTTTTTTGAACATGAAGGTTTATCTTGTTTTTTCTTCTTGAAACCCTCATCTACAAAACTTTAGTTATCGACTTGTCAAATATCTTGTGATATGTAACATACACAAACTTTCATTAGATAAAAATATATATACAAACGGTTGAAACTACATATACAAATGGTCAACTAATAATATCTACATCCGCTAGTATTCGTCAACCATAGATGAAAATACATATACAAACGGTCAACTAATCATATCCACACTCTCTAGTATTCTCACAACGGGTATTATAAAAATGATGAGCCATAATAAATCTAAAGTCCTTAAAATAATCGTGGGTTAGTAATAACCGGTGGTGGGATCCTACCTGTACAAAATCGATGCATAAGCCAACATACAACTACTCCACAATCCCTACCATTTGATCGGCTGCGGAGCAGAAACCATTTTGAATCATTATAAGAGAATGAGAAGTTAAATGTGGCCTACGGTAACGCCAAAATATCCTTGGAGTCAAACTTTCATTTAAGACTTTAGTCCATCCATCAAGATGTTCTCGCAGCTTACCCGCCCTACTCTTATTATCCATGGAGTCGAAAACAGAAATATGCGAATTCGGAAGATCTACGACACCTAGAACCCGTTGGTTGCCTTCGGCATGGAACGGCATATACACCTACAAAGATAAAATCATTAGCTTACATACAATTAAATAGCTTATTAAAATACTAAACGCATTAAAATCATTAAACAAAAATACTTACCACTTGTACCTCATCCCAGGATGGGTACGGACGTGTCCTCCCACTTATCGTTCCCTGTAATGCACTATCCGTCACAAGTAAGAAGAGAGAAGTGCCTGGAGCATACGATGCAAGTGTTGATTTCGCTCGTCCGTGGAGCACCATTTGGCCTCTCACCTAATTAGAAGCTCATCCATGCATTCATATGCTAGTTCATATAAAAAAATATTAAAATTATTTATAAGCATTCTATAAAAAAAACTATTCAAATACATTATAAACATGTAACAATAAACTTACATCGTCTGCAAGCCAACCATTAGTTGGGACCTTGGAACAAAAAGGGAGCAATTCATGCCAAAAAATTGTCTCACACGCAAAACCCATCACATGACAAATCGTGTATATGGGTTTAGGGTTCCTCAGGAAAGTTTGTAAGTCTTCATAAAATGTACGCTTAACCTAAATAGCCAAAAATAATATCAATAATAAGTTGTTAATCATTGTTATATTTCAAGAATATTCACGTAGTTTTATGATTACCTTAGCAGGGTCAACGTTATAAAACGAAATGTACTCTCCGGTAAAATTTTCCCGTAAAAACTCAACTTTATCCCTCTCTTGTTCATCATCATTAACCCTATCGTCTTCTTCATCAATAGCTTTTCCAAGATCTAACGGGCTAATATTTGATGACATGGCATTATCCTTAAGCCTACCATCCCGTTTATTGGGAATAGGAGTCGTCTGCAAACGACCAAACGGGCTGCACAAATAACGGCTAGGACGAACATCTCTCTTTCCTCGATTAATAGCACCCTAACATGGAACAAATATACATGCAAGTATTATAGTAGAAAAATGAAAAAAATATATATACTTATGTGGGTTATAAATTTACCGGTAACACACGATTAGCTACGGGGTTGTGATGCAAGAGCTTGTTGCGCATTGTTACCCGATCACGGAACAAATCCTTGTTGTGGCATAGGCGTCCTAGAGTGAGGCGTCACTGGTCGTGATACGTGCGTGCCCACCAGTGGCGACCGGTGGTGAGACACCCCTCAAAGAAAGAACTACCTGGGGGTGTAGGAAACCCCCATCTCCTGACCAAATTTCACCAAATACCTACATACAATATTATAATGTTTAGTAATTTTTAAAACAAATGATTAGCAACAAAAAATATGCAAATAAAACATACTTGCGCTGCTCGGTTCCAATTACTTCCAGTTCCAAAAGCCTAAATACAATATTATAATGTTTAGTAATTTTTAAAACAAATGATTAGCAACAAAAAATATGCAAATAAAACATACCTGCTTCGGTTCCAATTAAATCCAGCCCAAATAAAGCCTAAATACAATATTATAATGGTTAGTAATTTTTAAAACCAATAAGTAGCAACAAAAAATATGCAAATAAAACATACCGCTTAGGAAACCACTAAATCCAGTTCCAGCCGACGCGAAAGCCTAAATACAATATTATAATGTTTAGTAATTTTTAAAACCAATAAGTAGCAACAAAAAATATGCAAATAAAACATACCTGTGCTCGGTTCCAATTAAATCCAGCTCCAGCCGGCGCGAAAGCCTAAATACAATATTATAATGTTTAGTAATTTTAAAAACCAATAAGTAGCAACAAAAAAATATGCAAATAAAACATACCTGCGCGTTCTGGTTCCAATTAAATCCAGTTCCAGCCGGCGCGAAAGCCTAAATACAATATTATAATGTTTAGTAATTTTAAAACCAATAAGTAGCAACAAAAAATATGCAAATAAAACATACCGCTTCGGGAAACCACTAAATCCAGTTCCAGCCGGGGCGAAAGCCTAAATACAATATTATAATGTTTAGTAATTTTTAAAACCAATAAGTAGCAACAAAAAAATATGCAAATAAAACATACCTGCGCGTTCGAAACCACTAAAGAAACCAAATATTTTTGGAACATTGTGTCGTGTTCCTTAATCTTGGCAACCGAGCCTTTGTCAAATCCTCTAGTTCCGTCAAATGACGATAAACGAATTCGAACATCGCCACGGCTATATTGGTCCTGAAAGTGGGGGTATTGGTGGTGGTTCAATACTACGCCTCAAAAATGCCATGCTATCATGGAACCAACCCTTTTCGGACTCATATGCATCGGGTACAAGTCTTAATGTAGGTTCCGCTACCTAAAATTTATATAACAACAAATACTAATATTGTTATGAATCACTAAAAACTGAATGGCATGATTAAATAACAACTCACCAATAAACTATCCAAGTAACAGCGTTTAAATGGCCGCTTGTAACGCCATGCACACACTCTCGGATGGAGCTCGTGGACGATTAAAAATCTAGTGCCGTGTCTAGATAAGTCTCCAAAATCCACGTCCTATAAAAATAATTGGTTAATTACTTTAACATTATATATATACATAAACAACAAAACTAAAATTATATATATATACATACCTTAAAGGCCCATGTAAAGCCGATCAACGTATACTTAGGGTTCTTTACTTTACCGGCCAGCGGTGGTCGTGGGTTCACAAAAAAGCTTCAAGCCGTGAATCTATGCACCAACTAACCGATGTACAATGTCGGCCGCACGTACGAACCCCAAGGATATATATTCCAAGCATCAAGATTATCTACTAAAGCCATGCACCATGGGGGAACTACGTTCTTAACCTCGTGGCCTAACAACACCATCTCCAACAACCCTAGCAAACTAACACGAACGGCATCGATATCGACAAGCTTATCAAAAGCATCGCTAGAAATAAATTCATTCAACACTCCGACAGTTATCGAACATCCATCATAACGTGAGTCAAAAACACGTCTCCTAAGAGGAGTAAGTTGATCTTTATATTTGTCTTGAAAATCAACACCAAATCTCAAGCTAGTTACTAAACAAAACTCCTCTACCAAATCTCAACTCAAAATCTCCTACACGATACCTCAATGGAACGACTTCCGTGTCTCCTTCAGGGTCAAGTTGACATAAACTCATATAATGTAATAAAATACATGATTCTCGCATTTGTTCTATGTCAAACATCCATCCGAAACACGTCTGCCTAAACAATACTTCCTTATTGGTATTCGCAAATTTTTTTTTTAAGGTAATGAACCAATCTAAGCTTACTTCTACAGGTAAGGTCAACGGCAAAATCCTAAAATAACAATTAATAAAGATATATTATTAACTACACAATAAGCATAAAATACCAAATAATGATATCATAAGAAAAATAAATATTTACCGGAACAACAAGTGCCATATTAACATACAACCACGTTAACACCTACCCACTACCACCACCGAACCACCCAAGAATGAGAACCACAGCCTACCGTGCCACCACCAACTGCCGGCACCACCACCAACAGCACCACCAACTGCCTTCACCACCACCACCACCACCACCAATTGCCTTCAACACCACGAACTGCCTTCACCACCAACACCAACACCACCAACTGCCTTCAACACAACAACACAATATTCGGATAGCCAAAAAAAAAAAAAAAGCAATTTTTTTTCTAAGAATCGGAAGGGAGAAACGAACACAAAACTCACTTCTTTATCTCTCGAAATGAAGATCGAATACTGGAATCAAAGTCTAAATATTCGGATAGTCGAATAGTCATTTCAAGAATAGTTGCAGATTTAATTAATTTTGCTCCTTCCCTAGGTGAGGAGAGAGCATTTCGCTCCCAATTAGATGTGAAATGGTGCTTTTTCAACTTTGTGTCATATGGTGTCCCCACACTTTGTCAGATTTCGCTACCTGTTAGAGGCGAAATGTTTTTTTTTTTTTAATTACGCACGTTAATTTATTTAGATGGCGACACGTGTCCTTTAAGCATTTCTCTACCAGTAGGTAGCGAAATGCCTGGCCTTTTTTGATATAGCAAGAAAAGAGGTCCTCTGCAGGACACAGAGGTACCTGCAGGGCCTTCACAGTAATTTTCACTAAATTCAAAGTTAGAAGACTAACACACATGGATTTGGATAATTATACATACTTTTATTGACTTTAGGCTATAGATAACAACGAATTTTCTTCAAAATCCCGTCCTGATAAGTAGACTAGAAAAACATGACTAAAAGTAACGAACATTCATAAAAGTTCCAATATGAATATCTTGATATGTTTTCAAGTTAAAAGTGACATGTTTCAGATTTTCTAATATGACAACGCATCATTTTGTGTATATTGGAACACTATATAAAATTTTGTTACATTTACGCATACTTTTTAAAGTTTATGTACCAAAACATGACACTAAAAAAAATTCATTGCTATTTTATACCTTAATTATAATATTTGTATCATTTTATAATCAGAAAAAGTTGTTAGGAAAGAAGTTTCAATGAGTAAAAGTTAAAAAATTCCAAATAATGTTACGGAAAGAAGTCAAGAACTTCCGACGGCCCATTTTTCTTTTACAGGAATATATTTTATGTGTATTACAAGTAATGAAATTAGTGATAAAAAACATAAAGTTAGATAAAGGTTATAAAAGAATGGTAAATAAGATATTCAAAACGTTTAGAGCATCCGGTGTAAACAGTTGGAAAGCCTCGCGCCAACTTATAATACTAACTTAACACCCGAAAGTCACATCACCTTTGCGCAATCGGCTCTGGCGTCATCTTCATCAGCTGATGCTATCCGTTTTTTTCTTTTGTGTTTTTATGAGTTATGTGTAAGCCAAAAGGTGTCCTATAACTTGAGTGATGAAAAGATATGCTATTGATTTAAGTTATAGGTTTCGAGTTAAAAAAAAAATACTGAAGTCACAGAACATTTTTCTATAACAAAAAAAAAAAATTGGGGATAAATCTAAAGCACTTGGTACTCTTAAGTCAACAACAACTAAAAGTCACCATGTAAGAATATAAGGTATACAATAGAGAGTTAATTTATAGAAAGCTTTTAAAAAGTTGAGACGGTTTATAAAGGGAAAATGACAAAAAAATGCATCGAACTTGATTTTTTTTGTGATTGTGTGTAGCCAACTATTTTTTTTTTTCATTGTAACACAAACGTTTTGAATTTTTGTTATTGTATGTACGATTTTCAACGTGTCATAACACGTAGACTGCCAACTCATTCGGGTGTTACACGTGGACTGCCAACTCATTTACCCACTATTACTTTTTAAGGATAATAACAAAAAAATGTATCGAACTTGACAACTTTTGTCATTGTAACACAAACCTTTTGAATTTGTGTTAATGTATGTATCCAGTCAATCTAAACTTGGCATCGTTAGTCCTTTATACTAACGGCCGTTAGCACATAATTTTTTTTTTAAATTCTTACGTTTTCAACCCTTTTTATACGTTTTCGTTCTTACGCTTTTCATCCGTTTTTATACATTTTCGTTCGTTTTCTTATGTTTTTATACGTTTTCGTCCGTTTTTATACGTTTTCGCCAATTTTCTTACGTTTTTGTAAGTTTTCATCCGTTTTAATATGCTTTCATCCGTTTTTGTACGTTTTCATCCGTTTTTATAGCTACACACATCCATTTATTTTATTAATGCAACGTTAGTCATTTATACGTTTTCGTCCGTTTTTACACGTTTTCGTCCGTTTTTACACGTATTCGTCTGTTTTTACACGTTTTCGTTTGATTTTTCACTTTTTCGTCCGTTTTTACCCGTTTTCACAGATTTTACACGTTTTCGTCCCTTTTTTCACGTTTTCGTCGGATTTTACGCGTTTTCGTCCGCTTTTACATCGTTTTACACGTCCTTCGTCCGCTTTTACACGTTTTTGTCTGGTTTTACACGTTTTCGTCCGTTTTTACACGTTTTCTTCGTTTTTTCATGTTTTCGTCCGTTTTTTCACGTTTGCGTCCGTTTTTACTCGTGTTCGTCCGTTTTACACGTGTTCGTCCGATTTTACACGTTTCGTCCGTTTTTACACGTTTTCACTGATTTTACACGTTTCGTTCGATTTTACATGTTTTCATCCGTTTTTACACGTTTTCATTTGATTTTACATGTTTTCGTCCGTTTTTACACGTATTTGTTTGATTTTACACGGATGAAAGCATATAAAAACGGATGAAAACGTAAGAAAATCGGCGAAAAAGTATAAAAACGGACGAAACGTATAAAAACGTAAGAAAATGGACGAAAATGTATAAAAACGGATGAAAATGTAAGAAAACAAATGAAAACGATAAAAGGGATGAAAACGTAAGAAAACGTAAAATTTAAGTTATGCTAATGTACCGTTAGTATAAAGGACCAACGATGCCAAGTTTAGATTGACTGGATACATACATTAACACAAATTCAAAAGGTTTGTGTTACAATGAAAAAATTGGTCAAGTTCGATGCATTTTTTTGTTATTATCCTTAAAAAGTATAGTGGGGAAATGAGTAGGCAGTCCACGTGTAACACCCGGATGAGTTGGCAGTACACGTGTTGTGACACGTTGGAAATCGTGCATACAATAATAAAAATTCAAAAGGTTTGTGTTACAATGAAAAAAAAATAGTTGACTACACACAATCACAAAAAGTGTCAAGCTCGATGCATTTTTTTGTCATTATCCCGCTTATAAATTAAGACATTATAATAAGTGGCGGACAACAACGGTCAAAGGGTATGTAGTTTAAATAAAATCGATATTTTTCAGTTCTTCAATTTTGAAATAAGGAATTCATCAATTTTAAAAATGATATGCATTTTATATTAAACTATAAAAATTTCAAAAAAAAAAAAAAATCACATTACGTATGACTATCGTAGGGTATGCACGTGCATACCTTTTACTTTAAGTATGTCCGCCTCTGATTATAATAGAGTAAATTTAAACATAACATGCACATGAAATAGGCAACAAATTATGAACCTTTTTATTATAAGTAATTGTAATTAGCTCATGTATTATCTATTGTATTTATAAAGCTTTAGAAATCTATTACAATGGCCAATGATCCGCTAGCACAGCGGTGAGGCACTAGGGAGTTTTCCCCATGGGCCCAGGTTCGAAACCCACCAAGTGTGGGGAACGGCCTGGATTAAATCCCATCCCTTAGGGGGTGATATGGGGTGCCTATGGTGACGTTATGTCGTGGTTTCTTCCTGGCAGCTGGCCCAGAGTGATGTGGCGGGATCCGGTTCAGACAACCGGCCACCGCTCTGGGTTGGCCCCCTCCATGTCATGGGGGTGGGTTGATTCAAAGATTATGAAAGATGATCAAAAAAAAAAAAAAAAAAAAAAAAAAAAAAAAAAAAGAAATCTATTACAATGAATTGAAGACAACTTTCAAAAGTGAAAAGTTAGGGTCATTAGATTGATGGTACTGTATGACATGTGTATTTATAAAGTATTATCTTTCTAGATACTTTTATCTAAATAATGATTAATATATGATACTGCGTAGAAACTTCAAGCTGGTATGAAGACAAATTAGATTGTTCAACAAATTACTGATGAAAAGTAAACTATCATATAATTAATTATTGTTAGGGTATATGCAGAAAAATCAAAAAGTAGCCAAGATCGAACAATACTATGACCTTGACTTTATTGACCTACGACGTCAATAGAAGGAACAAGATCTTTTCGGTAAGTTAGTTTCAAATTGAGTTTGTAACGGTTTGATCTTATAAAATAAACTCGAATTTTCAAAAAATGCATTTAATACACATTAATTAAACATATAAATTACCATTATATGATTTTCAATCTAATGAACTCAACGTTCTCTTTTTTATACAGCTAAATCAATGCCCTATGAACATTCGTTAAACAAACACTTCAAAATTTATAACTGAACACCTAACTAAACATGTCTTACTACAAAATGCTAACTTAGGTGGTGTTTGTTTTTTAAGAGGTCAACTGAATCAACTGCACGTCTGAATCTGAATCTGATGCGTAAATGTCTGAATCTGAACGCATCTGAACGAAGAAAAAAAACGCATGTTTGAACGGGATTTTTTTTTTTTATTTTTATTTTGGTTATTTTGTGTCTACAAGAAGCATTGACGCCGTAAGACACCCCTCTCGGTCTTGACAGATTCGACATTTTTTCCGTTCGCACGCCGTCGCACGCCCGAACGAAAACAACGGTCGAACGGCAAAATGTCTAACCGATTCAGACATTTTGCCCGTTCAGACGCTGTTAAGAGGCAAAAAAAAAAAAAACAAACACAACCTTAGTTATGCCAGGATAAATGTTGTATGTTGTGTACGTCTTGTAACGTAACCATCACTTTCGGCCCTTTTTTTAAAAAAAGACAATAAATTTATATTAAAATAACTAGCAAGATGCTAAGAATTACAACGACCATGACCCTTGATACAAATCTGAACTAAATTAACCACGACCATAACCAAACTACCATGAACCTAACCAAACTACCACCCCTAAAAGATCAAACCCTTACATCGACGATATAAAAGAACGAAACAAACAAAGGAAAATTCCTTGTCATCCAATTCAACACAACAGCTAAACACCTTCGGCCTTTTACAAGTACTAATCGATTTGGGTGGCAAAATGATAGCCCTATGTTGCATGATCATGCTCGTAAATCTCGTCGGATTAGGGATATCTGATAAAAAAATGATATTTTTATACATACCCTGATTAATTTGACCCATATCGATGTAACGCTAATAAAACAACTGAACATTGCTTAAAGCTTGTTCTTTGGTGAAGGGTTAATCGACACCTACGGGTTTATGGAGTTAGGGTTTCTCCGCTGATTTAAAATTTTTGAATAAATCACTCTAAAATCAACTATTTTTATGTTAATTAACAAAAGTTACCACTCTCGCAGACAAAAAAATAAAGCTAATCGTTAAATACAAAGTGTAAAATTGGTAATAGGAGGTATGAATAACCAAACCCAAAAAATAAAATTGGTGCAACCATTATATCATGATTAACTCGAAGAAGTACAAATTTACCTTGATCAGATAAATATGTATAACGAGGATTTTCTTACCCGTGCTTCATTGCGGGGCCGTGAGCAAGGATTGTTTTTGGAATTGATAGCTAAATGCAGATATTATTTTACACAAAGAATTGGACTGTCCTGTAAACGCAAGTAACGACAAGGACAATCGTTATAAATTTTGTCTGACTATTTTTGCAACGCAAGTAACTAAGTGATGTTTATGTAAGTTTTTAGTACAAAGACAATCCCCAAGCTTAAGTGTTTGACAAGTTAACAACAAAGACTATTTTCATTACAAAAACAGTCCCCAAACTTAACCGAGGAATTGTTTCTGTAATAAAAAATTAACGACATTGACTTTTTTGGCAATTTTATGAGATTGTTTCTGCGACGCAAGTAAACCGAAGGACTATTTTTGCCTTTCCTCCCATTTTTTACTGTTCAATGAACAATAATTTCTTCAATAATTTCCTCATGAAAATTGTTCATATTTAAAATAGGTACAATTTTTGTAGGTATACTAGACGAGTACCCGTGCATAGCAACGAAATTTTATAGCGAAAGATCGTTTAGTGATAAAACAAAGTTTATGGGTTATAAACGAAAAATAATACTACAGTAAAACTTTGAATATTTGGGGATTAAACATAATATTTTGAAACCCGGTTCGACCCAGGTGGTTCAACCGGTTGAACCGTTCCGGTCGAAAAACATGTCGATTTAAACCGAGTCAACCTGATGGGTTGGGTCGAAAAGGTCAAATTAAACTGGGTCAACCCGCCGGGTTTGAAGCGTCCCGGGTCAACCCGGTTGTCGATGTGTATTAATAGTTTCGTTTTGAAATATATTTTTTCAACATTTATTTTTTTAGTTTCAACTTTTAACTTTTTACTTTTTGGTTTTTCCTTTATATATAGTATAGCAGGTACCAAAGACGTTTCGGCGGTCGGTACCCTGTGACGATTAACCTGATAAATAGATCTCGATGATACCTAATTCCACCAGTTTGTATCGGTTTCAACGGGTCTTCTCTGGTTCGTTTTCGGATGGCTTTTATTGGTTAGCCGAACCGGTGGCGACACCGGTTCCTGGTTGAACCATTTGGTCCGGTCCGGTTTTCAAAACTATATATACCATCAACTTGTTAGCTTGTATGAACCTTTGTGTGTTTTATTAATTTGTATAATGTGTATAATAACATGTATTTTTCATTTTAGGTTGTTTTAAAAATAAGAGAAAAGTACAAAAATAAGCCAAAATATTTTTTGAAGTCCCCTTTGTGGTCACTTTTTAACTCAATATCCAAAATAGTCATGCGCAATTTACTAGACTCAGCTTCAAGCCATAGCAATTACCCACAGCTCCACCCAAAATTCGCCACGTGTCCAAATGAAAGTACAAAAATTACAAAAAGTGTACTTTCATTTGGACACGTACAATTTGGCAGTAGAGTCAGCTAGTCGGATGCTAGTGGCTAGATTTTGGGTGGAGCTGCGGAGTCTAGTGGTTGCGCAGTGGCGAATTTTGGACATTGGGTTAAAACTTGACCACAAAGGGAATTTCAAAAAAGATTTTGGCTTATTTTTGTACTTTTATCTAAAAATAATATTAATTAGTGTGTTTAATTATTTTATACTTTGTATTATGTTGTAACTTGTTTAAATTGTGCATAGTGAAAATTTTATTGTACTTTTTAATAAGAAGTGTTTTAATTAGTTGTTTTTAATTTTGTAGATATGCTTTTATTTAGTTGTATAATGTGAATAAATTATTGTACTTTTAAGTAATAGGGTGTTTTAATAAGAGTATTACTATTAATTATACTATGCATTTCTCTCACCGTTGACTTTCAAGATTTCACTTTTCAAGGTTTGACCATACACTCATTATATGTAGTATTGATAAATACAATATGACGGATTGGCTCTTTGTTTTAGTTTGGGAAGAAGAATGTTTGCCACTAAGAAAAAGCAAGAATTGTGACCATACTAGACATGACTTTGTCCTCCTTTTACAGCCTGGTTCTTTGTTTCTATATATACAAAACCAATCAATAACTAATACGAACTTGTATAAAATATATGATATGATCACCTGTGCTTGATTCACGAGCGTTCTTTTAACTTGTCTATATGAATATAATGATGTCATGAGTCATCACATAAAACATGTGACATATGATACACTTTCCACAAGATGTGGAAATTCACCAATAAAGTTATTTTTACCAATGGTCCAAAACCATAGACTTTTAGTTAGCTTGTTCTTCCACGCAAAATCCTTAAATACATTTCAGTCGTGTTTCTCATGCCAACGATAACTAATAATTTCAGCTTCTCCGAAGGTGAAGAATGGTGGGATCATCTTGGTCTCATGCATTTTAAGGATGCCAATTAATCGGACATTTCCCCAAAGATCCGGTCCCAAGCAATGATCACCTGTCTCAGTGACTATACTTATCAGGAGGTGGGCTTTGAACCATGTCCATTTTCTCCAATAGGCCTCTCGTTGACCAGTCAATCTGAGCATTTGCGGTGGGGGATGATACCAATTGAAAGCATTTAGGCCAATGGAGATATTCGAATCCCGATATATTGACACAAGGTTGAAAGCTCTTACCATTGGACTAAAGGCCCATCGGCCCCCGGTCTATTGACAATTTTCAGCTTAGTAACAGTAAAAAGGAGATGTTTTCTAACTAAGTCAGCATTAATTCACCGGATCCCATCAGAACTATGCAATTAAGCATGCTTATACCCCTCTCCAGTGAGATTGAGTATGTTGTTGTTGTATAACACTAAGGTGTGGTAAGCACCTATAACATGTTATAGGGTGTGTCACGTCTAATTTAATTACATGGTCTATAACTTAGCATCAAAATTTGTCCTTAGTATCCATAACATACATAGGTGCAATCGGGCTCACAAGCAAACATAAAACTTAGAAGAAAAAAAACCCCGTCGTAACGCGCGGGTACAGCCACTTTTGACAGTCATATAAACATAACTTAAGCTTACAACTACTAGCCATCATTTTTGACTTTTGATGTTGTTAACATTTATTTTAGGGTATCCGTCACTGCAACGCGCAAATACCCTACTAGTATATTTATATTGTAGTTTATCAATTTTAACTTATCTGAAAAGATAATATGTTTTGTCCACCAATGTAGAATCGTCAAACTAGTAATTGTGGGTTTGGAAGATACGTACTCTCTTTAAATCACATATCATATATGATTTAACACTAATATCACATGTGATATTCAAATTAGTGTTTAATCATATATGATTTTTTTTCATGCAAATTTCAGGTAATGTAAAAAAGAACGAAAAAACTTAAAAAAAAAAAAACGTGAAAAATACGAAAGAAAATCATTTGTCCTCAAATGATCTTAAATCATTATAATATATGTATCTCAAATTGCCCAACAATGAAACTCCAATATTTACATTATTATTCAATGTCCACGAATTGTTTAGTTAGCTAAGAACATGAACAGCACTAAAGAAACAACTGTGATGCAAGATTTATATATAATTATGATTTTAAGTTGGATATATATATAAGACAAAATTACATGTTTGGTCTCTATGGTTTACCCCAAATAACAGGTTTAGTCCCTAAGTCATTTTAATTACACCACACATACCTATTTTTGAAACCTATTGGCCATTTAGTCCCTATTATGGGAAATAGGGACTATCCGTGTAATAAAAATAATTACACAGATGATCCCTATTTTTTTAAATAGGGACTAAATGGGCAACAAGTTTCAAAAATAGATACGTGTGATATAATTAAAACGGCTTAGGGATTAAACTTGTTATTTGGGGTAAACCATAGGGACCAAACATGTAATTATTTCTATATATAAATTTTGAGATTTGGAAAGATTTTCCCTACTAGAAATGTACTCCTTTCGTTTCACAATAAGTGTTCAATATGAAATTGCGTAAGTTTAAGAATTTCTCAAAGACTACATTCTCTACCAATAAAATAGTATTTCTACTTGTCAAAGTCTGTTTTGATTTGTTTAAATGAAAAGTGAAACATCTCAAAATAGAAACGTGGACATTTATGTTGAGACAAATGGATACGTCTTGGCAGAGTAAGTGCGTGTGGCTGACGACCTATAACTTGGACCGCAAAAATATAAATTGACGATTTATATTTCTATAGGGATATATATGATACAATATTACAAATTGCTACCATATACTACAATCGCTACTGCAAGAATAAGGAGAACATACGACAAGACTTTTGGCAAGGACACGATGTCCTCGTCAAAAGTCATTAAACGACGAAGTCATTAAACATACGACAAGACTGTGGGTAGCCTAATAATAGTCGATGTACTACAATCGCCCGTTTGTTGTAGTGCACACACTAGATAGCATTGCCAACTAGATCTAAGTCATCTAGTTAGTGCAACAAGCACATAACTAAAAGAGGAATCAAAATCTGATAGAGAAGATTCATGAGTCATCACACGAAACATGTGCATATGATACACTTTCCAAAAGATGTGGAGATTCACTAATAAAGTTATTTTTACCAATGGTTCAAAACCATAGACTTTTAGCTAGATTGTTCTTCCACGCAAAATGCTTAAGTTCTGAATTGTACATTTCAGTAGTAGTTGTTTCTTATGTTAAGTAGCTTTCAGCTTAGTAGTAGATTGCGAAAGCCTTATCTTTTATGCTATTAATTATTCGAAACCATTGGTTTTGAATAGGATTATAAGAGCATTCCCAACATCAGCTTTAACATTTCACTTTAACATCCCAAAAAACACCCACAACAATAACATCTCAATAACATTCCCAACAATTTACAAAAACAACCCCTCATTTAGGGGCATAAATGAAAAAAGAAAAGGAAAAAAAAAAAAAAAAAAGCAAATAACGGGCGTTAGCTCTGTAACGCCCAGGGACTAACGCCAAAATAACGCTGCGGTTCCAATGGTTAACGCCAATAACGGGCGTTGTTTTGGCTCTTCTCGGCGTTATTGCGTTACCTTTGGTAATGCTCTAAGCACATGTCAAATGACATTGATACGATGAGGAAGAATACAAAACCAATAGAAACAAGGATTAGAAAATGATGCAATAAGCATATGTAGTAATGTAGACCCTTGCTCCTAATTTTGATGTTAAGTTCGCTATAGAGTATAGACCCTGGCTCTTTCTAATTTTAAATTCTCATACTAAAAGTTATTGAATTTTGAGGCACTAGTTTTGTTGATATCGATACTAAGACTGGACGTAATGAGGGCAATTTCACGAGAAAGCTTGGTCACATGCCAACACCGTTACACTCTCCATCACGCATGATTGCTCATGGTGGTGGTTGGAGCGTTTACACATAAATAAAATGGATTAAGATCCTTTTAAGTTAATATGAACATGATCAATAACGTTTTTTCATCATCTGAAATAAAATAAAAATTGGGTTTCTCCATAAGTCTTCACTGTTTTGTTTGTGAAGGAACATTACCGGTAATATTCATATAAACTTGAAGAAATCTCAATCCAAATAAAACTCTAAAATATATGATAAGAGTAATTTAATTATACATCGACTATTATTAGGCTACCCACAGTCATGACTCCCAACGACTACCATTTTACCTGTTACACCAGTTTTCTCTTTCCGGCGACTACTAGACGATTTTTTACCACATTAAGAGCGACCATCATTTTTTTTTCTAACATTACATGTTTTATAAAGCATCAATTTACAAATAATAATTAAAAAGAAAAATTTACCAAACTAAAATTAGAAAAAAAAAATGATAAAAAATAAGTCAAACGTACTTCATTGTCTTCTACCCATCCCCGCACACTGAAACACACACACTCACTGGAAACACACACCGAGGGGGGAAAAACATCACAAACACAACACATTTTTTGGTGAAATGGTAGTCTTCAATAGTCTAGTATACGACCGGAAAAAAAAAAAAAAAAAAAACGATCGAGACCCTGCAAGCCGCAATGAGGAGAATCGATCGCTACCGAATCGGTCGACTACCAAGGCAACTACCCCATTGTGTATAATCTCATATTCTTGTCTATATATTCTTATTTCTTTTTGTTTCTTCCTAACGACACAACACAGTATCTACAAACCTAATACTCCGTAGTTTTTGGGATTTTGCACAATATTTAAATGGGTTGAATTATAATATACGCATCTTAAATTGCCCAACAATCAAACTCCAATATTTACATTATTATTCAATGTCCACAAATTGTTTAGTTAGCTAAGGCTAGAGTAGGGCTGAGCAAACGACCCGAACGGACCGGACCGACCGAAGGACCGATCGAAACCGGACCGGACCGGACCGGACCGACCACATTCGGTCCGGTCCTCGGTCTCGGTTTTTAGGCTAATTCGGTCTCGGTCATGGTCGGTCCGGTCCGGTCCGGTTCGGTCCAGACCACAAACCGGCTATTTTGCCTAGTTGGACCGGACCGACCGATGGACCGACAGAGACCGGACCGGACCGACCACATTCGGTCCGGTCCTCGGTCTCGGCTTTTGGGCAAGTTCGGTCTCGGTCTTGGTCGGTCCGGTCCGGTCCGAGACCGATGCTCAGCCCTAGGCTAGAGGGTGTGACACAGGAAAAAGTGCAAAGGAAATCATTAAAATATTCTTTTTTCCTCCTCCTCTCTTGCGAGGAAATGTGCATGAAACATCAAATATTTTCTTTTACGGGAGTATAGTCCCGAACACAAAATAGAGAGAGAATGATTTTTGAAGAAAGAGAAATTATTATTTATTGTATTGTGAGTGGGTATATGTGGATTGAGGGTATTTTTAATGATAAAGAAAATTAATATAAAAAAAAATGTGCTGCAATGGTTGAGGAAAAATTGAAAAAAAAAAAAAAAAAAAAAGAAAAATTGGAGAGAGAAAAAACTGATGTGTAACTGACGTGACGAAGGAAAACCCAAGAACATGAACAGCACTAAAGAACTGCAAATTACCAGAAAGTTTGATGCAAGATTTATATGTAATTATTATTTTAAATTGGATATATATGTAATTTGTGATATTTGGAAGGATATATATCATAATATATGCAATTTTCCCTACTAGAAATCAAGAAATGTACCCTTTTCATTTCGGAATAAGTGTTCAATATGAAAATACGTAAAGTTTAAGGATTTATGAGCGACTACATTCTCTATCAATAAAATAGTATTTCTACATGCTAAAGTATGTTTTAATTTACTGAAATGAAAAGAAAACACTTATTTTGAGACATCCCAAAATATAAACGTAGCCATTTATGTTGAGACAAATGGATACGTCTTAACGACCTATAAGTTGGACTGCAAAAATATAAATCGACGATTTATCTTTTCTATAAGGATATATATGATACACTATTACAAACCACTACCATCAGTGGCGGAGCTTGAGCATATCGATTGGGGGGGCCGAAACATGCTGGCGTAAAATGTTGTTTCTCCTTTGATTAAGAGTTTAGAAAACACTATATATAATTCATTCAAGTTTAGACTAGACAAAAATCATGAAACAAATAACATAGAAAAGGAACTAAACATAAGTGTAAACAATAAAATAATGCAACATCACTGAATTCCTTAAAAAAACTAATATTTAAATGATATGAATGAGGGCTCTTTTGGAAAACTTTGACATATTATAAGCTTTTATTCTTTCTTATCATATTTTGAGGGGACCATAATGTAGTACATGCTTACAAATTTCAGAATTTCTCTAAAAGCTCTAACTGTTCGTGACAATTTAGGGGGGGCCACCGCCCCTTCCTGCCCCTATAATGCTTCGCCCCTGACTACCATATACTACAATCGCCACTAAAAGAATAAGGAGAACGGGGGACAAGACTTTTGGCAAGGACACGATGTCCTCGCCAAAAGTCACAAAAAATATAATTCCGAAGGCTTAAAAATGTACTCGCCGTTTGACTTGTTTCTCGTAGTGCACACACTAGAGAGCATTGCCAACTAGATCTAAGTCATCTAGTTAGTGCAACAAGCACATAACTAATATAGGAATCAAAATCTGATGGAGAAGATTTGTGGACGAGTCACGAGATATGAATATATTTCCAGGTTACAAAGATAACTTAAAATAATTAAAATCTCTCCAACGATAAAATATCATGTTCTTTATTAACAAAGAATGTGTGAGCACGACTGTGGAGCAATTGTGAAAGAATGAATACAGAATAAAGAAATAAACAAAGCTTGTGAAGCAAGTATGGTTAGAATTCATAACAAGACATATCTAATTAACACTTAAGAGCTAATTAACACTTAAGAGACAACTTAAGTATTAATTTATTTGTATAAGACGAAGTCACAAAAAGTTGACAATTATATCGTTTTCATGTTCGTTAGTCCTTTCTTCTTGCACAAGAGTATAAATATTTTGCAATACATGTCAAATCATAATGATGTCATTCAAATATATTCATATTGCTTGTTCGATGCAAGTCGTTGTAGGAAAGTCGAAGATAATAACTCGAAAAGTCTATAACGAATACACACAATATCGCCGTGATATTTGTTAGTCGTTGGATGTCATCTCACATCCTATCTCAATGTCATGGTTGACGGTATTTACTAACGTCATTTGAGACAACATAGCTCTATAGAGCTCTAGGTACGGTGAGTCGGTAACATCTAAATCGATGCTATCATCACCACAATGAGACTAACACCAAGTGGTATTTTATCTGCACCCGTAACACTGAAAACTAAAACCACTAAAATACGTTCATACACACAAACACACCTAAAGCTCTAATGTTTACATGACACATGTGATGTAGTTGTGAGGAAGATTCATTTTGCATTCAAATAAGTTTGACATAAGAAGGTTCACAAAAAAAGTTTGACATAATAAGTTCAGAAATACAATAACAAAAGGTTAACTTAACTTTGAATCAATATGAACAAAGAGTTTTACTAGACTATTAGTGGTACATCGTGGTCTTTTTGGACCCACATACCAATCTTTGACTTTAATTCGAAAATTCATTTTTGGTAGTTCATCTCTCATTTTCTTTATGGTTACGTTTCAAATTTGAAATTATTCACATAAAGTTTTATTCTAGTGAAGAAAAAAAAATTAAATAAATAAAAAAAGATAGAAGAAAAGTCACTAGCAATGTGTTACTTGGCAACCACGCAGGCACATGTATTCACGCTGTATATTGCTTTATTTTCTTTGATTAATTATTGTACTATTCAATGTTATTACTATAATTAATATAACTATAGAGCAGGACATGAGTTCTTCACATGTCACGTGTCAGCATCAATTGTCAACTTCGCAGTTGGCAAAATAATCCCGGGTTTAAGTGTCGTTGCAAAGTGAGTCCAAGTTGGCAAAAATAGTCCCTAAGGTTTAAGTATCGTTGCAAAGTAAGTCATTTGTAGCCACGAAAAATTCACGTCCACAAAAGCAATCCCGCTGCATCGCGCGGGTTTCCACACTCGTATATAACTATAGAGCGAGCGCATGTTTTGCACATTAATTGCTAACTTTCGCAAGTTGGCAAAAATAGCCCCTAAAGTTTAGGTGTCGTTGCAAAGTAAGTCCTCTAGCATTAATTGCTATCTATAGCAATTTGGCAAAAATAGTCCCTAAGGTTTAAGTGTCGTTGCAAAGTAAGTCCTGTAGAATTAATTGCTATCTATAGCAATTTGGCAAAAATAGTCCCTATCCAAATTCACGTCTACAAAAGCAATCCCGCTGCACCGCGGGAGTTTCCACACTCGCATTGATTACATTTCATTTATTCATTTCTCATTATATTAAGCTGCAACGTCACATCATTATTAAATCACTGCTATAACTTAACCGTATCAACAATAAGTATATATAACTCCTTAAGTTTCTGAAAGTTTGGTTGGCGATATTAAAGACTAAAGAGTAGAATCCATAAGAGCGTCAGGTATGGTAACTTATGTTAAAGTTTAACATCATGTCACGTTAGCGTCACATTAGCTTTAACATTTCACTTTAACTCAATAAAAAAATATCTCTTATCATAACTTACCCAAGTTAAACTTTAACTTAACATTTTGGGCCCTACTTTTATCATAATTCAACTAAAAAACCTGAATTAAACCTTAACACACCGCACGATATGGGTGTTAAATCTTAACTCACAAAAACACAACACTTTAACACACGTTAGTAGCTTAACGTGGAGTTAAAGCTTGCCCTTAACGCCACACACGGTGTGGTTAACATCCCTTAACGCCACAATGTTAAAGGTTAACATGCAATTGCTAGTTACCATACCTTGTGCTCCAAAGCATTGGTCAGATGTTCTTCACTTTTTTTTGGAAGAAGCAAAGATTTTATTAAGCTATGAAGGTACCGAAAAACAACAAAAAAACAACGGGCTATAAGAAAGAGTACTGGAGAGAGAAACACCAAAACAAAAAACACTAAGGACCAAAAAAATTACGGAGACGATGATGAAGCCAATTCACCAGGATTTTGAATCCAGTTTTTCCATGAGACGAAAACTTTCTTTGAAACTGAATTCAAACTTTCTCTTTTAAGTTGAAAAATATATCTAATACACGTTAATTAAACATATAAATTACATTAATTACATGTTATTTTTAATTTAATAAACTCAACGTTTCTTTTGGTTTTTATGCAGCTAAATCAACGCCTTACGTACACCTATTAGACAAGGGAAGTGATATTTACACGGAGCTATTTGATTTGCACACAGAATTTTGATGTCAATTGACAATACTGCCCTTAACATTATTTTATTGAATCTGGATACATCTTTGTCCTGAATGAGCTATATGTTGATCACTAAAAACAAAAACATCACGGAATTCTCACAAAACCATTCATGTAGCACTAAATAAGCATCAACTCTCGTCACAGGTGTCTCCGCGTGCCTACAAAACTCGCCCCGATGGCTGTTTCATAACAGACTTAATCAGACTAGTTTTCATACTGGTATATATGTTTGTTGGTTGATTCACTAGTTGAGAGTTTGTCGTCTAAAGGTGGCGATAACTAACTCTTATCTCGGCCGGTAAACATTATCAGGAAAAGGATACCTCATTGTTTTCCTTTCTATTAGAACAAAAAACTTGGTTCGAAAAAGGAGTTAAAACGAGTTACCATGCATAATGCTTACAACGTTCCTATATGGTGTATTGTCTTGAGAATTTCAGGACGATATTTTGCTGGTGGATCGTGGTTGTGGTGATTGACCTGTTAATCATATTGGAAACTGGAAACGAATTAGGTCAATCTTTATGTTTGACGATGTGTGGAAGGAGTTGTAGTCAGGATTGGCGACCGTTGGAGTGAGATGGCCTTGGATGAAATGGGGATCGGCGGAATTGTACAATAAGCTGGTTAAAATAATATTGAGGGTATAAATGTTATTTTGTTTTAATTTTCTGTGTACAAAATAAAAAAGATCCGTGTCAATATCATTTCCCATTAAACAAACGTAACTCTATTACCAAACCTTTAATAACCCATCAATGCATTTTTTCGAATGTCGATTGATTGTTTCCAAAAATCTAACCTTACGAGAAAGCGCTTTTTTCAGTGATCAATAGTTTGAAGTTGGAACCGAACTCATACTAACAAATTAAATCAAAAACTATTTTGACCAGTTAATTGAACGTTTGTTGAAAGAGAGTGATGCTAGTAAGAAAATGTCACAATTGTAACACAATGCCAGGTCCGATAACAATAATGTTAATGATTTACATGCATGATGTTATAAAATTAATCATCCATCATGGTATGCAAATAATCAATTCGAGTGGTCAGGAAAATGAGATCAAGAAATTGTTAATCTATTGTGATTAACTATTAATAATAGTTGGTTAAAGTAGCTTAATGTGGGGAGCAAGCTCTTAAATGGATAACAATAAGTCAAGTACATGTTACATTACGTATGCCAATGCGTATGCATATCATGCCACCTTCTTCTTTCTTTCGTTTCTTCACCCCACGTACATTACTTCCTCCGTCTCAAAATATAAGTCCATGTTTGACTTTTCAAAGTCTTTTTCTTCAGACTTTGACCGTAATTATTTTTTCTCGTGTTATATAATACTTCCTCCATCTCAAAATATAAGTCCATGTTTGACTTTTCAAAGTCTTTTTCTTCAGACTTTGACCGTAATTATTTTTTCTCGTGTTATATAATACTTGATGGAAAATATATAAATGAATTTGTGTTTCAAATGTATGTTTATTGGTATACTTTTCATCAAATATTATATAACATGAAAAAAAATAATTACAGTCAAAGTCAGAAGAAAAAGACTTTTAAAAGTCAAACATGAACTTATATTTTGGGACGAAGGGAGTACCAAAAAATAACGTCATCAAGTTAACAAATCTGTTAATTTATTATTTTAGACATACAAAGTCTTATATATTTTAACTGGCATGTTAATTTCTCAAATATCTAACAAACTTTATTTATTAAATATATATGTAACAAATTTTACGAATAAATTAAGCTCGATATTGCAATACTTTTAATTGATGTACATTTTTTTCTAAAAAATGTTAAAAATTTATTTTAAATAAATGTTTTCTTTTCAAAAAATAAAAATCGAAACAAACCTTTAAACTGTCTAATAATATTAAAAAACTACTCTAAAGTTTCTCTTGATTTAAGTTTAATAAACAGAAAATCCAAACACGCCCCTAAACTGTGTAATAAGGTATGAAAGCTACCATAAACTTTTATTTTTTGCAATTTTTTTTATATAAAAACTTTACTTATCAAATATCTAATAAATATTCATCAATTCTCTTATAAAAAAATATACCAATAAGAAAGTCTTTAAAATTCAAATAAATTGAGCCCAATATTGCAATGCTTCTGACTTACGTATGTTTATAAAAAAAAATTTTTGATTAAACTTTTGAAATCAAATTCTTATTTTTCTATTAATAGGTCAAAATTTAGTAATTTTATTACAAAAATTACACCAATAAAAAAAATCATATATTTCAAATAAAATGAGCTCAATATAACTTTATATTTATAGAAAAATAAGGATTAAAATTTTAAAATCAATAGACTCATTACAATAATCAATATTAGTTTATGAAAGAGATTTTATATACGTTTTACTTCTAAAGTGTAAATTATTTAGTTAAAGAAATTACTTGTACAATAATTGAACTTTTATATTTTTATAATTACGTTTGGTTACTAGATAAAAGAATATAATTAATGTAGGGGATAAATAGTAACGAACACAATCGGATATGCTTAAATCTCTGAAAGGCGTGTGAACACTTTTAGATCGAATCAATTTGGTGGTTCTCCCGAATTATTCAATCGGATACAATTCAGAGATTGAGAATTTTCTATATGTTTTGTATGAGATTTTTGTGAACCAGAGAGAATAATGACGAAATAAAAACGTATATAACTAAGAAACGGGTAACTGCCAAAGGCAGTTTTCAAGGTTTCCAACTCGACCCCAGCCAGAGGCTGCCTGGACCCTGCTATCAGGGGCGCTGCCCCCGGACCCCGTCCCTTAGGGGCTTCGCCCCTAATATCATAATAAATTTAAGTAGGTGTGCACTCCGCATCTCTAAGCTTAAATGATGTCTTATTATGATGAAATTGGTCAAACAAGTTAATTAATCCAATTACACTAAAATATCCAACAATTAAGTTATATGAAAATGTGAATATCAAATTGTATGGACAAATGCAATATCTTTTATGAAAAAAAAAAGAAAAAAAAAGTAATTAAATGATTTTGAGTGATTATATTATTAAAGTTTTATTGAACAATATACCGCCGCAACGCGCAAACACTTTACATTGATGTAATGACAATAAAATGAGGATTTGGGAAGTGAGGTTGTAGGATTTTCATTTAAAAGCGATCCGATTATAGGATTTTCATGTTTTTATTGTGTTGCTCAAAAATTTTGCTACTGAAATCTGAGTTCTCTACATTATTTCTATGAAAAATAACTCTACATTATTTATACTAAATTTACTAGCATTAATTTGAAACTGCTCCGTAGTATTAATTGCAATCATAAGTGATAAAGTGTACATTTAAAAAAGTTAATTAGGTGATAAAAGTTTGTATTTATGATTAGAAATACAGTATAAATGAACTTAAACCTATTGATAAATATGATTTAAAAAGGCGTTGACAACTTTATACAACTGATTTTAAAAGTGCATACAATCGATTTGGATGACGTGATTTAATAAAGAATAGTAAATTAAAATAAATAATTTAAAAGAAAATAAATTAAAAAAAGTAATAAAATGTTTCTCTTTTATCATTAAAATGCTTAAGAATATGTGACATGCAAGTTTGTGTAGCAATGGAAATAGAGACAAAATAAATAATGAATAAAGAGAAATAAAAATTTGACTACTGTTTATTTAGGAAATGTTTGGTTTATGGGTTTCTCAATCAAAGAATGACAATGATATGCATAATAAATGTTTGGTTAAAGTTTTGACTAACAAAGAATGGTTCCATACCCATAAAGTTTTGACAATGATATGCATAATAAATGTTTGTTTATTTAGGAAATGTTTGGTTTATGGGTTTCTCAATCAAAGAATGACAATGATATGCATAATAGTGTCTTTGGTGTCTATTTAGTAGGACTCTTTAGCTAACACGTAAATCTTATATTTTGTAAAAGGAAAATTGCATATATACCTATTAAAATTCAAATATTTGCATATTTTCCTAAAATACAAGTTTTTAGTGTATGATGTACAATACAAGTTAAGCATGTTTTAGATATATATACAAATATGCAAGTTTTAGTGTGTATAAACTTTAGACATTATAAATACCGATTTAACTTTAAGAACATGTGATTTAGATTGGCTGAGACTTATTAGTAGTTTTAAATATGTTATGTTTATTGTAATCTGATACATATTTGTGCATTATTAGAGCGAAAAAAAATTTAAGCCATAGTTATGTACTTATATTTCATCTTTCACACGCATACTTGAATTAAAAATACGTAAACTACAACATTTTCATTTCAGTAAAAAAATAAAAAATTTAATATTCATTATACAAAACGTACATTAGTCAAAAAAATATGTGTGAGAAAAGAATGTTTTAAGTGTCACTGTTCATGAACTACTTAGATGGGTCGTGTTTGAACTATATGGGTTGGAGTTTACATGCATACTTCGCGAAAGGTCGAGTTGTACAAACCATACATGACTCGAATTACAACCACCACTCCTGAACACTTAAACGTTCGGTTTTCATGCCACATTAACACGTAACCGTTTAAACGAGGCTTAAGTGAGAACATGTACAAAATGATTTCTTATTGTCCCAAAATGTTAAGTTGCATGGATTATTTACCAAATATGGATTATTTAGTTAAGAGTTTCATTAAATGATGTACATCTTCTAGACATATCACATTACCTTCTTTTTAAATGCAATTTTCCCATTCTCAAAACTAACATAAAACTAAAGCCGTAAAAAAACTGAATGTTCGATAAACATTTCATAAACTATTTAGTAAAAAGTTCTTTTATTTATTAAATGAACGAACATGAACAATAGTTTACGTTCGTTTAGTTATATAAAAGAACATAAACAAAAGTCGTGTCCGTTCATTTATGTTTGTAAATTAACGTCCGTTTATATTCATTTATTTGTTTATGTTCGTATATTATATCTTTTAATTGTATACTTTTAAAACTGGTTTGTTTAAACAAAACAACACTTATAAAACAAAATACTATGCATAATTAAATAAAGTTTATGCTTGTATTTCTACATTAATTTATGTTCGATCGTTTATGTTTGTTTAGCGTTTGTTTAGTGTCTTAATGAATGAACATGAACAACTGGTTTTCTTAATAAACGAACATGAACAAAAAAATTCGTCCATTTAAGCATTAATGCCCGTTTATTTATCCGGTTAAAATAAAACGAATGAATATAAATAAAGCTCCGTTCGTATTCGTCCGATTAGTTTACTGCCTTAGGGTTGTGGCAACCATGCGGATCTCAAATTTTCATGCCTAATCACCCATCAATAATATCCTTCCATCTCACTCATACCTAACAATAGATTTTTAGTGGCAACCATGCCTAACCAATACCTCGTACCAATCTCATACACATTTATTATCCAACGGCTCTTTTTTAAATGCCCAACGTTTAGTTCCTTTGATGTAGAATCGGCAAAGATTGCCGAAAATCTTCAATCTCATACCACACCGATGGATGCCGAATAGGAGGCAATGGGCATGCCGATCGGTTTCATTGATGCCGAAGGCATACCGAATTAGGTTGCCACCGCCCTTAGATAAAACTATAGAATCTTATTAACTGACAATAAAAATTATAAGTCACACATATAGAGAGATTATATTTGATCTTAACCTGTACCCAAGAAAATGATAATGATTTAAAACACATGTGAACCTTTGACCAATATTCAACCAGCTTGCTCTACAAGGAAACATTGAATTTTTCTATTTTGTATGTGCATATAAATAGCTACTAATGAGGAAAAATATATATTCAATACTTGCAACTCACCCACTTTTCACATTCTCTCAACAGCAAATACACACACACACACATATAAAAGTTTATAATATATAAGTAGTATTTATATTCCACATTTTTGTCAACTCAAGTTTTGGGAGTGTATCTGATTTGTTCTGCACTTCTCTGCTCTTTGATCTTCTCCTTCCAAAAAGTTTGTAAGTTTTTTCTTCTTTTATCCTACTTTTAAGGAAGCTTATATCTTGGTTTTGTTTCATGTTCTTAAAAATGGCAAATATTATATATATTTTTATAGATGCTATATATAAATAAATATATCTTGTTTTCTTAAAAATGGCAAACATTAATATGATCACATGAAGCCATGCTTTTGCTAGTATTGACTTTTTGTGTTTTTTCATTTATGGGAAATGTGAACAAGATTTATCTAGCTAGATGATGATGTTCATGCATTTTCATTTTCACACTTGTTTTTGTCTAATGGAATTATAATCATTTGGTTTTGTAAGTGTTTTTTTCTTTTCTTGGAGTCCAATATGTTTATGTTTGAGATCTAGATCCATTTTCATATATACTTTAAGTTTAAGCAACATGGTGTTTTTAGTATTGCTTATTAAAATGATGTATCCAAAGTGATTATCACATTATTTGTCTATGAAATGATATAAAGCATACAATGGCGGACCCAGAAATAATTTTTATCAGGTCCATTTCAGAGAAATCAGGATTTTTGACACAATTTTACGCTACGGAATAATCCATGTGGGTCCGCCCCTGGTTGCGTACTTGCATTAGGAATATATTCAAAAAAAAGTTTATGTGATTAAGAGATGATACAAATTCGTAAAGACTTTTGCGACATGATGTACCACAAGGTTGCACGAACGTTACGTCGAAAACAACTAAGAAATGGAATTTGAGATGCCCTTTTAGTGTTCTTTCCATTCATAGCATTTTCATGATTCGTATTCCTTTTACTTGTACGTTTAATAAATAACCGAAACAACAGACATTTTAACAGAAGAACATATAACTAAACTTCAGAAAACAGCATAGGATTGATTTCCTGTTTTATTCACTTGTGCAGGTCATACACGCCGGGACAATGAGTTCCGACAAGCCTGAAGCATCCACCTCAGCTTCGGGCCCTGGTGGTAATGCGGAACAAGACTCCAAGTTGACAAAAGAAAAAGAAAAAGAGATAGTAAATACTGTCCCGTTTTATAAGCTGTTTGCGTTTGCAGATAGAACTGACTACATGTTGATGTTTGCTGGTACGGTTGGAGCCATTGGTAATGGAGTTTGTATGCCTCTCATGACTATTCTATTTGGTGATCTTATTAATTCTTTTGGCGATAACCAGAATAACAATGACGTTGTCGAGGCTGTCTCTAAGGTATGGTTATAAATATTGGATTCTTTTTTTTTTTTTTTTTTTTTAAGTTGTTATTATGGCGCAAATGGTTGATTTTTTGAGCATGAAATGTGTGATAGGTGGCGCTGGAATTTGTTTACCTGGCTGTTGGAGCTGGTGTGGCTGCTTTTCTTCGTAAGTACTAATGTTACCGCGCTAATAATCTTATTATTCCGTGTTCAAGTCCCGAAGCATTGGTTTTAGGGGGTTTTTCGGATTTCTAATTGAAACTCTTTTTGATCATTTCATATCACATAATCACTTTTTTTTCTAAAACGCAATGCCAAACACCCCCTTAGTTATCACCATGTGATTGTTCTAAAAATCGTATTTGTTTTATAGAGGTGGCAATGTGGATGGTAACGGGAGAACGACAGGCTGCAAGAATAAGAAATTTGTATCTAAAGACCATATTGAGACAAGATGTCTCCTTCTTCGACAAGGAAACAAATACAGGTGAAGTCGTCGGCAGGATGTCTGGTGATACCGTCCTCATACAAGATGCTATGGGGGAGAAGGTTTGTATATTATCCGGTTTTAAAACGTTGTACAAAACTTAACTCTTAACTTATATAATACTAATCAATGTTTTATGTGGATATTCAGGTCGGAAAATTCACACAACTAATGGCAACATTTTTGGGAGGTTTTGTGATAGCATTCATCAAGGGGTGGCTTCTTACGCTTGTTATGTTATGCTCAATCCCTCCGTTGGTTATTTCTGGTGGAATTATGTCAGTAACCATAGCGAAGATGGCATCACGTGGCCAGGATGCTTATGCTAAGGCTTCCATTGTAGTCGAGCAGACAATCGGTTCAATTAGAACGGTAATAATATGACAATAAATTCTACTGTATAATTTAGCTACGTTCATTTGTAAAATGGTTCAATTTGGTAATTATATGTTTATGAAACTACAAGCTATGATTACCAAACTGGCCATCTCGTAAGTAAGGTGTTACTATGTTATAAAATTTGCCGATAGTAACATATCTATATAGTACATCATTTGATTGAGATGTTTACTGATCACAGTTTTTCTTTTTTTTGTTTCGGGTCATAGGTTGCTTCTTTCACCGGGGAGAAAAAAGCTGTTAAAGATTACAATAATTCACTTGTAGATGCTTACAATTCTAGTGTTCATGAGGGCCTGGCTACGGGGCTCGGTCTTGGCTCGATGATGTTAATTGTATTCTGTAGTTATGCGTTGGCTGTTTGGTATGGTACAAAGATGATACTCGAAAAGGGGTACGATGGGGGGACTGTGCTTACCGTTATTTTTGCAGTGCTGACTGGATCCATGTAAGTATATCGTTTCTATCTTTGTTAAATAGTTTCCATCTTGATAACACGTTTTATTAAATCGTTGAAAAAACATATTTGGCATATATCGATAAAAAGTAAATGGTACTTTTCATTTTCTTGCTCTTTCACCCTTTTAAATTTCGAGCTTCAATCATACGATGTCTGCTTTTTCAGGTCTCTTGGACAGGCGTCTCCTTGTTTGAGTGCATTTGCCGCAGGCCGAGCTGCAGCATACAAGATGTTTGAAACTATAAACAGAAAACCTGAAATAGACGCGTCTGACACAAATGGAAAAGTATTAAGCGATATTCGTGGTGATATAGAACTGAAAGATGTATATTTCACTTATCCAGCAAGACCGGATGAGCAAATATTCAGTGGCTTCTCTCTTTCTATCTCGAGTGGCACAACTGCAGCGTTGGTTGGACAAAGTGGAAGTGGAAAGTCAACGGTGATAAGTCTAATAGAAAGATTTTATGATCCTCAATCAGGGGAAGTTCTTATCGATAATATTAATCTTAAAGAATATCAAGTAAAATGGATCAGACAGAAAATTGGTCTTGTTAGTCAAGAACCAGTTTTGTTTACATCGAGTATTAAGGAAAATATTATGTATGGGAAAGATGGTGCAACTGATGAGGAGATTAGAGTTGCAATTGAGCTTGCAAATGCTGCTAAATTTATCGATAAACTACCTCAAGGACTTGACACAATGGTTGGTGAGCATGGAACACAACTTTCTGGTGGACAGAAGCAAAGAATTGCTATTGCGAGAGCGATCCTAAAAGATCCTCGTATCCTTCTGTTGGATGAAGCAACAAGTGCACTCGATGCAGAATCTGAGAGAGTTGTGCAGGAGGCGTTGGATAGGATAATGGTGAACAGAACGACTGTTATTGTTGCACATCGTTTGAGTACAGTCAGAAATGCTGATATGATCGCTGTCATTCATCGCGGAAAGATGGTCGAGAAAGGTAAATCTTCACTTATTCTAGCTTTTATTATTTCTTTGGTCATTTCAGACCCGAGTTGTTACTTGTTGATGCAACACTTCTATTCCATAACCGCAAGTTTAACATTTTGTAATTGATTATGATTCAGGATCACATTCAGAGTTGATCCAAGATCCCGAAGGAGCATACACACAACTCATCAAACTACAAGACATCAACGGTGATTCAAAACAGCACAACTCAGAAGAGAAGGATCTTAGAAGACTATCAAGTCAAAAAACATCCTACCAACGGTCAATAAGCCGAGGGTCATCAAGCAGTCGCCGCCACTCAGCATCCATGTCATTTGGCATGCCAACAGTTGGTGTTCCAGAATCTATGGATATAGAATCCCCTAATGACGAAAAAGACTCCGAAAAACCACCCAAGGTTCCAATCCGCCGACTTGCTTATCTCAACAAACCAGAATTACCCGTGATCATACTTGGTGCTATAGCTGCAATTGTCAACGGAACAATCTTCCCTATTTTTAGTATCTTGCTTTCTAGCATGATCAAGACGTTTTATGAACCGCCTCATAAAATGAAGTCAGACTCAAAATTCTGGGCCTTAATGTTTGTCGTCCTTGGAGTAGTATCATTTGTAGCTTATCCCGGGAGATCATATTTGTTTGCTATTGCAGGGTCTAAGTTAATAAAAAGGATCAGAGCACTATGCTTTGAAAAGGTGATAAATATGGAGGTTGGTTGGTTTGATAAGCCGGAAAACTCGAGTGGTGCAATTGGTGCAAGGTTGTCAGCTGATGCAGCCAATGTTCGCGGTTTAGTTGGTGACGCGCTTGCTCAACTTGTTCAAGATTCGGCATCAGCAATTTCTGGTTTGGTGATAGCGTTTACAGCATGTTGGCAATTAGCACTTATTATTCTTGTACTCATTCCTTTAATGAGTGCTAATGGATATGTTCAAATGCAATTTATGAAAGGGTTTAGTGCTGATGCTAAGTTAATGTATGAAGAAGCGAGTCAAGTAGCAAATGATGCAGTTGGGAGTACAAGGACCGTTGCCTCGTTTTGTGCTGAAGAAAAAGTTATGAAACTTTATCAAGATAAATGTGAAGGTCCGAAAAAATCCGGGATTAAACAAGGTTTAATCAGTGGGATCGGGTTTGGGGTATCGTTTGCTCTACTTTTTTGTATGTATGGAGCCAGTTTCTACGTTGGTGCTCGGTTTGTTGAGGCAGGATATACTAATTTCACAGATGTTTTTCGGGTATTTTTTGCTTTGACAATGGCGGCGTTAGCAATCTCTCAATCAAGCTCGTTTGCACCCGATACAAGCAAAGCAAAAGGTTCTGCGGTATCAGTTTTCGCGATCCTTGACCGAAAGTCAGAGATCGACCCAAGTGATGAATCAGGTACGACACTGGATACTGTGAAAGGGGAAATCGAGCTACGTCACATTAGCTTTAAATATCCAACAAGACCCGATGTAGAGATATTTCGTGATCTATGCTTAACAATCCACAGTGGCAAAACCGTCGCTTTGGTTGGTGAGAGTGGAAGCGGAAAATCAACGGTTATTTCACTTCTTCAAAGGTTTTACAATCCGGATTCAGGGTCTATTACACTAGATGGAGTCGAGCTGAAAAAGTTTCAACTAAAATGGCTAAGGCTGCAGATGGGTCTAGTGTCTCAAGAACCCGTGCTATTTAATGACACAATCCGCGCCAACATTAGTTATGGAAAAGATGGTGAAGCAACCGAACAAGAAATCATAGCTGCTTCTGAATTAGCAAACGCGCATAAATTCATTAGCGCGTTACACCAAGGCTATGATACAGTTGTAGGGGAGCGCGGTGTACAAATGTCGGGTGGACAGAAGCAAAGAGTCGCAATTGCTAGAGCCATTGTGAAGAGTCCTAAGATACTACTGTTAGACGAGGCTACAAGTGCGCTTGATGCTGAATCAGAAAGAGTGGTTCAAGACGCGTTGGACAAGGTGATGGTTAACAGGACCACAGTTGTTGTTGCTCATCGGTTGTCAACTATTAAAGGAGCGGATGTGATTGCAGTCGTGAAGAATGGAGTCATCGTCGAGAAAGGTAAACATGAACATTTGATCAATATCAAGGATGGATTCTATGCGTCGTTAGTAGCGCTTCACATGAGCTCTTCGAATTAGTTATGTCACTTTATTTTTTGTAACACGAGTTGTATTGTATTTTGTTTTTGTAATATTGGAATATATATGGAAATCGAAATAGGTTCTTGATTGCACGAAATTTGTACGGTTTTGAAGAATATCACTGGCAGATTAGTTCAACTAAAATGAGATGAATAAAACAGATAAGCAGTTTCATTTAACCATTTATAGATCTGACGACGCTTACTTAGGGGGTGTTTGGATATGCATTTTAATACCGCACATAAACAGTTTAGATGACATTTGTGATTGCTTCTTCAGATTGCTTTGGATAGAAATCAAGGGTGCGTTGTAAGTGCGTTTAAAGCATGATTTGTTTGTATGAGGATATCAGCAGGAGAATGTGTTTGTATAACATTAAAAAAGAAACGCAAGTATGGTTTATCATATCTTAAACGATATAAGGATCATTTAACCACATAATGACATAAGCACAAACAAACATGTAAAAACAATGTCTGAAAAATATGTAGCATATAATCCATTTACAATCTCATAAGATTCCATAAATGACATTACAAATAATATTAAAGCAGTAATTGTTCCACACCTTAGCTACAAAATAAGCCCCTCCCTCCTTAGGTAACGTATCACTTTGTAAATCCACACGTTGAAATGTGGCCATCTTTTTATTAACTTTCGTCAGAATATATATGTAAATCCGAGTGATCAAGCAAAAGTAGGGATTCCTTGTAAGATCCAATGAAGAATGTGCCTTCTTTTCCAGAAATCCCAAGGTTCTTGATTTGTTGTGAGCAGGGGTCGTAAACATCAAGTGTCCTAAACATTTCGGGCTTGTTTCGAGTTTCAAATATAGCTTCACCATTCTTCCTAAACCCCAATAATTTAGAAAATAGTGTGCCAAATGAGAATAGCTTTGTAAACGACGAATCATGCTCCATCACCCATACACTACAACGAACTGCATCCTCCACCATAATGTATTCAAACACAACAAGAGACCCCCTTAGCTTAGAAACAGACACGTGCGTATACCTTAATAGCTCTTTTGTTAAGCTGTCCGGTAGGTCTACCACTTTAAGGGCCCGTTTGGTTGGTGTGTTTTAGATTTGATTTTGGGATTGATGGTGAAAAAAATTGTTTGGTTGATATAAGTGGGTTTTGAAAGTGGAGCCAACCCCTCAAACGAGGGGATACTCGAATCCAACGGGGGTGGGTTGGTTTTCTGACAATTGTACCACTCAACTATCTTTTTATTTTATTCTCCCTTTCTTTCATTTGTTTGTAACCACAAACTTTCTGACCTTTGTACTGTCTAACTCCTTTTTTTTCTTTCAGTTGGTTGTATGCACAAAAAGACAAGCACCCATTTATTATTTTAGTAATAAAATAATTATAAATCTCAACCCTATTTTATATCCTAACATACAAAACAAACAACTTTTAACACTTTTTAAATTCAAATCCAAATCCAAATCCAAAATTCAAATCCAAATCCAAATCCAAATCCAAAATTCAAATCCAAATCCAAATCCAAATCCAAATCCTAATCCTAATCCTAATCCTAATCCTAATCCTAATCCCGACTATAAACCAAACGGGCCCTAAATTCTTTGGTAATCAAATCAAATGACACAACCATATGATTTTTGGTATAGTTTTCATCATCATCAAAAGTTGCATCAGTAGCACCCCAATAAATAAACCTATCCATAACAACCTGAGTTGATAGTTTATTAAGTGTAATTGATTGACGAGGCAAATTACCACTTGGAATCACATTCCAAACCCCCGAACTTAATGTAAAAACTTCAACATGCCAAGGCATGTTAACTGCATGTAAAACCTTAACAACGGTAGGGTCACGAGATACGGGACAAACCCCGAAACCGTATATAATGCGACTATAAGTATGAGGGTCATATCCAGGGACGTCAATACCAAATGATTTTCCGATACAAGGGTTCCAAATAACAAGCATCTTTCCATAATTATCTTTATGATTATCATAACATGACAAACAAAGTAATCCATGACACGCGCCAACAACCTTTAAAGCAGGATATTGTTTAAGTAAAGGAGACACAACAAGAGATGGAGCAAACTCTTGTTTTTGTACCTCAAAAGTTTCATTGTTATCATCGTCTACAAAACAAATGAGTTTTGCCTCAGTTGCTAAATCAGCTATGTACATAAGAATACGACTACGTGGTTGCGTGTGGCGGGCGCCGTAACCTTTGATAAACTCAGAACTGTCAATGAAAGATTTCCATGGTTTCGAAACTGACCTGAATCAAATCAATGACTTGATATTAGAAACTTTTTTGATGATTTGCATCTGGATATCAAATGGGATGTTATCTGACATTTTGAAAAGGCTTTTTCTAGGGTTTATGTTAACTTTTGAAATAGGTTGAATTAATGAAAACTGAAAAGTGGGTTTTGAAGAGGAGGTGATTTTGGATCTGGGTTTTGAAGGGCGCCGTGTGCCGTCGTGATACGTCTGAGATGTAGTGGTTGTATGGTGGTGTCAGGTGTGTGTTGTGTAATTGGAAGATGAAGTTCAATATTTGGGGGCGTTACTGGAATATTTGATACATTTATCGGGTACGGACCGGGTAAACCCGTATTAATAGTTAGTGAACAATTGTGTTTTATATATTTATGGGAATTGATACCTACATCACATTTTTTTATGCATGCGTCACAACTTGTGAATTACAGTTTGTACCATACAATATTGTAATGTATAAATTGTGGTATATGCACAAAAAATTATGGTGTGAGTATCTATATTTTGTTCTTACAAAATGTCTTACTCACTAGATGCTGGCAAATGTTAGAACAGACGGTTTGAATGCAGAGAGAGAATGAGTGAAAAAAACTATATAATATTTACTATGTGTTGGAGGATTTGTAGGAATAAAAAGTAAGAAGTTGTTACAAAGCTCTTATAGTATATAAACTCATGCATACACGAGTTTTTTATGATTAAAATTGATTTAGTTTTATAAAGATATCATAAAAATTATTTAATTTTAAAGTCTGAACTTCTTATCGGTTTGTGTTTGCATATCCCGGTAAACGTTACTTCAATTTGATATTTATATTGTGTATCCATCTTTAATGCGAAACATTATGTAATGTTATTCTTTCACTTTAACATGACACACTAACAATCGTTAAGTCTTCCCTCATGAGGGTAAAAATGTAATGGTCAAGTTACTTTTCATTTTCTCTTATTATTATATATTTCCTATTTCCTTTCTCATTATAGAAACATTCGAAGTACCTCACATGCAAAATTCATTATTTTGTCAATCAATCAACTGGCCAAAATATCATTTTGCCTACACTAAACCACAATCATCTTGTCAAAGAAAAAAAATTGCACCATTAGAGCATTCCCAACAATAACTTGGGCTATTTCACAACACCATCCACGTCAGCGCCACATCAGCTTTAACATTTCACCTTAACATCCCAAAAAAACACCCACATAATAACATTAATAACATTCCCAACAATTTACAAAAACAACCCCTCATTTAAGGCATAAATGAAAAGAAAAAAAATAAAAATAAAAAATAAGCAAATAACAAGGCAAATTCTCGTGAATGCAGACTAACAAATAACGCTGCGGTTCCAATGGTTAACGCCAATAACGGGCGTTATTTAGCCTTCCAACGCCGTTATTGCGTTACCATTAGCAATGCTCTTACCAAGGCCATCATTTTGGTACAATTAAATGGAAAGGGTCGAAAGGGAATTCGGTGCTTTCCCTTGTTTGTCTTATCCAATGAATGGAATTAAAGAATAAAAATGGCATTTTTTTCCACTGTTTTGATTCTTTAAAAAACTAACGAGTACTCGTGCTTAGAAGCAATGCATGTCTTTTCTGCAAAATTCCGATGACTCATAAGTTTCTTTCAACAAACTGTATTTGTAGCGTTAGAGAATCATTTTCGAATAACTATAATCTAGATGCGTAGTTGCATAACAGCAGAAATATACAGTTTTCAAAAAAGTTACGTAGAGTCGATTTAAGTGTGAGAGTATATTTTCTAGCGTAGTGATTGGCATGACTAATTCATGTGCCTAATTTGATGCCTAACAAGGATCTTGGAACACATGGCAAAATCAATAGTAAATAAGAGGAGTGAGAATAAGTGGAATACATGTGTCACTAAATGAATAGATTAGGCATGAAATTAGTCACATGAATTAAGCATCTCAATCATTTTCCTATTTTCTAATAGGATTGTTTTAAGTTATTTAGATTTTAGTAATAATAGCTTCAACCATTACAAAAAGCAACGGTATTATGTAGTTGTCAATATTATATTGTAGTTTAGAGGTATTGCCAATGTGTGATCGCATTTCTTTTTTTTGCGTGTAATTTAGGCAGGATATATATATATATAAATATATATATATATATATATATATATATATATATATATATATATATTTAATGTGTAGCGTTTATCATTTGGTGTGTGCCTTTTAAACTTGTAACCTTACAAATTTGATATCACCATAATAAGATTATCTTGTATTATCAATTTGCATAGATATTTAAGTATTTTTCAAAGTTATTTGTTTGGGGTTCAAAGCTATTTGTTTGGGGTACAAAGAATTATCACTAAAGATAACAATACTATTTAATTTTTGTGACTCCAATAAACTTACATAACCTTATTTATATACTGGACAAAGGGCTATACAATATATATTAACTTTTAAAAGACGATTCATATATGCTAGTCCCTTAAGTGGTGCAAGACGAACATTTTCTAAAATAACATTATACAAATGACAAAATACATGTGTCAAAGAAAATAAACAATAAAAACTACAATTACTTTGTCTCTCATTTTTTCAAATTTGTCACGGGTTCCAAAACTACTCATCATTTCTCATATAATTTTGTCAAATATGAAACCTGCCGACCCGCTGGTTCAACTCGTTGAACCGCTCCGGTCAAAAAACAGTCGATGAACCGAAGTCAACCCAAAGGTGGGTCGAAAACAAATAAATTAAACCGGGTCAACCTGCCGGGTTTGAAGCGCCCCGGCTCGGTTTTCGATGTGTATTAATAGTTTGCTTTTGAAATATATGTCTTCAACATTTTCGCTTTTAGTTTCAACTTTTCACTTTTTGGTTTTTCCTTTATATATAGTAATAGCAGGGTGCCGGCGCGTTTCGGCGGCAGGTACTTTGTCACGATTAACCGGAGAAATAGATCTCGATGAGACCTGATTCACCAGTTTGTATCGGTTTCAACGGGTCCTCTCTGTTCGTTTTTGGATGGCTTTAATTGGTTAGCCAAACGGCTGCACACGGTTCCTCGCTGAACACGCTTGGTCCGGCCCGGTTTTCAAAACTATATGTACTATCAACTTGTTAGCTTGTATGAAGTTTTGTGTGTTTTATTAATTTGTATAATGTGTACAATAACATGTACTTTTCATTTTAAGGGGTTTTAAAAATAACATTAATTAGTGTGTTTAATTATTTTATATTTTGGATTATGTGATAGCTTCTTTAAATTGTACGTTACGGAAATTTTATTGTACCTTTTAGTAAGGGGTGTTTTAATTTGTTGTTTTTAATTTGGTATATGTGCTTTTAATTAGTTGTACAATGTGAATAAATTATTGTACATTTAAGTAATTGGGTGTTTTAATAAGATTCTTAATTACATTATGCATTTCTCTCTTCATTGACCAATTTCAACTTTTCAACAATTCACCTTTGACTGTTTTTCTATTATATGTAGTATAAAAGCGGAGAATGAAGAGAATGGACGATTTAAACATAATGCATCACAAGTGTAATGCTATGTGAGAATCAAAAGGCATTAGAAAAAGGAGAGGTTTAAAAACTAAAAGTCATGTGTACGGCACATGCTTTGTCATTGTTGATTATATGCACAAAACCTAAATCGGGTTTTGTCTCTCACGACTGGGATTCAAATCTCCATCGCCGGCTAACCTGCATCACCTTAATTGTTCTTGCTTTCATGAATAAAACATGGGGTCAATTGCTTGGAAAAACATTAATTGATACTATAAAAGATTCTAACCTCTCGTGAAACTTAAAACACTCTGTGTATCAAGGTTCCAAACACCATAATAACACACAAGATATTCAAACATTCTTTCTGGCAGTAAAATTATCATAAGGATATCCCTTTATGGCTAGTCCACGATGAATTATTGATGCTTATTTAGGAAATAACATTATCATTGATGGATGCTTATTTAATTGGCGTTAACTCACTGCTGTTTGGAGTGGCGGGTGCTGCTGTTTGGGTGTTAATTCGTTGTTGTTTTAAATGTTGATTGTGTCACAATTCTCAATTTCAGGTCATTTTACAAACTTTGAAATTTTTACTATTCATCTCGGGAATTTACTATTCATTGGTTACTATTCATCATTTTACTATTCATCGTTTTTGAGGTCGATTTGATATTTTGAGAGGTTATTTCAAAATTATACTATTCACAAAACACTATTCATTCCCGGAGAAAAATTTATATTCACGATTATTATTTATCATTTTTGTAAACTAGGTTTATGAGTATCGAATTCGCGTAACCGTGAAGGTTAGGTTGCGTATTCATGGAACATCATTAAGAACATTTCATATAGACTAGAGTTAGTCTACATATCATCCGTAACATCATTTTCATATTAGTTCATGCATGGGTTTGCATATTTCAGTAACGTATATTTTTGTTATAAAATAAACGCTATCGTATGATCATTTATTTTGAATATTCGATCCGAAACTTCCAACAGTTGTCCTGATATATTTTTATACTCATTTTAGGACTATAAAAATTATATTATTAGTTTACCTGATGTTTTGAATTTATTTTGGTATATAAATTGTTATATATATATATATATATATATATATATATATATATATATATATATATATATATATATATATATATATATATATATATATATATTTGACGGTTTTCGTAAATTCCATTCGATAATTATTATTTCACTCAATACTTGCGAGAAATTTATTTTTATAATTTTTATGACTTCGATATATTTTATTTTGTTCCGTTAAAATCGATTTCTAGTTAACGCTACACTTAATAATTATTTATATGTACAAAATACTCAATATACATAACATTATATACATTTAAATCATCAAAATACAAAATCTATCTACCCAAACCACCCTTGCCGACCCCCTTGTCATCATTTTTACTAAATATCTTTACCAAATAAATGGACACATACTCAAAGTTAGCTAGTTAATGTATTATACATGATATTTTCTAAACTAAAACACATACAAACACAAAATAAAATGTGAAACAAAGCAAAAACTCTCTCCTTTCTTCTTTGATGGTCGGCCAAGCAAGAACACAAGGAGAAACCAAGAATTTTTCAAGATCAAAGTGATTACACAACTCTAGTATACTTCTATATTAGGTTTTGAAATAAAAACCAAGAAGTAATTAAGTACCTTGTTACTTTAAACCTCATCATACTACTAGTAAGCTTCTCATAATTTTTACTACTCTTTCATAATCATACTTGATCTATTTTATCATTCTAGTACAAAAATATGCAAGTATTATATGTATTCATACCACTTTTTACTTGTTTTTCCTACTTATTATGAGTTTTTAATCATCCTATAATTATTCCCATGAACTCTATCATTTTTGGAGAAGTTTAGGAACCTATGACACCCTAAGAAGGTGTATGGTATGTTTAGAATAGTTTTGGTGTTGATTGGAAAGGGTTAGAACAAGTTCTACACTATAAAAATCATTTTTCGACAACATATAATTAAGGGCTGTCCATTTTTATAAAATCTGGAAATTTCAGCAGGTCATAGATTATTTTGGTTTATATTTTCAGAAAATATACTTTAAATCGAAACCGTGGTCGCTTGAACGGGTTAAAACGGGTTTATAACGAAGAAGTTACGCAATTTTTAAGTTTTGCGACGAAAACTAATTTTCTGAAATTATACAAGCTGTCAAGGTGTTTTTAAGGGGCAAAATCGAGTTTTAAACATAATCTAAATGAGTCGATTTATCAAAAATATATTAGTATACATTAACACGAAACTAAGGACATATAAAACGTAGAAAACGGAGCTATAACGACGAAGTTACAAGCGTTTGATATATGGCTATCGTAGCTATTATTTTCACAAATAATAACACTTACATATTTTCTATTAAACCAAAATAGTTATCGCAAGTGACCATGTTTGGAGCCGTTTTTCATATCGATAGAGTACGTTTGAGAAAATAATGTCTTCAAGTAAAAGTGAGTTCGCCTATCCTATTTTCCAAAATGATCAACCGTTCGTCAAACGAAGTTATAACGAATAATATACGACCACTCAAACTTTTCCGAAAATTTCTCATAAACTATATTTTCTTGATTTATTACTTAACGACTATCATAGGATGTTGTTTTAATGTAAATACTTGTAAAGTAGTATTTTATAAACTTGACAATATGACACAAACGTATATTTCGACGATACACTTCATCTTCAAAAATGTACAAGTAGTATGGATATCATTTGAGTTTGCATGCACGACATTGTTTCATGACTTACATTAGAACATATCATTCATATTAGGTTGCAGATAAAGATTGCACCTCATTTCAGTGTATCCACTTTTGTCATCATAATCATTGCATCATGTGAGTTCGTATCCACACTTTTACTCGTTTAATTGTTTTATAAACTCTTTGGGGAAGATACATGCTCAACTACTTGCTTTTACTTTAAACTATCAAGAACTTGTTAATCTTTTGTTTCACTCTTTATGCTCGTAAGTAGATTATGCCCGAACTAAATTGATTACTATGTTATGAACACTATTATTTGAACCCTTGCCTTGATTTTGAACCCTTCGACATATATATTTGAACTTTTTTAAATTAATTTGGACCTGTTAACATATATTTGAACACTTTGAACTTGATTTGAACCATTTGACATATAGTTGAACTCTTTTAACTTGTAAAGGACCCTTTTGATATACTTTGAACTTGTTTGACTTGATTTTGAACCCTTTGACTATTTTGAACCTTTTGATATGTTTTGAGCTCTTTGACTGTTTTGAACTTTTGAGCTCGACTTAAACTCTTGAACTTAATTACGAACTTTTGAATGGAACACTTGAACTTAATTATGAACTTATGATTTGTATTAATGAACCGTACTAACTTTTTATTACGTCTCCCCATGTTACGGAGCGTTATCGACTTAAAGTCTCCCTGTTAGGGCAAAAGTCTCCCATGTTTGGAGCGTTCTTAATTATATATAATAGTTGTATGATGTATTGTTCGTACATTCGCATTGTTAGTCTCCTATCAGTAGGTAGTATGGATAACGCTATTAGAGGTCGACCAACCTCTCGTTCACTATGTTACGGGACACATATTATTTATTTTAGGGGCTTTGCCTGGCATACATTATTATATACGTGGTGCTATATTATGAACTATTATGACAACGTATACTTGACTACTAGACATTCTACTTTGGCGGTGGGTTGTGAACACACGGGTTCAGTAAGTTTTGTATGGGCGGAACTTGGGCGGTGGATTTACAATGCCTGCTTTGTGGACTATTCTCAATGACCAAAAACTTTGCCTTTCTTAGCGTGAGCGTTCTTTAAAGGCTTTTCATGATAAACTAAACTCTATGAACTCACTCAACAATTGTGTTGACATTTTTAGCATGTTTTATCTCAGGTATCTAAGGCATTCACTTCATGGCATGCATGTGGGCTTATCATAGAGTCGCGATGACGACGCGTCTCACATATATTTTATGCACTTAACTATCGTTTGATTATAACAAACTTATTTTGGTACATTGGAAATCTTTTGGGACCTATATTTTGTAAACTCGGATTATTTTACTCAATCAAACGATGTATTTTCCAAACGACACTTTAGGTCGTTCAATATAACTCCATGCGTGATGCTATGGCGGTCATCCCCGTGTATTCCATTCCACGTCAAAGCTAATTTGGGGTGTGATGTGACATTGCTTCTGTTCGGATGTTAATTCGCTGTTGTTTTAAGTGTTAGTTATTGCTTTTCGGGTGTCGATTTGCTTTCTTTCGAGTTCCAATTGTTGTTATGTTGTTCATGTGTCGGTTTGCTAATGTTTCGAGTGTCATTTGTTGTTGTTCGGGTGTCACGTTGATGATTTTGCAAGTATCGTCATTCGTTGTTTCTGGTGTTAAGCTGGTGTTGTTCACGTAGAAATTTGCTCATGTTCGCGGTGTCTACTTGATGTTGTCCTCGTCTGGATAATCAACTCTTCCGAGTTCATTTTTTGTGTCTCGTAAGAACACTTTTGATTATGTGTTCTACTTATTGAGGCTTTATGCTAACGATACTATATTTGCTATTATAAGAAAATGCAACGCATCAATACTGGAAAATTGTTTTATGTTATATTGTGCTTTCACAATTTTGGAAATCAAATGTTTGTTGATTAAAGGTGATGTACGGATTTACATTTTGATTCCTTTAAACCTCCATTCTATGATCATACCAAACAGTAGAAAAACAAAAGTAACATATTTCTTTATTAGATTACATGATAGTACCAAACAGTAGAATTGAGTTACATTCTTTTTGTTTATTTCCTTTCTCTGTGACTCTATTCCCTACTGTGATTTTATTCTTTTTGATTCAGTTGTATCAAACACCACCTAAGGGGGCGTTTGGTACGTAATTAGTTGTTATTAAGTTGTAATTGTATCAGATTACTGTTAGATCATGTTTGGTTGGCAAGGTGAAAGAATTATAGTGGGTTACATTTAATTACTGTTTAGTTTGCATTGTAATTATAATTAATATAATATTACAAATTACATCAGTGAGGGAATCTAGATAGTAGGAAGTTGGGTGGAAAGTTTTGAATTAAATAATTAATTAATAATTTATTAATTTAATAATAATAATAAAACTAATAAATAATAATAATAATAAATAATAATAATAATAATAATAAATAATAATAATAATAATAATTAATAATATTAAAATAATTATAATAAAAAAAAATAATAATAATAATAATAATAATAATAATAATAATAAAATAATAAAAATATAATATTAATAATAATAATAAAATAATAATAATAATAAATAAAATAATAATAATAATAATAATAATAATAATAATAATAATAATAATAATAATAATAATAATAATAATAAAAATAATAATAATAAATTAAAAAAATAATAATAATAATAAAATAATAATAATATAATAATAATAATACAAAATAAATAATAAAATAAAAATAATAATAATAATAATTAATAATGTATAATAATAATAATAATAAATAATAAATTAATAATAATAATAATAATAATAATAATAATAATAAATAATGTATTATTATTGTTTTATTATTTATGATTATTATTAATTATTATTAATTATCATTTTTTATTATTAGTATTCTATTTATTATTATTATTAATATTATGATTATTATTATGATTATTATTATTATTATTATTATTATTATTATATTTTATTGAACATCACTTTATTAAAAATTTCAAAGAAATTAGTGGGAAATTTTAAGAAATAGAAACTACTCTATAATAGCTAAACTAATACGTTAAAAATATGAATCGCAGACACGAGCACCAATATCTTGAGTCGAGGAGAAAAGTCTAATACGCTTTAGTAAGGTTACCGCCTCTTCTCAAGTTCTCCAATGAAGAAAAGGGGAGGAATCCATATCCGATGTCGCGCATTTAGCCATCTTGACACGTTTACGTCGTGCGGCCTCACTAACGCCGCATACAGCACAAAATCAAGCAACCCCGATTGCGTCGGGGAGACGAACCTGTAAGATCAACACAAACATCACGCCGCCATCCCAGAATAAAGCAATATATCGGCCGTCGCGAAGTGCGTCCATATCTCCATGAAGCCCAATATCCACCTCCTACGAGCGAAATCCGGACCGAGAGCATATATCAACAAGAACATCCGCGTACAATGTTATGGCGATGTTTAATGCCAACAATACCCGCATGGCTGCATGATCCCCATAAATATCTCCAGGTAAAACCTTAGAACATGCACGGTGCTTGAAACGGTGAAAAAGGGAACACCGGTCGGTAACAACACACAACGATAAGTCTGGCGTTCATAGTTTGTCCCAATCAGGATATAAGAGCCACAAAGCCATCGGTATGATCCTCCTTTAGTGAGCTCCATAACGCCATGGGAGATAGATGGACGTAGATTCAACATTTTGGGTAACCCGATCGATATATATCTGATTTCTTCATAAGTTTGGGGGCGTGACCCGCTGGGAGTTACTCAAAAGGTCAATATCCATATTTGCATTAAAAGTACATAGAGCATCATCAAAAGAGGGACCAGTAGTCACAATACCAGCACTTTGGAGAAGCTTAGTCTGCAGACTAGCAGATTGAAGTCTCGAAGCAAGAAAAGCATAGTATTATTACTATTATTACTATTATTATTATTATTATTATTATTTTATTTTTGTTATTAATATTATTAATATTATTATTATTATTATTATTTTATTATTAATATTCTTTTTTATTACTATTTTATTATTATAATAATTATTTATTTTTAATATTATTATTATTTTATTATTATTATTATTACTATTTATTATTATTATTATTATTTGATTACTATTATTATATTATTATTTTATTATTATTATTATTATATTAAATTTTTAAGTTTTATAAAAAAAATTGAATTACATTACGTTCTTGAGTCAACCAAACACATTGACAGATTTTATCAATTACAATTACAACACATAACAACTACAACACATTCTTTAAAAATTACAATTTCATCGAATTACAATTCCTTCCAAATATTACAAATCCTTCAAAAACATTCCGTGAACCAAACGCCCCCTTAATACCCTTTTTACATTTCATTATCACTTTTATAGGCAAAACTAAAGTGGGGCCCAAAGTACACATATCCAAAATTTTGTAGAGTCAAAACAGACTAAGGGTGGAGGGAGGTTTTGAACCTATCTACACAAGGTCTTGTCCATATCCAATAAAACCATTCCAAGCTATCCAAATCACTACTACTTAACACTACTTAACTAATGGGAGTGGTTTTGTACCATTCATTTTTTTTAAATACATAAAATCACATACAATATTTATAATAAAAACATACCATTTAATTAAAAATAAAAAACATTACATAATACTTTAAAAAAAAACATAACATAATACTTAAAAATAACTAGATTAAAATAAAAAAGTCATTAATCATGAGATCGCAAGTGTTCTACGTCTCCGTGAGATCATATCGAAGACGGTCATGGAGAAATTCGTCTAGAACTAACTCCACACTGCTTGTCGAAGCGTCGAGTGGTACGGACCGTGGATCCATTATATGAGCCGTTGAGATTGCCCCCCAGCGTTTATAACCATATTATGCAAAATATAACACACGCATGAACCTGATTGGCAATTTGGCGCTTTGCATAGCTGAGTGGTCGTTCAAGAATTTTCCATTTTCCTTTGAGAGCACCAAAAGCTCTCTCGGCATCCTTTCTCGCTCCCTCTTGTAACTTCGTAAATCTCTTTTCCTTTGGGTCGCTTGGATACGGGTATGCTTTAACAAGTGTGGACCACTTAGGATAGATTCCATCTGCCAAATAGTAGCCGCGTTTGTAAAGGCGTCCATTCACGTGGAATGAACTATTCATCGCCGTTCCATTTCGGTATGTAAAGATACAAGTCGGTGATGCAATACGTTGATATCGTTGTTTGACCCTGGTGGACCAAACAAAGCATGCCAAATCCACATATCTTGTGACGCCGTGACTTCAAGCATAATAGTGGGAACACCATAGTCACCTCCGTGTATTGCCCTCTCAATATGTCAGGACAATTTTCCATCCGGCGTGAGATTGCCCTCCCCAGCGTTTTATAACCCACTATTTGCAAAAAGGGCTTTTCTCCATCCGATTTTTTAAAGTAATCGTCGTTGTACTTTGTGTTCAACGAACCAATCATTCTCTAAAGTTTCAAGACCTATATCCCGATGGCGATTTACGCTAGTTAGGCTAGAGCTTGCCGTGTCTTCATATCTTGGCCGCTAGTTGAAGCATATTTTGCAACGAGCTACCGTGGATATCTCGTCGGTGAAGAAGGAACAACGTAATCGCGGAAGAATCGGTAGCCATTTTTTTGGATAGATTATTTAGTGTGTGTGTTTTTTTATATGTAAAGGGTAATTATTTTTTTGAGATGAAAATTGAGGTGAAAGATTAGTTTAAATAGGAATTTTTATTTTTTTTATTTATTTTTTTTTTATTTTGGGTCATAGCCGTTGGATAACGGCTCAAAGTTTAGCAACGTACACATTTTTGCAACGTTCACCTTCGGTTTCTGAACTCGCAAATCCAACCCGAGAGCCTTACCCGAGCTCGGCGGAATGGTGTAGCCGCTCGGTGAAGTGAAGCCGCCCCCCTACCCGAGAGCCACTCCGTGGTACCTAACTGAGAAAAGCGTGTAAAACGTAAACGAAAAGAGACGTCCAAATGAAACGTCATGAAATTAAAGGCGAAAACGGCTAGGTGACAGCCGGCAACACAAACCGAGGAATATTTTAAAACTTAAATGATGAAGATTTTGAAATAAATTGGAGAGAGATTGTATACGGCAGAACCATATGCCACACGAACATTAACAGTGTAGCAGGCTTGTGGACGAAAAACTACTACTTGTCCTTCAATTATTCGCATGGATACCCACATTGAAGAGACTTGTTGCAAATTTAATAGGCAGTAGCTGTTGGAAACACGAGGTCCTTTTAGGCTTACAAAGAGAGGAATACTTAGGGAGGAGGGAGTGGTCATCTAATACCCTATGTGTCACATCACCTGTATTTAATAAAAACCTTATAACTCAAAACTACCCAATTTTACCCTAACACTAACTTAAATGGAGGAAGTGGTCACCTAGTACCCGGATTTTTTTTTTTTTTTTTTTTTTTTTTACATAAAATCACATACAATATTTAAAATAAAAACATACAATTTCATTAAAAAAAAAAACATTACATAATACTTAAAAAAACTACAAAAAAAAGTATAGCTTAAGGGTGGACGGAGTGGAGTCGGGTACTCCATCGAGTTCGGTTAGGGTATTAAATCACTTACCCCTTAGGTACTTGAAAATTTGAAAGAAATCGAGTTGGGCCAGTGATAACTGATGCTTTGTTCTCTTTTTTTTCTTTTATGAAATATAGTGTTAGGGTATGATGGTACCACTCTCAGTCTAGTTAGGGTAGTGTTAGGGTAGTATTGATGTAGTTTTGAGGTGGAAGGTTTTTATTGGATAGAGGTGATGTGGCACCCCCAGGGTATTAGGGTATTCTACCACCACTCCTTCCTCCCTAAACAAATAATGTAATTGCAAATAATAAAGTATAGATTATGTAAAATAAAAAGTATAGATTATGTAAAATAAAAAATATAGCTTGTACGGCGCAGAGTAGTGTAGTTGAAAATACTGGTAGTGTTCATTGTTTTCCACTTGGTATTCAACGAATGAAAAGTTCGTGAACTCGAACCCATAGTTGCCTCGTAATGTTTGAGAATCCGTTTCCAAAACCGTGGACTTTTGTTCATTCACAGAAACACCACATTCGGAGATTTGAATCCATGCTTTCGCCAAAACCTCCTCTTGTGCCGTGACCAAAGTTCACGGCTCCTTCGTGAAAGCTTTTCTTCTATCTCGGATCAACTTCTTGAACTTCCTCATCTTCGTCTTCTTCGTTTGGTAGTGGTTGTGTTTTGGTGCGTACTCTACGTCTGCATCAATGTTTTCGAACGGGGAGAACTCGCTTGTAGTAGTGATGTTGTAGTGTTGTGGATTCATTTGAGGAGGACTCATATTATATTGGTAAAATTGTGGAGATTGGGGTTGTGGAACGTAAAATTGATTCGGGGATGGTTGAGAATAAAATTGGCTAAATCCTAACGGAGTTTGTTGTGGTTGATTCGGGGATGGTTGAGACCGACCTTGACGCGAGGTGAAAGTTTTTTTTACCTCTTCTTGGATCCATGGTTTTGAGTTTTTGAAAGATTAGCGTGTGTTTTATTTGTGGTTTTGTATTGTTATTTTGAAAAATAAGTTGAAAAGGTTTGGTTTTAAAGGGGATTTTTTTTTTTTTTTTTTATTATTGGCTAAAACTAGCCGTTACCTCCCAACGTCCACTTTTTTTCAAATGGAAACACTTCAACAAGCTCGGCTTCGTATACCGAAATTGCTACCCGATTTTGCTACCCTATGAGGTGGCGTGTTATTCCGCTCGGTGGGAGTCCCGAATCCCTTACCCGAGACCACTCCCTCCTCCCTTAGAGAAAGTTTACAATGTTATTGAATTGCTTAAGCTTTGCTTCATATTTACATATGCATCACCCTAACATTTATTTATACTATTCCATGGAATGTTTTAGAAACGAGATATTTTCATGAATATTCTACTACGGTCTAGATACTTCTTACATCATCTTGATCATTTCTAATACATCATTTCTAATACATCATCATCCTTATCCTAATTCTAGATAATTCCTACTAGATAAGTTTATCTTAATATTTCTAATACAACATTCTAGATATTTCACATGGATATTATCTAAGAGGATTCTACGAGTTTTTAGAAGCTTCTTTATAATCGGCTCGGGCTTTCATTGATAGTCGATCTTTATTGGCTAAATCAAGTTTATGATCCAACACTAGTCTCGAAAAAGAAGTATTCTTCAAACACTCAACCATCGAATTAATTACATAGATATTCGCATTCACAGGCTGAGCACTCATTCAAGGCCCCCTAAAGCCTGAGAAAAGAGAAACAAATGCATGGTAGTTCCAAACTTCCAATAATCATTAGTTAAATTTGATGAAAGTTGTACTAGTATTTTGCTGAATCTTTCTCATGGCTTAATATATGAGAGAGTCGTGCAGGAGGCGTTGGATAGGATAATGGTGAACATAAGAACTGTTATTTTAGCACATCGTTCGAGTACAGTCAGAAATGCTGATATGATTGCTGTCATTCATCGCGGAAAGATGGTTGAGAAAGGTAAATTTTCACTTATTCTAACTTTTGTTATTTCTTTGGTCATTTCAGACCCAAGTTGTTACTTTTTAATGCAAAATTCTATTCCATAATCACAAGTTTAACATTTAAATAATGATGATAATTCGGGATCACATTCAGAGCTGATCCAAGATCCCGAAGGAGCATACACACAAACTCATCAAGCTACAAGACATCAACGGTGATTCAAAACAGCACACCTCAGAAGAACAAGATCTCAGAAGACTATCAAGTCAAAAAACATCCTACCAACGGTCAATAAGCCGAGAGTCATCCAGCAGTCGCCGCGCTCATTTGGCATTCCAACAGTTGGTGTTCCAGAATCTATGGATAAAGAATCCACTAATGATGAAAAAGACTCCGAAAAACCACCCAAGGTTCCAATCCGCCGACTTGCTTATCTCAACAAACCAGAATTACCCGTGATCATGCTTGGTACTATAGCTGCAATTGTCAACGGAACAATCTTCCCTATATTTAGTATCTTGCTTTCTAGCATGATCAAGACGTTTTATGAACCGCCTCATAAAATGAAGTCAGACTCAAAATTCTGGGCCTTAATGTTTGTCGTCCTTGGAGTAGTATCATTTGTAGCTTATCCCGGGAGATCATATTTGTTTGCTATTGAAGGGTCTAAGTTAATAAAAAGGATCAGAGCACTATGCTTTGAAAAGGTGATAAATATGGAGGTTGGTTGGTTTGATAAGCGGAAAAACTTCGAGTGGTGCAATTGGTGCAAGGTTGTCAGCTGATGCAGCCAATGTTCGCGGTTTAGTTGGTGACGCGCTTGCTCAACTTGTTCAAGATTACATCAGCAATTTCTGGTTTGGTGATAGCGTTTACAGCATGTTGGCAATTAGCACTTATTATTCTTGTACTCATTCCTTTAATGAGTGCTAATGGATATGTTCAAATGCAATTTATGAAAGGGTTTAGTGCTGATGCTAAGTTAATGTATGAAGAAGCGAGTCAAGTAGCAAATGATGCAGTTGGGAGTACAAGGACCGTTGCCTCGTTTTGTGCTGAAGAAAAAGTTATGAAACTTTATCGAGATAAATGTGAAGGTCGAAAAATCGGGATTAAACAAGGTTTAATCAGTGGGATCGGGTTTGGGGTATCGTTTGCTCTACTTTTTTGTATGTATGGAGCCAGTTTCTACGTTGGTGCTCGGTTTGTTGAGGCAGGATATACTAATTTCACAGATGTTTTTGGGTATTTTTGCTTTGACAATGGCGGCGTTAGCAATCTCAATCAAGCTTCGTTTGCACCCGATACAAGCAAAGCAAAAGGTTCTGCGGTATCAGTTTTCGCGATCCTTGACCGAAAGTCAGAGATCGACCCAAGTGATGAATCAGGTACGACACTGGATACTGTGAAAGGGGAAATCGAACTACGTCACATTAGCTTTAAATATCCAACAAGACCCGATGTAGAGATATTTCGTGATCTATGCTTAACAATCCACAGTGGCAAAACCGTCGCTTTGGTTGGTGAGTGGAGGAAGCGAAAAATCAGTTATTTCACTTCTTCAAAGGTTTTACAATCCGGATTCAGGGTCTATTACACTAGATGGAGTCGAGCTGAAAAAGTTTCAACTAAAATGGCTAAGGCTGCAGATGGGTCTAGTGTCTCAAGAACCCGTGCTATTTAATGACACAATCCGCGCCAACATTAGTTATGGAAAAGATGGTGAAGCAACCGAACAAGAAATCATAGCTGCTTCTGAATTAGCAAACGCGCATAAATTCATTAGCGCGTTACACCAAGGCTATGATACAGTTGTAGGGGAGCGCGGTGTACAAATGTCGGGTGGACAGAAGCAAAGAGTCGCAATTGCTAGAGCCATTGTGAAGAGTCCTAAGATACTACTGTTAGACGAGGCTACAAGTGCGCTTGATGCTGAATCAGAAAGAGTGGTTCAAGGCAGTTGGACAAGGTGATGGTTAACAGGACCACAGTTGTTGTTGCTAATCGGTTGTCAACTATTAAAGGAGCGGATGTGATTGCAGTCGTGAAGAATGGAGTCATCGTCGAGAAAGGTAAACATGAACATTTGATCAATATCAAGGATGGATTCTATGCGTCGTTAGTAGCGCTTCACATGAGCTCTTCGAATTAGTTATGTCACTTTATTTTTTGTAACACGAGTTGTATTGTATTTTGTTTTTGTAATATTGGAATATATATGGAAATCGAAATAGGTTCTTGATTGCACGAAATTTGTACGGTTTTGAAGAATATCACTGGCAGATTAGTTCAACTAAAATGAGATGAATAAAACAGATAAGCAGTTTCATTTAACCATTTATAGATCTCGGCACTTAGGGGTGTTTGGATATGCATTTTAATACCGCACATAAACAGTTTAGATGACATTTGTGATTGCTTCTTCAGATTGCTTTGGATAGAAATCAAGGGTGCGTTGTAAGTGCGTTTAAAGCATGATTTGTTTGTATGAGGATATCAGCAGGAGAATGTGTTTGTATAACATTAAAAAAGAAACGCAAGTATGGTTTATCATATCTTAAACGATATAAGGATCATTTAACCACATAATGACATAAGCACAAACAAACATGTAAAAACAATGTCTGAAAAATATGTAGCATATAATCCATTTACAATCTCATAAGATTCCATAAATGACATTACGAATAATATTAAAGCAGTAATTTTTCCACACCTTAGCTACAAAATATGGCCCCTCGCTCCTTAGGTAACATGCCACTTAGTAAATCCACACGTTGAAATGTGGTCGTCTTTTTGATTAATTATCATCAGAATATATATATGAATCCGAGTGATCAAGTAGAAGTAGTGATTGCTTGTAAGAGTCCATGAAGAATGAGCCATTAACATCATCTCCAGAAATCCCAAGATTCTTGATTTGTTGTATGCAGGGGTCGTACACATCAAGTGTCCTAAACTTTATATTTCGAGTTTCAAATATAGCTTCACCATTCTTTCTAAACCCCAATACTTTAGAAACTAATGTGCCAAATGAGAATAGCTTTGTAAACGACGCATCATGCTCCATCACCCATACACCACAACGACGTGCTCCCTCGGCCCATATGTATCCGGACACAACAAGAGACCCGCTTTGCTTAGAAACAGACACGTACGTAGCCGTTAATAGCTCGTTTGTTAAGCTGTCCGGTAGGTCTACCAATTTCAATTCCTTGGTAATCAAATCAAATGACACAACCATATGATTATAGTTTCCATCAATCATCATCGAGATCAAATAAATAAACCTATCTATAAATATTTTGATTCATGATTGCTACTTGGAAGCACACTCCAAACCCCTGAACTCAATGTAAAAACATGCCAAGGTCTCTTTACAGGACGTGAAACCTTAACAATGGTAGGGTCACTAGTAACGGGACAAACCCCGAAACCTAATGTAGTCCAATACTCAGTATCAAGGTCATATCCAGGGACATCAATACCAACTGATTTCCCAATAGAAGGGTTCCAAATAACAAGCATCATTTTATCATTATCATTATTATAACATGACAAACACAGTAATCCATGACACACACCAACAACCTTTAAAATCCAACATTGTTTAAGCAAAGGAGACTCAACAAGAGATGGAGCAAACTCTTGTTGCTGTACCTTAAAAGTTTCACTATCATCATCTACAAAACAAAAGTGTTCTGCAGCATCTACTGAATGAGCTATGTGGTTTAAAATAAGACTATTTGGCTGCGTGTGGCGGGCGCCGTAACCTTTGATAAACTCAGAGCTGTCAATGAAAAATTTCCATGGTTTCGAAACCGACCTGAATCGAATCAATGACTTGACGTCATAAACCCTTTTGATGATTTCCATCTGGATATCAAAAGGAATATTGTCTGACATTTTAAATAGGGTTTTTCTAGGGTTTATGTTAACTTTTGATCTAGGTTTAAGGGATATCAAAGATTTTTAGGGTTTATGTTACTGTTTGAGAGAGTTGTTGTTGTGTTTGTTTTGGCTTATAGCCTTTGGGATCGGTTCTTGTAAAACACCCTTTTAAAATAAAAAAGGTTAAACATCATAAAAACTTGCCACGTACACCAACCTCTAAAGGGTATAACTGGAAATCCAAAACTGAAAACTCTCGTTATCAGTTTATACTTCATTCCCGTTTATTTAGGATGCACGTATTTTATTTACTAAATGGATTTAACTTTTTTGATCATGAATTGTGTGCAATCTATGTGAATCTGGAGATGCAGTGAAGACATGCATCGATCCTGATCATCATCGTCTTCAACATTATTACATCGTTGCATGTCGTTGAAAAAAAAAACACCATGATCTTGAACGATGTTCTTCAACATTCATAACTAATCGATAACAAATATCATCATCATCATCATCATCGTGTTCATCCATCATCCAAATCATCTTCATCTTCACGTACTGATTTTGCATCATCATCGACCAACCACTAGCATCATCAGCATGTACTTATCCATGCTTACCGATCTTTGCATAGTAGATTTTGCATCATCATCTATCATCATCATTCTGCATCATCATCGAACATTAACAACGTCATCATCATCAACAGGAGTCGCTTTGCATCATCATCGAGTCACTTTGCATCATCATTATCATCATGAGCCGTTTACTTGTTACGCATCATTTTCGATCTTATACATCATCATTGGTTTTTCAATCATCTTTTTTATCATCCATCATTAGTAAAACCGAAATTAAATCCACAAAAAGCAAAAGGGTCCTCTTGAAATGCCGCAGAAAAATATTAGGGGTGCACATCCTTCTCTCTCAAATGGTTGGGACATTGGTTTCCGTGCCTTGTCACTTTCACCCTTTGTTTTTTTTGCAAGTTATATATATATTTTTTTTACAAGTTCCAGTTTTTTTTTACTTATACACTTTATTTTCTTTGCAAGTTTTTAAATTCAGGTTGTTTACAAGAATCAGTTTTACTTAATACAAGTTTTTACAAGTTCGGTTGTTTAACAAGAATCAGGTTTAAAGCTTAAAAACGTAGCGGAATTTTTGAGGCTCAGGTTGAAGGTTAAGTGAGATTTTATCTCACTTTACCGTCCATCGGTTTTCATCATCGCCCGAGAAAATTTTAGGCTCAAAATCATCATCGCCACGGAAAAATTTTAGGCTCAAACCCGAAGGTTGCAAAGTGAGATTTGATCTCACTTTACCGTCGGTTTTTCATCATCGCGCCGGAAAATTTTTAAGTCCTGTACAAAGTCAATCAAGGAAACAATCTAATCTTGCACCCCAATATTTCCTTCCATGCACAAGGACAAAGTCCACAAGCCTCACAAGCAGGCATTCCGAGAAAGTAACAAGATTCTCAAAGTCCACAAGCCTCTGGCGAGGCATTAAAAGTAACAAAGATTCTCAAAGAGTCTGCTAGCATAGAGGCTTTCACAGCATAATGCCACATGAAAGCAACATCACCACAACACCCACAAGAAAGCTACAACACAAACTACACCATCAGGCACCACCACCACAACCAAACAGAAAGCAACAACAAAATGCAACAATAACACCACAACAAACCATGTCCGGGTCACCATTTGTAACCAGAGGTAAACTTTTGAATAGGCTCAGTTTATAGTTTTTAGCTCATGTTACGCAAATTTAGTATTCTTGCGCCAAAACTCTTAAGTTTTTTAAAAATCATCATTGCCATGGCTAAAATTACCATAGAAAATTTCCAACTGCCATGGCTCAACAATTTAATGCCATGGCTCACAAATAAACTTAAACAAACACCTTATTAGGAAAGTACCAAACACAAGTTAATTTTACGGGGTGTTTGTTTAAGCTTATTTACCGACTTATGAGCATACATGTTTTCGGCTTATTTTTTTGGCTTATGTTTTCGGCTTATTTTTTGGCTCACAAAAAACTGAGTATCTGAAAAATAATCCGAAAACATGTAAGCTCATGATGAAACTATCGAAACCATCCATGAGCCAAAACAACCAGGCCGCAAACAACCAAAAACAACCATGAGCCAAAACAACCAGGCCGCAAACAACCAAAAACAACCATGAGCCAAAACAACCAAAAACAACCATGAGCCAAAACAACCAAAAACAACAGGCTAAGTTGAACCTGATGAAACTATCGAAACCATCCATGAGCCAAAAACAACCAAAAACAACAGGCCTCAAGAACCATAGAAACAACAGGCCTCAAGAACCATAGAAACCATCCCGTTTACTTTCACATACGCAACCATAGAAACTTTAGATCTAGGGCGCGTCGGTTGAAAATACCGGCGTGCCATGTTAAAATGATCACCTTTCCCGATCTATCTTTTGGTATATGGGGTATATAGTGTGTTGGTGGTCGTGGTAGGAGAAAAACGTCGGAAAAGACCGGGTTTAGAGAGAGAGAGGAGACAAAAGAGAGAGAGAGAGATATATAATTGAGTGTGTGAGAGATTTAGAGAGACAAAGAGGCAGGTGAGATATAATTGAGTCAAAACGGTTTCTCAAAACAAAGAGCGCATTGTATATGTTTGTTTAAAATAAAAATAAAAAGTTTGTTAAAAAAATTTAATAAAAATGTTGTTAATTTTTTGTAAAATAGTATTAGTTGTATTAGTATTTTTTTTAAATAAAGTTGTTAAAAATGTTGTAAATTTTGATAAAGTTGTTAAAATATTTTATAAATGTTTTTGTGTTTTTATTTTTAGGTGTTGATAATGAAGATGCTTTAATTGATTGGGTGAAATATCTTCTTTGAATCGATTGGTTTTTTTATTGTTAAAGGAAGAACTAAAACAGATAGGGGCTATAGGTACTCTATCGAATTGTTGTGTTCTAGATATGGGACGTCACCTTCGTGAAGGTTTAGAAGATGAACTTGAATGGCGGTAGTACCTTAAAATTAATTGCCCATTCAGTTACTGCGAAATTTCATAAGCGTAAAAATGGTTGGATATTGAGGGTCCAGTGTACGAGCATAATCATGTATTCGTAGGCTCGTTCCATGGTTTTACAAGCCATGCGATTAAAAGAAATGAGTTCGTTTTGGTGAAGCATTGAAACGACATGTAGCACCCGAATTATACTTTACGCAATGAAGCGATCGAATGCGTGTAAGCATTAAAGCGATATACAATGCACAAGACAAGATACGTCGCGCCAATCGTGTGATTATTTGACTCAACTCTGTTAGTACATTTGTAGCGTCAAGGTTATACATATTACCCTAGGATAAATGACCACACAAATGAACTGGATGAAATATTTTTTGTTCACCCGGCGTCATATGCCTTATGGACAACATATCAGGAAATCATGTGGACTCCATACAACACCACGATGTTTAAAGCGCCATTCTTTACAATTGTTGGGGTTACTCCCACAAACACAACATTCTCAATGGCGTTTAGCTTTTTGGACAAGGAAAAAAGCTAAATTTTAAATGGGTGTTGGAATGTGTTAAGTTGGTGATACAAGAACAATATTACGGGTTATGGTTATCGTCACGAGGAGATTTAGCGTTGCTTGGGGCATGCAGCGAGAAAAATTCCAGCAGCTAACAGATTACTCACGCGATGGCATATCAATCAAAATGTGCTAAAGTATTGCAGAGACAAATTCGATACGGTAAAGGAGTATGAGTCCGTTAGATGGACATGGGATTTGATGGTTCTTATTTCGGACGAAGATGTGTTGAGCATTATTATCGGCCTCACGGGATTTCTTGGTAAAAAGGGTACTTAACCATTAATACAGTTTTTTTATTATTTAATAAATAACTACTCGAATTGTTTTCTCACTTTGTTAATTCTTTGTTTTATCGGATGTTTTGGTATTTCCGTAGCGGTGCAATTACGACAACATGTTTGTGTCATATATTACCGATCAATATCGCGGCCGGCCGGAGACAACAACATGTAGAGTTGAGAGTCAACTGTAGCTGCTGAAGTTATACTTGGGCAACACGCGGTCGAACTTAGACGCGTTGTTGTGTTGGTCGACAAGATTATAGGCTGCAGAAAGCTGCGATCTGAGCCTCTTTGAATACAAGCAAAATCAAAAGCGCATGCTTGTAAGAGCACTCTATTTAACGGTAAGGGTATAATGTTTCAATGGATGCTTCGGCTACATGAGAAAGTAAGCGGGATGTTGACCCACATGCATGTGGTCATGAGTTGCGGTTAGTGTATGGTTTACCATGCTATCACCAACTGTTTTGGCTTCAAGCAAACGGTATGCCTATCAAATTATTCTTCCCGTCAATACCGATAATTTTAACAAGTTCTTTTTGGTCTGAGTTGCCAATTCGGCTTGATTATGTTGATAATTTTGGAGAACACTAAGCGTTCCCACGGCTTGTTGTCCGAAATACTCAAGAGCACGAAGAGCTGAACATCCTCAAAGAGCCTCAAGGCCTGAATATTTTTCTTGTCAAGATGGCGTACAAAAATTCAAAGGTGTTTTAGCAAAGCATCGTCATTTGTCAAAAAATATGTTAAGCAGAGCTCGGAGGTATATCACGCTCCTGAATCTGTGTATTAACAACCTGTTGTTAAAGACGATAATCGTGGGCGTCCGAAGCGCCAAAGGACAAAAATCAATTCTAAACAAAAGATCCGGTTTGAACGAAGAACCCCACAAGGCGAAAGCTACACAAAACCTAAAAGTCCCATACTTCAATGAAGAACCCTCGAGACCACAGTTCTTATGTGGGAGGGCCGTCTCGGACTTAAGCGAAGGACCTAGCGAGGCGACTTAAGACACCACTTATGCGTTCGAGATTACTTTAGCGATATTTTATATTTGAAATTCCAGCTATTTTCCGACGATGGATCCTAGGGATCTTTAACGTGGAGGGTGATGGAAATTGTTATCGCTCTTGTTGTAGGTCTTGGCCATCATCAAAAATGTGGCCAGGAATTGACTCTTGCTAGGAAGAGGTAGACAATACGAGATTGTTCTGAAATGTGGGGTGATTCTTTTACATCTACCGTAACTTCGATGAATTGGTTTAGGGTCGGCCCCGTTATGGATGACTATGCCGAGAAATGGGAGTGGTTATTGCTACATCTTTAACCGAATCTATTGTATGTATAACAAATTCACAATCTCTTTTGTGTCTTCCGCTAAGAGGTTCTCCCGATTCAGCAGAAATATTGTCTCCGGTTGTGATTCTTCGTGTGGGGAACAACGAATGTGCTCACTTCGTTCTTCGTTCTTGATGATGAAGACTCACCACTCGGTATAATCACCCAAAATGGAGACATTTTAGAAATGCGAGGCAGCGCCATGGGAACATGTGTTTGCTCAACGGCAGAGGAGGATGTTTAGATATATGTAAAGCAGTTATTGATTTATATTGTAAATGACACAACATGTATAGGCGATTCGCGATTTATATTGTAAATGACACAACATGTATAGGCGATTCTTGATTTATATTGTAAATGACACAACATGTATAGGCGATTCTTGATTTATATTGGTTATTTATGTATTCGAAGATTCTAATTTTGTGAACCATGATATTACTAATTTATGTTGTGAATAATAATACAAATTCTTTTGGTGGATCAACAAGAAAATAATTTTCTTGTTATCGTTGTCAACGATGGATTAATAATTGAAAGAACATCTCACAGAAGCAAAACTTGTAGTCAAGTATTATCGTGTCCTTTGTCAAGGTAAATAATTAAACATTTAATATTTGTTGTTGTACTTGTTTAATATTTTAATATCTAATGTTTTAACGTAAAAACTACATAAATAAATACACACTATATATACTCTACAAATAAAAACACAATATATATATACATTACACAAATAAAATTATACACAAACACAAAACAAAACAAAAACAAAAACTATACAAAACAAAAAAGGGACAAACCAATGTTGGACCAATGATTGTGATGATTCAAGCAGTGAGGTTGAGGAAAGGAAAAAATGGGGTGCAAGATTAGATCACCCCTAATTTTTTTGGCAAGGATGACTGCTAGCAGAGTTTGTAAGTTGGAAACTCCCATTTATTTCGCAAACAACACAACTGAGCATCACGTGTTAATTTTTCATCAGATGTTAAAAAGACTTTTATACCCCTTTTTCATCAATTCACGAGTGAACTTGAATTATATAACCACCAATATGCCCCACACAATCTTACCCGTTGATATTCATATCCAACGCTTCCTAGCTTCTCCTACGTTTTTTACATTACCATATTGTTGAGTAGTTGAACTCTTGCCATAGCGGGTATATAGGATTTAACTTGTTGGTTTTGCGCCTGTGTCTTTTTATGTTTTATTTTAGGGTTATTACTAGTTATAATACCCGTGCACGCACGGGATTTTTTCTAAAATTTTTGTTTTGTATTATTGTCTATTAATAAACAAACAACTTAAACGTGTCATGAAACGTTTTACTTGCTAGATTAATTAGAAGAAATCTTAATTAATTTATACATTGGTTTTAGATAATAATTTTGGGTCAAAAATAACATTTTATTATTCAAGCAAAATGGCATGCAACAATATAATTCTAGTTGTGTTATATTTAGAGGTGGCAAAACGGTGGGGGGGTAGGGCATGGTGAGCTAAAACGGCAGGGCTGAATGGCGGGCTTAAACCACTAACATACCCTCTTATAAAAATCCCACCCCACCCAAAACATACCCAATTATCATTCCAAAATTATAGCAAGGTGTCGAACCTCTTGGACACAAATGAACCCTGGAAGAAGATTTATTGGTTGCCCCAATTTCTTGGATCCCACAAGAAACTGCAACTATTTCAGATGGGTTGATGCGCCATTACCAAATCGTTGGTATCAAGCAACCATGTATCGACTCCATGTTAATTTGGTGAATCACAAGATCAAGTTGTTCAAGCCAACAAAACTCTCGAGCGCATTATACAATAGGGTTTTGATTCTGGTTATGGGGATGTTTGTTATTAGGTTATTTTAGGTATTATGGTATTTTGTAACTGATGTCTCTTATTAGGTTAGTTTAGGCAGTTTAGGTAAGAATGGTTATTGTAAGAGTATGGTATTTTGTGGTAGATGATGTAAGAATGAATCTTTGTAACAATGGTTTTAATGAATTAATGAAGTTAAATGTTCTATCTTTGTTTACATGTGTTTGTGTTTTAAATTGTTTATGCATTCTACTTTAACAAATGAAAACTACAAGTGCATACATAAACTGCAAATGTTTGTGCATTTGAGCTGCATACATAAAGCGCACAACATTGCATTGAAATTCCTTCCTTAAATGAACAACATAAAGCTGCATACATAAACGCAAATGGATTGTGCATATATAAAGCTGCATTCAAACGCATACATCATAAAGCGCAAATGTTTGTGCAGAATATACCACAACAGGTTTGCATAGTTAAGTACATACAAAAGATGATGCGATTTGAGCTGCAAATGTTAAGTAGCATCATAAACATGTAGCACATCCTAAAGTTTAACATTCTAGGGATTAGATTCTAATGGTGATATACAAAAGTGCCAAACTCTTGGCTAGCCATGTTAAGGTCAATCCTACAATCTAGTCAAGTGAGATTGCATCATCTTCATTTAATCCTGGCCCAGGTGATGGTGGCCTGTTGAAGATGATCTGTTTGACCCTTTCTGATTTCCTTCTCTCCACAACTGGTTGCTGATCTTTGCATTGGTTGTCTTCTCTTTTGAGCAACCATCTTCCTTTGATATTCTGCATTCCTCCTCACTAGTGGTTCTAGCATTGGTTCTTGCTCCAGCCGACTCACAGTCTTCGGCATGGATTCTAACATCTTGGTGTAATACCAATTGGCGGTAGTGCGGGAATACCCATAGTGATACGCAAAGTTTTACGTTATTAACAGAATTAATAATCAGCATACATAAACAGAATTAATGTAAAAAATTTGAATTACTTACTCCTAACATTGGATCTCCATCAACAGGATCCCAAGAAAGACCAAACCCTATAGGTTTTATTCCACCAGGATACATATGAGCTTTTGATCCATCTCCTTTCCCTCTCATTCTAACAACTTTCCCATTTATGGTCCTAAGCCTCCTATTGCTAACACCTTGTTCACTACTTGCAGCTTCACTTGATGGTATTCCTACACTAACACCCATTATTCTAACACCAGCACCCCTCATTAGTACACCCCTACCCTACCACCCTACCTTTGATTCTTACAACAACCCATTTGGTGAAGGCAACTGATCTGGTGTAGACATTTCAAACCCAACATGAGGAGTTGAAAATTTAACTGGTGCAGAACAACCAGTTGACATCTCATCTGGTGCATTCAAAACAGAAGGTTAAATTGGTGTTGACATCTCATCTTGTGCATTCAAGACAGAAGGACCATCTGGTGCAGACCCACCACTTGGTATCTCACTTGTTGTAGATGGTGTTAACACATTTGGTATCTTACCAGCACTTGGTGTCTTACCACCTCTTGGGGTCTTACCACCTCTAGGAGTCTTACCACCTCTTGCAGACCCACCACTTGGAAAAGCCCTTTGATTATGTCCACTCTGACCACAAAGCTTACAGTGATTGAGTTGCCCCACTACTGCTAATCCTAGTCTGTTTCCATCATTTTCTTGCATATATTTTTCTCTTATGTGGTGGTCTTCCGGACATTCTTACGATCATAGGAGGTAATTGCTTTTGATATTCAGTTGAAGGCCATTGATCCATTCCATTTTGACCCTCAATATAATGACTATAGCGGATACAAACCTTTCTTTCCTAAACCAATTAGAAACATAGTCTTGAGGGTCTTTATGCGAGGAAGTAGATAGGCTGCAAATCCATGTTCACATAGTAGACCATTAGTTGCCAACCTACAGTGCCAAGTCCTTTCCTTTTCATCAACTTTGAAACCTTCATACCCATTTCTCACTTCAAACGCTTGACCACTTGGAATAACTTTCGAGTTCCTACAATGAACAATAGTATGCATTTATTAGTACATATAAAACCTTTGTTTCCTATACTTATTTAAAATAACAAGTGACTTACATGTGCTTATCCTTCAGTATTTCAAACTTCTTCCTTATGTTAGGACATATCACATCTTCCCATTTCTCATGCTTCTCTCTCATTCTTTGCATTCTTTCCATCATACCTATTACCCTTCTACATCCTTCTAACCATCCTTGTTTTTAAAGCTTTATAGCATACATAAAAACTATCAAAGTAGTTCTTTCCATCAGGCATTGTGGTAACACCTAGCTTACAAGTTGATCCAGGATTGGAAGTAAGGATTTCAGAAGAATATGACCAAAGCATTCCATAGTGATCCTCTAAACATGTCTCATATTGCTGCAAAGCCTTAATCTTTCCCCTTCTAGCTTGACTAATAGTCACTTTGCATTTGTATTTCTTTAGTATTAACTCAATAAGAGACCTAACTGTTATAGAAGGATTGACCATGATCTTTTTAGCATAATTCCTAGCAACCCAGTTGCTTGTTATTAAGGTGCCATACTCATATGTCCTAGAACAGACATGCCTATCATTCATGGTTTTGATTTGAAAAGATTTCTCAGCCTGCATCCAAGATGCCCAATGGGCATTTGTTCTCTTTATTATCCTTTGAACATTTAGCTAATAGTCTCTTAGGATTGTTTACTTTGTAATATAGCTTATAACCATTTGCTAAAGCATAGTATGCTAGTGCTCTTTTAAGTTGCTCAGTACTCTCATACCTTTCACCTAACTGTGGTCTCATGAACTTCCATTTAACATTAGGATCATGGATTGGTCAGTGATCACCCAATTTATCTTGATCATCTAATTTTTTAGGAACAAAGTCTTTATCATTAAAGTCATCTTTAAGCAAGCCATTGTAAACTCTAGTAAAAAAAATTTCATCAAATAACTTAGAAGCTTTTTTCTTAGGTGCAGGCTCTACTTTCTTAGTCCTACTCCAAAACCTCTTCCTCACCATCAGACAAATGGTCAAGTGATGCAGTGTCACTCTCTTCAGAACTACAGTAGTCATACACATTATAATCAGCATCATCTAAATCACTATCACTCGGACTTGTGTTGTTGGGTGGTATCATTTATATCAAACTCGGAATGAGGCATATATATGCAACATGATCATTATCTACACCACATTGCACACAGCATCAAAGTCACATTTGATTTTATAGGTTTTAATCCTAGTGAAAGTCTAAGCCCGGCACCAAATAAAACAATGACTTCACTCACCCGGTACATTCGGTTCCAAAATTCCCAAAACCTACCAAGTCTAATGCTAGCAGATCAACATTAGGAATCTCTGATAGAATTTCATATTCATACGAAAGGGGATCTCTTACAAATACACTACCACAATGATATTTTAGTAGAAAAGTGGATGATTGGGATGGTGATGCCATCTGAAAGAAGATAAAACAATAAAAAATGTTAATTGCAGAAAACCCTAAATTTACACCCTAAACCCTAATTTATGAATGTTGAAACAGATAAATAATTAAGTAATAAGATATTAAGATTACCTTTTTGTAGAAGATGACAACACTAATCAATCTTTATTTGATTGCAGAAAACCCTAATTACATAATTTTTAATTAGGGTTAGGGATCTGTGTGTGAAAAGTTTGGGAACTGTGTGTGAAAAGTTGGGATTAATAAAGAAATGTTTGGGATGTGTGTTTGATGAGTAGGATATAAACGTGCGAATATAAAAACTGAAATGAAATATTAATGCCACGTAGGAAAACTTACCGGTAATTGTAGGTTACCAAAAAGATAGTAACAAAGATACCCGGTCACACAAAGTATAGTAACCTGAATGACAACTTTTAAACTATAGTGACTTAGAACAAATTTCCCGCAAACTTTAGTGACTTTTTTGTATATTAACCCTTTATTTTAACAAGCTGCAATATAACTCACAAAGCTTATGGAACATAAGTTCAAAACCCAAAAAAAGCCATAAGCCTAAAAAATTAAACTCATGAAACAAACACCCCTCTAATAAAATTTTGAGATTTGAGGGTAAAACCCGAAACCGTGCCCGTATTACTTTTGACAAGTTCAAGTGTTTACTAGGGGTGGAAATGAGCCTAGCTGCTCGTGAAAAGCTCAGAATTGGATCGGTAAAAAGCTCCGGAGCTCGAGCCCGAGCTCGAGCCTAAGTTGCAGCTCATTTATTAATCGAGCCCGAGCTTTAAATACAAAGCTCGTTTGGGCTCGCGAGCATAAACGACATTATGATATTTTAAGTATTAAAAATATATACAAGTCGAGCTCTAGTTTATTAACGAGCTCAATAAAGATATATTAAGAGCCGAGCTCGAGCTCGAGCCAAGCTTTAACTTTTCATGACCAAATCGTATAAGCGAGCTAAGCCCGAGCCTATATAACATACCACGAGCCGAGCTCGAGGTTAAGATTTAAGGCTCGAAACGAGCCGAGCTCGAGCCTTTAAAAACTTAAACGAGCCGAGCTTGAGCTCTGACAGGCTCGAGCTCGGCTCGGCTCGTTTCCACCCTAGTGTTTACCCAATGCAATGTACAATACTTAAGTATGTTTAAGGGTGAGAAGTGATTTGCACATTTAATATATTGATTGAGACACTTACAATACAAATAGATAAAGCATAGTGTCATTTTTGTAGAACTAACTTAAGCACATAAAAGAGTATCCTAATAACTAATGAGAGTGTGCAAATCACTTCCATTTTAAGGATAGGTGTGATGGTGATCAACATCATCAGCGTTGCAACATTATTTTTTCTCTGAACCATCAATGTCCTCAATACTAGTGATTCACCAGGGGTGTTTACAGAGCAGTTCGATTCGGTTAGTTGAAAGATTTGAACTATCCATCGCGGGAAAGATAATTCATTTTACTATCCAAACCAAACCATACTATATGGGTAACTGGACATGGGATACCCGAAATGAGAGGTTACCCGCGGTTCAGGCCACTTTTAACCGTTCGAGACGTTTAATCGAGTTTAATTGTATAAACAATAACATAATCTAATAAGTAAAATGTCATGCTAGTAAACTTAATTAACAATGAAGAGATTAAAGTTATATTAAAGTTATTATATCACAATAATCGCATTCAAATAAACATACGTAAGAGATTAATATAAAATATTTATTCGATGTTTATAGAATATGATCACGTTAATCAGTTTTATCACATATAGATTTGTAGTAAATGTTTATATTGGGAGAAAAAAAAGTTGTTATACAATAAAATAGTGATATACAATAAAGTATGCAATTGTTGGTCTTCCTTCAAGGAGAATGTTCCCAAGTGACTGAAGTCATTCTTAGAGATGGAAATGTAAGTTATTTGGCAGAGCCCTTGATTTGGAAGGGATATGTGTTCCTAACGAAGCCATACATCTTTCCTACATTGACTATTGTGGGTGTTGGTTGAATGGTTTTGGTGGGGGGATGATATGGAAATGTAGTTAGATGGTATGGTGCTTTTAAAAGTGGATCAAGGATGATGAAACCTGCTTTGTATTGATATGTTTATCTGAGAATAGCTTTAGCCGATATGTTTTGGCTTTATCAGATATCAGATGTATAAGCTTCAGTTTTGTATCTGATTTGGGAAATGCCTAATAACCAGTGTTTTGTTTTTCATATGATGTACAAAATGTTGGAAAGTTAATATAAGATTCACCTTTGCACCAAAAAAATAAATAATATAATTAATAATTGTACAATTATTTGAATATTTAGTTAAAAACATTCATGTATATATAATGCACGGTTCGGTTCGGTTAACCACAGATATAGAAAGATAAAAATCGAAGCCTGTGATAAAAGGGTTTTCTCGGTTTTGATTTTTTTCGGTTTCGGTTATTGTGTTTTGGATTGAGCGGTAGTTCCATTTGTAGTGAAAGTGGAAATAGGACTAAAAACCGGGATGCCAGAAGGAGTGATCAATCTATACGAGAAAGTTCTATCGATCTGGATGTAAATAAAAAATACAGGCATTTGTAGGTTCAATGCGAAAATTGTTATGGATTAAATTATAAGAAATTTTTTAAATCAAAAATGAATCTTTGTGAACAGTAAGGATATCATTTGAAAATGAGCAGTTCCGATAAAATCGAACTTTTGATTGATTCGGGTACTTCGGCTCGGTTTGTCAGCTTCTCAGGTTTTTTGAACACCGCTTATCCTCACCAAACAAATATAATAAAACTGTCAGCTTCACTAACAAAACATATGTAAACATTCTGTAATGGATTGCATCACCATAATGTACATATAATAAGTGTCATGTAACTTTTTTCTATTGAACCCGCGTTGCGCTTGCATCGTCGATGCTCGTTCTTTTCACGTACCAGAGCTCATGTGCAGTCCAACCAAAGATGCGTAGAATCCGTTCTTGATATCGACTAAATCTTCATGCTTTCCTTTCTCAACTATGACACCATTCTTAATGACAACGATCACATCTGCTCCTTTAATAGTTGACAACCTATGAGCAACAACAACTGTGGTCCTGTTAACAATCACCTTATCCAACGCGTCTTGAACCACTCTTTCTGACTCGGCATCCAATGCACTTGTAGCCTCGTCTAGCAATAGTATCTTGGGACTCTTCACAATGGCTCTAGCAATCGCCACTCTTTGCTTCTGTCCACCCGACAATTGTATACCTCGTTCCCCTACAACTGTGTCATAGCCTTGGTGTAACGCGCTAATGAATTCATGCGCGTTTGCTAATTCAGAAGCAGCAATTAAATCTGTTTCGGTTGCTTCACCATCTTTTCCATAACTAATATTGGCTCGGATTGTGTCATTAAACAAGACCGGTTCCTGGGATACTAAGCCCATTTGCAGCCTGAGCCATTTTAGCTGAAATTTTTGTAATTTGATCCCATCAAGTGTAATACTACCCGAATCAGGATTGTAAAATCTTTGAAGAAGTGAAATAACCGTTGATTTTCCGCTTCCACTCTCACCTACTAATGCAACTGTTTTGCCACTATGGATTGTTAAACATAGATCATGAAATATTTCAACATCAGGTCTTGTGGGATATTTAAAATTAACGTGACGAAAGTCAATTTCCCCTTTGACCGTATCCAGTGTCATACCTGTTTCATCGTTTGGGTCAATTTCTGACTTCCTATCTAGAATCGCAAAAACTGACACAGCAGAGATCATAGCTTTACCCGTATCTGGTGCAAATGAGCTTGACTGAGAGACAGCAAATGCCGCGAGTGTCATAACATAGAAGACTTCGGAAACATCCAGCAGTAGTCTTTCCAGCCTCAACAAGCCGAGCACCAGCGTAAAAAGTGGCTGCATACATTAAGAAAAGTAATGAAGATGAAACTCCAAACCCGACACCACTTATCAAACCTTGTTGTATCCCTTTTTTCTTGGGACATTCACATTTGTTTCTGTACTCTTTCACCAATTTCTCTTCTGCACAAAACGACGCTACTGTCCTTATACTCCCAACCGCATCACTCGCTATCTGACTCGCTTCCTCGTACATCTTTTTTGCATCTGCACTAAACCCTTTTCCATATTTCATCTGAGCATATGCCTTAACTCCTATGAGGGGAATGAGAACAAGAACTATAAGAGACAGCTGCCAGCATGATATAAACGCTATACCCAAAGCAACAACGATAGAAGACGAACTCTGCACAATCTGAGCAAGCGTGTCTCCAACTAAACCACAAACATTGGCTGCATCTACTGACAACCGTGCGCCAATTGCTCCACTCGTGTTCTCCTTCTTATCAAACCAACTAACCTCCATATTTATCACCTTTTCAAAGCATAATACTCTTATTCTTCGTATTAGTCTAGCACCAGCAACTGAGAAACAATATGATCTACCTGGAAAAGATAAAAACGATACCACTCCCAGGAGCGTGAACATTTTGGCCCAAAATATCGAGTCTCTTTTCATTTTATCGTGTGGTTCCTAGAAGGTTTTAATCATATGTTGGAAACATACATACCAACTACTGGAAGGATCACTCCGTTAGTAAGAGCTGCTATCGCTCCCAGTATAAGTACTGGTATTTCTGGTTTGTTGAGATAGATAAGGCGGCTTAGTGGCACGTTTTTAGTTTTTTCTAAAGCTTCCTCTTCGGGAACACTGTTTTGTAGCGCTTCATCTGAGCTCTTCGAATTAGTTATGCCGCGTAATTTTTTGTAACAGAGTTTTATTGTATTTTGTTTTTGTAATCATGGAATATATATGGAAATCAAAATAGGTTCTTGATTGCACGAAATTTGTAAGATTTTGAAGAATATCGATGGCAGATTGGTTCAACTAAAATGAGATGAACAACATAAATAAGCAGTTTCATTTAACCATCTATATATCCGACGACATTTATTTAGGGGGTGTTTGGATATGCATTTGATGCAGCAGATAAACAGTTTAGATGGCATTTGTGTATCTTTAGCTCTTTGGTGTTGCAATAATAAACCTGACAAAAGGCCATCAATGTTAGATGTGGTCGCAGAGCTTGCACAAATTCTTGAAAAGAGAAACAAGTCTTGACTTTTGTCCATTAAGGCATTAACAATCACAGTGACATAGAATTCTCTTATCTTGGCATTCTCATTGCATTATGTATCATGTTTCTAAAAATTGTAGTTGCAAGGAGACTAATGAAGTTATTTTTTGAAATGTTTGAATTAAAATTTTAAAATACAGTTGTTTAAATACAAATGAAGGGTGTGTTCTAAGTGCGTTTAAAGCATGATTGTTTGTATGAGGATATCAGCAGCAGAATGTGTTTGTATAACAGTAAAGACCCAAGTATGGTTTATCATAACTTAATCAATACAAGGATCATTTAACCACACATGATGGCTTGAGCACAAACAAACATTTGTAAAAACAATATAACACGATGCTTCAAGTGCATTCTACATGAATTTCACTAATAATGCTACAAGTCACATATCTGAAAAATATGTAGCATTATAATCCATTTACAATCTCATAAAATTCCATAAGTGGCATTACAAATAATAATAAAGCAGTAATTTTTCCACACCTTAGCTACAAAATAGGCCCCTCCCTCCTTACATGACATATTATAGAACTTTGTAAATCCACGCCTTGAAATGTGGCCATCTTTTTGATTAATTATCATCAGCATATATATGTAATTCCGAGTGATCAAGTAGAAGTAGCGATTGCTTGTAAGAGTCCATGAAGAACGAGCCCACTACTCCGCGAATCCCAAGATTCTTGATTTGTTGTGAGTGGGGGTCGTAAACATCAAGTGTCCTAACCAGTTCGTACTCTTTTGGAGTTGCAAATATAGTTTCACCATTCTTCCTAAACCCCAATACTTTAGAAAATAGTGTGCCAAATGAGAATAGCTTTTTAAACGACAAATCATGCTCCATCACCCATACACCAACTGCTCCCCCACCCACAATGTATCCGGACACAACAAGAGACCCCCTTAGCTTAGAGACAGAAACGGACATAGACATTAATAGCTCTTTTGTTAAGCTATCTGGTAGGTCTACCACTTTGAATTCCTTGGTAATCAAATCAAATGACACAACCATATTACATGTGGTAATATAGTCTCCATCATCATCACGAGTCGTATCATCAGCACCCCAATAAATATACCTATCTATAACAACCTGAGTTGACATAAATCCAATTGATTTATGAGGTAAATTGCTACTTGGAAGCACATTCCAAACCCCCGAACTCAATGTAAAAACTTCAACATGCCAAGGTGTCTTATCAGAATGTAAAATCTTCACAACCGTAGGGTCACTAGTAACGGGACACACCCCGAAACCACATAGAGTCTGAATCCCAACCTGAGGGCCATATCTAGGGACATCAATATCAAATGATTTTCCAATAGAAGGGTTCCAAATAACAATCATCCCTTTATGATAACCCTCATGGAAACCATACAAACACAGTAATCCATGACATGCACCAACAACGTATGAAAATTGATATTGTTTAAGCAAAGGAGACACAACAAGAGATGGAGCAAACTCTTGTTGCAGTACCTTAAAAGTTTCACTATCATCATCTACAAAACAAAAGTGTTGTGCCACATCTGGTAAATGAGATTTGTACCTTAAAATAAGACTATGTGGCTGCGTGTTGCGGGCGCCGTAACCTTTGATAAAGTCAGGGCTGTCGATGAAAGATTTCCATGATTTCGAAACTGACCTGAACTGAATCAATGACTTGACATCATAAACCTTTTTGATGATTTCCATTTGGATTTCGAAAGGAATATTGTCTGACATTTTAAAAAGGCTTTTTCTAGGGTTTATGATAACTTTTGAAAGAGGTTGAATTAGTGAAAACTGAAAAGTGGGTATTGGAGAGGAGGTGATTTTGGATATGGGTTTTGAAGACCGTCGTGTGCCGCCGTCAAACACCGGAGCCCGGAGATGTGGTGGTTGAAGGTAGTTCTTATAAATTGTAATCAAAGAAAGTTAGTAAGTACGTGTCACAATTTTACCAAAAAAACATACAAAAAAATTGCACGTGTACACGCGAGAGTATTTTTCGATGTAAGCAATTTTTTAATTTTTAATTTTTAAACTTTAGAACCAACTGGAGACAAGGAAAAACTACATGGTAAAATACAAGGCAAAAATATTATATTTCACATTTTCATATACCATAGCCAGTGGCGGAGCCAGAAAATCAACTTGAAGGGGGCAACGAGTGATAAAAATGACTCGATAACGGGTTAGAAAGATTATAGTAAATTTTTTTAGCAAAAGTTGGTTTAGCTTTAACCCATTTAAAAGCACAAAAGCCCATATTCTTATTATTGTGTCATAGTAGATTTACATTTTTTTTTTTTTTTTTTAATGGAAGTTCTATTATTAATTGTAATAGTTACAATAAGATTAGCTGTAACATAACAAAACCAATTCTACTAAAATGAAATTTTGTGACTTAAGGTCGCAAATTACTTTCAGTTGAACCTAGTCAAACTAAGATCAAAATGCGTAAATACGTGTTTGCAAACTTTGCTCGATTCGCTTTCAGCCGCTTGTCCCAACAACCATTGTCCTTAGCCCAACAAGGGGGACACTGTTAAGATCCACACAAGACATGTTTCCTCCGGCCCATCAAACACTATATATTGGCCGAGTAGCCTCCTTCAAGCGGATCTGTCAGAAAGTTCACCGGGGCCTCTTTTTTAGAAGAAATTCCTGCTCGTTTAAGAACATCATACAGAACATCCCTAACCAAATCATGCCTGTATTTAAAAATGGGCCGGGTCGGGTCGGTTTAATTTTACATCAAATAATACTTCTTTCATGCAACTAACATTAACTAAAGATGCATCTAATATGAGACCATACTAATAGGGGTGTTCAAAATATCAGATTCTCAATCCGAACCGTAAAAACCGATATGAAGAAACCGAACCGAGAAAACCCGAAACCGAAAAAACCCGAATATCACGGTTCGGTTTCGGTTTCTAATTTTACTTATCCGTGGTTACCCGAACCGAACCGTGTATAATATATATGTAGGTTTTAACAAACCATTCATAAAAATGGACAAGTATTAACTACATATTTGCACTACTTTTATCATATAACACATTTTTACTTACCGGATATAATTATGTATTAATGTCCATGGATTACATATGATTAAAGTGATCGTAACCTATAAACGTCAAATAAATAGTATTAGTTATTTTGTTACATATGATAATTTGAATGTTTTCATTGTGACAGAACAACTTTACAATGACTCTAATATCTTCAACGTCATTTAATTTTACTACCAGGAAATATTAAGTTCTAATTTAGTTATTGTTTGTCCTATTTGAATCGATTAATTTTTTTAATGGTTAACCCGAATGCGACAGCTCATTTACCGCATGAACCGCCTAGTATGGTTCGGTTTTGGATAGTAAAATTAACTACCCGCCCCGAGATGGATAGTTAAAATCTTTAACCGAACCGAGCCGAACCGCCCCATGAACACCCCTACATACTAATGATGCAATTTTATTAAGTTACTTCCGGTCTATTATTATCAATTACCTAGATAAAAAGTAATTAGCTTTTTATAAATTTCTTATATAAATTAGACCTATTTTAAACTTGTATAATGTAGGTGTGTTTTATTTTTTAGAGTTAGAAACTTAAACTTAAAATTTAAAATTTTTAACTAAAACAACAACACCTATTTATAACTAAAATTTTAAGTGAAACAAGAGCACATATTTATAACTTGTAGGTCGACACACACAGTAAAAAACTAAACACATTCCTAGAGAAATACAATTGAAAACAAAGTAAAGCATTTATTACATCAAAAGTAAAATAAACATTAAAACATAATCTGAAACTGTAAATAATATATTTAATGTATCCACTTCCCAATGTTTTTTTTGTCTTTGTCATCTCTTTTCTATCTCTATCTTCAACCTTTCTCAAAGTCTCCATTTGCAAATATATGATTTCCAGAAAAAGAATTTAAAGATCCAATTGAAGATATTTTCTTTCTTGTGGAGGGCACTTTACTTTCTATGTTGGGGGCAACACCGATTGTTACACCTAATTTAGTCATTTTCCCCACTGATTTAGCTATTCCGGTGAAGCCTTGTTGGGGGCCTTTCCCCCCACTACCTACATGGTGGCTCCGCCCCTGACCATAGCCTCTGCATTTTGTTAATCAACCATATCGACTTAGGTGTCGTTTGTTTTTTCTTAATAAGTAATTTTTTTCCTTCTTTTAATTTTTTTGTTTGCAGGAGGGCAGAGTTTTTTTTTTTTTTTGTTTTTTTTGTTTTTTTGTGTGTGCAAAAATAAGTGCTTCGTATCACTTTTTCCCTCTTTTAAATTTTAGACATTATCTATCACTTCTTACCTCTTCTTTCACAAACCCACATCTCTTTCTCAACATCTTGCATCTCCTTTACGTTTCGTCAATTTTTTTACGTTTTCGTCCGTTTTATAACATTTTCGTCTGTTTTTTATGTTTTCATCAATTTTTTACGTTTTCGTCCGTTTATTTACGTTTTCATCTATTTTTTACGTTTTCGTTTGTTTTCTTACTTTTTTATTTGTTTTCGTCCCTTTTTTTAAGTTTTCGCCTACTTTTTTACTTTTTCGAGCTATATAATAAAATGATTTATAGCGCAAAAAAAGAAAGAGAAAAGAAAAGAAAAGAAAAAAAGAAGAAGAAAGAAGCATTGTTGGAATCACTCCTAAATTGTAATTCAAGTGTTAGTAATTAATATGTAATAGGTTGCTTAAACTAGGCTTTTATATTTGTATTAATGGCAAGACTTATGTAGAAAGCCTATGAGCCTTGGCCCAAGCCCAATAAGGAAGGAAGAGACTAGACATGTTGCCCTAGCTCCCTTCCCCTATAAATAATATTGTAAACCTTCATTTGAAGGTTGGTTGTTCATTTCATAATACATCTACGCATATCCTTTCACTATATTCATACGTGTGTGTTATTGTGTGTTCAACCGATCACTTTCTTTCCCATTTCTCACATATTGATCCTTGTGTTAACTTATGGTGACCTAACAGTGGTATCAATCGCCATCTAGTTAGGTGCCACTTTTGTTTTTGAAGTTTGGTTTCTATATTCGTGGGTTTTAGCAAGTTAAACTTTCATACGCTTAAAGCTTTAGTTTTTACACTTGTAAACTCAAGATTCTTGTGGTTTAAGGTTTATTTAGTGTTCAAGTTTAAGTTTTTTGCATCAAGTTTCAAACTTTATGCGTGTAAATTAGTTTTTAAGCTTGGTTTAGTTCGTGTAGCATTTCTTACGCATAAGGGTGAAAGTGGTTTTGAATCATCAAGTCTAAAACTTTCTTGTAATTTTGGTGATTTTGAAGCTGTTTCATCATTAAAATCAGGTTACAAAACATTTTTAGGCATAAAAATCAGTTTTGGTAAATTTTGTACTTCCTACGCCGAGTAAAACCCTAGTTTTACGTGTAAGAGTCTACTCCTAAGTCATCCTACGCCTAAGCAGTTTCTACGCCTAAGAGTTTCTTCATTCGATCTTCGAAGCTGTTGGTTTACTCAGTGTTTTCTTGCTTGGATAAGCCTGAAAACACTTCGACTTTGGATATCTTTTACACTTGGATAAGTGTAAAGGATTTTTGGCTAAAACCTTAGTTTTAAGCATAAGCATAAAAGCTTACGAGTAAACACTTTAAGCCTAAGTCTTTCCTACGCATAAGCTCCTCTTACGCCTAAGGAAATCTTACGTATAAGGTTCTTACTTTTAAGCATTTGGTTTACGCTTAAGCCTAAGTTTTATCTAACGTTTACGCGTAAGTTGAATTTACGCCCAAGCTTGTGTCTACGTGTAAAAGGAAATTACGCGTAAGGGTTCAATCTGCGCCTAAGCTGGTTTTCTACGCCTAACTGTACTTCATCAACAAGTTTCATTCGACTACAAAGATCCATCATCAACAAAATTTTCAAGATGTCTCAACCACCATACTCTCACTACTTTCCTCATGAGTATCCTCAACAACAACAACAACAATATCAACAATATCCTCCACCATCTTCATGACATTTCATGAACAATTGCGAACATGAACAATATTTTACGATCGTTTACGAACATGATTTCAGACCACCATCTCAAATGATGCACATTTCCTCAAGGAGCAAACCCTCTTCCAACACAGATGCCTCAACAAACCCTCCGCTCGTCCGGTTAACCAAGTTCAACATTGTAACTACTTCCAATATCAGTTTCTCGCTAAGTATGCTACGAATGTCACAAGGCAAAAGGAACCTTCTTGGTTTGCAAAGATGTGTGAAGCTTTAAGTAGCCAACAATCCATACATGAGGCTGGATCCCTTGATAGACATCCAATGCTCACTCCTGGTAATTATGATCAATGGGTGATAAGGTTTTTTAGGTTTTGTGATCTCAAGAAACCACATGGTAAGTTTTTGAAGAAGGTCATACTTGAAGGTCCTTTTCAGATGCCTACTATCACTATACCGAAGATCCACGCTAATCCACCAAGAGATGATGTTACCAACGTTGTCAGCCTCGATAAACTTACTACTGACCAAATTCTTCACTTAGAAGCTGATGAACTTGCAATGCAATATATCCTTTTGGGTCTACCCAATCCGATACTTTGTAGTGTTGATGCTCAGAAGACTGCTAAAGCAATGTGGGAGCACATTCATCTTCTCATGGAAGGCACTGAACTCAATTAAGAAGACATGGAATCCAAAATTTACTTAGCACATGAAAACTTCAAGATTGAACCTGGAGAGTCACTAGAGTCATACTATCATTGGTTCTCAAACATCATCAATGACTTGGACAAACATAATATCATTATGCCAAGGATTGCAATCAACACAAAGTTTCTGAGCTGTCTTGGTCCTGATTGGGAGAAGTACGTTACATTCATCCGTCAAGCGAAGAATCTTCATCAATCTACTTACGGATTGTTGTATGACTATTTGAAGCACCATCAAAAGGAAGTAGACAAGGACAAAATCATCCGTGGAGTCCCTGCTTCTCCATCACTCCCGGATAATCAAACTCTTGCTTTGTACACTCAAGCATGTTATCCTCAATTTCTGAACTTACCAACTGTCTTCACAAATCCTCCACAACCAACGCTTTCAGATTACACCATATGATCCATCACAGCAACAATCACAAGAAACTCAATTGGTTTCATACAACAACAACAACAATGATCAAGCACTCTACAGTGAATCAAATGAGGATGCTGATAACGCTACACGCGTCGTTCGGGGTCAAAGAAACTTCCTTTTCTTCGAGCAAATTTTATAACACCCTAGGCAGTGAACCTAATCGTTGTAGTGTAGTATTAGGGTAAGCCACGGGTATTGATATCGTTCTTTAGGGGAATAGGAATGCTAGTGAGAAGTTACTACGCTAAGGTTGGGGTTGAGGAAGATTATTTTTTATCTTTTTATATTTTTTTAGAAAATGGAAAGGTACGAATCTCGGGGTTTGGATTTGGGGGTTGGTATTTCTACCGATTACTCTACTTATCTAATTATCTAATCTAAGGTGTATGTAGTCTATGTCTAATTATTGTGTGCTCGTATGATAGTTTAAAGATGTGTTTACTTAGGTTTTATTACTCCTTAATTATCTCCTATTGATGGTTGAATTGTCACGTCCTTATTCTTAATCGCGTTGTGTGTCTAAAGTCGTAGGGTATGCATTTATCCCTAACTCATTGAACTTACCAAAGGGTCTCGTCTACAAAAACCTCTAGAAATTATAAACTCTAACTCTAAGGCACTCTTTGAGTGGTTTAGCCTACAACCGCTCTAAGTGTTATAGTCTAAGGTTCACAAAGATTAATCAAGCATTAATAACACAACGAATGACCTATCGCATTACTAGATCATTAAACAATTAAGATAAGAGACATAATTAAGTTTCATATTCCCTAAGCAAACATACAAGTAAATTAGCCGGACATGGAGAACATGCAAGCATACACACAAATAATTGAAGACATAATTGAATTAATGAAGTAAAACACTTATCTTGATGTAAGTTAGGGTTTGAAACCCTAAAATCTTGTACAAGACGACCTTGGTTGGTTTAGGTTTTTACTCCCAAAAGACTACACACTAAAACTGAAAAATTCAGATTCTATATATAATATTACAAGTGCGACGGCGTCACCTTATGAGTTGTGGCGCGTGGTCGCCGTCATTAGGGTTTCGTCTTGGCCAACGTTAGTCTTGCGACGGCGTCACCTTGTGCTTGTGCCCGTCCTTAGTCTCGGCGCCGCGGATCAAATCTAGGCCATTTGAGTTCGACGACCTACTCTTTTAAGCCTGACGTCACTTGAAAATAAGCAATTTGGCTCTTGTCGTCACAAAGTGCTCCGACGGCGTCGCGGTTAGCAGGAGTGCGCCGTCACCTGTATTTCGGCTTGAGTGTCTCGATTTCTTGACTTTGGCCATTTTCTTCGTATATCAGCGCCTTTTCGTCCAAATAAGTACCATTCCAGCAATTTGCCTTCAAGAGACCTAAAAAGTGAAAAGGAGCGATATTAAGTAATAACGGATACAAAAGTGATCAAATAAGGGCTTAAACGACCCCTCAAAAAGGTACATTTTAAAACCTTATCAAATATCCCTACACTTGGTATTTGCTTGTCCTCAAGCAAATGTGCTTTTAGCCAATTAATTTATAAGTTAGGGGTCATGAAGCATTGGTTTAAAACATCCCACAACATATAAGCCCGCAAAAGTCATAACAAGCACGGAAATTACATACTAGCACCTCACATGGGGTGTTTGGATACTCACATCTCGCGGGTGTATATGAAATATATCAAAGTGGAAATGGAAGATAAACACTCATTGACCGGTCCTAGTACATAGATTACCATAGGCTTGAGAATAGATCAAACCTCCATCGCTTTGGCGTAAGCACCTAGGAAAGACTATCAAAGAGGTCTTTTAAAGGGTTGTAATGTTAGGCTTACGGTAGGGAAACAAAGGGTTTGGTGGGATAGGCTATTTAGTGGTGGCAAGTCAAAAATCTCTATGTTACAAGCATACGAAGAATGGCGTTGCTAAGCCAAGACTCGACACTCTAAACTCTAGATAACTGAAACAAACAAACATAAATTTAAAGGATAGATGTAGGATGGTAGCCCGTATGTTTTTTTTTTTTTTTTTCAACACTTTTTTTTTCTCTCGTTTTCTATTTTTTTCAATTTTTTTTTCATACACTTTTACTCTACCATCCTCTACGGTAACATCAAAATGATAGGGATTTATAGGCACATCCCTACACTTGAGTTTTTATAACTCTAACACTAATTTGACCCGAATTGAAAAGATCAAAGCACTTGGGGTACGTTATTACACAAATAAGGGAATTTAACGTTCCCTTTCAGTCATTTCATAAACTTTAACTTTTCCCATGAGTCCCAATCGTCCCAAAACTGTATACAAAGGATATGACTCGACTTAGCAACTCATGCAAGCAACTAGATAATTGAACTAAGGGTTTAGGGTGATAACAATAATGCACTAAAAGTGAGTGCATACAAGGTAGGCTAAAGCAATTTGGGTGTACATTTGGGGGTGGGGTGTAAACAATGCTCTTCATTGATATTCCGAAAAACTGAAACATCACGAGAACCGCGAAAAGGATAGGCTCAGAGGGGTTAACTAGGGGTATCGTGTACTAAAAATGAGTACAACGCAAAGGTGTGGGGAATTACTCAACCGATGTGGAAGAAGTAATTATATTACGGGTATCAAACAAGGGTTATCCTAATGCCTCTTATCATTTAGTTATTCCTAACTACACAAGTGTAGTCTTACTAGCGATCTCGGAATGCATCACAAAACAAGTTCTAGAATCTATTATACTACCGGTTCACACTCTAAGCATTAAAGATGAATGCTTTAATTCCTACTAATCTAGGGTGATCCTCACATTTTGGGTGGAATTTAGGTGGTAAAGGGTTTTTGTGCTAGTCATGCAACTTCCTATCCATGAGACGCTTTTGTTAAGACTAATGGCCCACTCTTATATGTCATAAAAATTTTAAATTTGGTGCCAAAATTACCTAACCGACATTTTCTCATGGTTTATTACACAAATACAATTGGACAAAGCAAATAATCAAGGATAAGCATAGTTTCAAAGTTCCGTTTTATTTTCCCTCCCTACACTTAAACTGAACATTGTCCCCAATGTTCCCGAAAATATCAAAGTTATGATAATGGAAGGTAATGAAAAGCGAAAAACTAAATACTCCCCTGATTAGCTCGGTAGGATCCGTGTAAAGTGGTGGTTAAATCCTTTCAAAGAAGAATGTATGCGTGAAAAGCTCCTTCCAATCTTATGTAACTTCTTCTTGATAAATTAAACCTGCACACTTGAAGAAAACAAAGCGAACCGCGTAAAATCGGCGCTAATAATATATATAAGACTCGACTAAACTAGGATATAATGCTTGTGGAATGGATGTTTACTGAATTTCTGGAAAATTAAGACACGGAAAATTCCAAAAATTTATAAGTAGCTCGAGAAACGAGAAAAAAGTAATCTGTTGTTTTACTCCTTCACGACCGTCAGGAGTTATCGACAAAGCGGTCTGCGATTTTCGGAAAAAATTCGGAAAATTTACATCTTTAGAATCTGGAAAATTTCTGCAAAACATCCATTATGACTCGATACAAGCATTTGACTCGAACAAACACACATATAGATCTTTTAATTAATTGCTATTCTCATGTTTACGTTTCTTTTGAAAACGTGTGTAATCCTCCCTACACTTATCCCTTATGTAAAATACCTTTATATGTAATTAAGAGCGAGGTTAAAAGACAAAATAAAGCATTTTTAAATTTAAACATGATAATAAACAATCAATAAAAAAATATACGACACACACAAATAAAAATGAAAACAAATACACATGGGTTGCCTCAAAGGCTTGTTTTTGTTAGTCCGAGCTGACTCTACCCTTATTTAACGAATAAAGGGGAGGTTTCCCTACACTTAAGCTTAAGTGCGGGTGATAGTAGCGATACACACCCTTAGGGTGGAAATTTGCTACGTGAGGAGAGGGTGATGGGTGATTTATATGCTCAAAGGAGTGTGCTCCATTCATTATAACCTTACCTAAGTCTATTGGTGTAGCGGGTGAATCAAATCTCTCTCCTAAAAATGCATCATCTTCTATCAACTTCAAAAGATTCTTAGTTAAGGATCCATCTTGACCTAATAAACCCGGTTTAAACCCATAATGTTTCTTGTTATCAACCATGAATGGGTAAAAATGAGTACAACGCAAAGGTGTGGGGGAATTACTCAACCGATGTGGAAGAAGTAATTATATTACGGGTATCAAACAAGGGTTATCCTAATGCCTCTTATCATTTAGTTATTCCTAACTACACAAGTGTAGTCTTACTAGCGATCTTGGAATGCATCACAAAACAAGTTCTAGAATCTATTATACTACCAGCTCACACTCTAAGCATTAAAGATGAATGCTTTAATTCCTACTAATCTAAGGGCGATCCTCACATTTTGGGTGGAATTTAGGTGGTAAAGGGTTTTTGTGCTAGTCATGCAACTTCCTATCCATGAGACGCTTTTGTTAAGACTAATGGCCCACTCCTATATGTCATAAAAAATTTTAAATTTGGTGCCAAAATTACCCTAACCGACATTTTCTCACGGTTTATTACACAAATACAATTGGACAAAGCAAATAATCAAGGATAAGCATAGTTTCAAAGTTCCGTTTTATTTTCCCTCCCTACACTTAAACTGAACATTGTCCCAATGTTCCCCGAAAGTATCAAAGTTATGATAATGGAAGGTAATGAAAAACGAAAAGAAACTAATACTCACCTGATTAGCTCGGTAGGATCCGTGTAAAGTGGTGGTTAAATCCTTTCCAAGAAGAATGTATGCGTGAAAAGCTCCTTCCAATCTTATGTAACTTCTTCTTGATAAATTAAACATGCACACTTGAAGAAAACAAACGAAACCTTCCGGCGTAAAATTGGTAATATAATATATATAAGACTCAACTAAACTAGGATATAATGCTTGTGGAATGGATGTTTCAGAATTTCGGAAAATTAAGACACTGGAAAATTCCAAAATTTATAAGTAGTTCGGAAAACGAGAAAAAAGTAATCTGTTGTTTTACTCCTTCCTGAAACCGTCAGGTTGCGATCTGACAGCGTCAGGTTATCCTCGACAAAACGGTCTTCGATTTTTGGAAAAAATTCTAGAAAATTTACATCTTTAGAATCTGGAAAAATTTCTGCAAAACATCCATTATGACTCGATACAAGCATTTGACTCGAACAAACACACATATATATCTTTTAATTAATTGCTATTCTCATGTTTACGTTTCTTTTGAAAACGTGTGTAATCCTCCCTACACTTATCCCTTATGTAAAATACCCTTTATCTGTAATTAAGACGAGGTTAAAGACAAAATAAAGCATTTTTACAAATTTAAACATGATAATAAACAATCAATAAAAAATATATATGACACACAAATAAAAATGAAAAACAAATACACATGGGTTGCCTCCCAAGAAGCTTGTTTTTTGTTCGAGTCACGAGCCTGACTCTACCCTTATTTAACGGATAAGGGGAGGTTTTCCCTACACTTAAGCTTAAGGGCGGGTGATAGTAGCGATACACACCCTTAGGGTGGAAATTTGCTACGTGAGGAGAGGGTGATGGGTGATTTATATGCTCAAAGGAGTGTGCTCCATTCATTATAACCTTACCTAAGTCTATTGGTGTAGCGAGTGAATCAAATCTCTCTCCTAAAATGGATCATCTTCTATCAACTTCAAAAGATTCTTAGTTAAGGATCCATCTTGACCTAATAAACCCGGTTTAAACCCATAATGTTTCTTGTTATCAACCATGAATGGGTAATATAAGTGTGTAAGGTCATGGGTTACTCCTATATTAGCTTCCACTCTACATGGCCTAGAGTCTACCACCTTTATGAAGCAACTACCCGGTTTATTTATTTTGATGGGTGGATTGGGGCTTAATTCAATTCCAAGATTCACATCTAAAGACGGAAAATTGGGTGAGGTTTTTGGTTGAGGCTCCGGTTCATCAAAATTAGGAACTTCCCTAAGACTAAGAGAGAGGTCCTGACGACAAGCATCTAAACCTACATTCTCTAGTGGCATTTGGTCCAAAGGTCTTATATCAATCGGGATTCCTATAGTCTCTTCTACTTCTTCCGGGTAAGTTATAGGCGATGCGTGTTCTTTAAGTGATGGTAGAGCTTGTGGGCTTGGAGTTTCCATCTTATTCTCCATTATATCTAGATCTCCTAAATGTTCATCATGTGTTTTAGTATGATCTGACCGATATACACTCCTAAGCATCTCAAATCCTTCTTTGGCCATTTCAAATTCTTGGTCCGATTCATAAGGATTGTTCTCAAAAACTTGACCACTATGTTCTATTTGCCTAAAGGATTCCTCACGTGTGTCATATGTTTTGAAATCTATCCCACACATGCAACTAAGTATTTTAACTTCAACCATCTCACAATCTTGTTCGGGTTTAGGTTCCATGTTCTTAAAAACTAAGTCTTTTTGATCATGGTGCCTAAGATCATTCAATTGATGGTTTATGCATAGGAGACTTTTCTTAAAAATTCTCCAGATGGTCTCGCTTAAAGGAGTTGACCCTGACAACGATTGTTGAATAGAAGCCACACAAACACAAAATATATCAAATCCATCCAACCTTACACCCGTCTCCCTTTGGATATCTCTAAGTTCACTAACAAATTCATTAGAACAATAAAAACCAAACCAATCTGCGAAATTCAATTGTTCCTCATTTGTTAATGATTCAAATGCAACTTCACTTGCCATAGAGACAAATGAAAAGGGTTTTACAAACACAAACACAAAGAAGGGGGATAGACTACGAGGAAGCTAAAGATGGGAAAAAATTTACTTGATAGGAATCAAGCAAAGAAACCTAAACGAGGTGGACTACTAACTAGCTATTCTATTCCCCGGCAGCGGCGCCAAAAACTTGATAACGCTACACGCATCGTTCGGGGTCAAAGGAACTTCCTTTTCTTCGAGCAAGTTTTATAACACCCTAGGCAGTGAACCTAATCGTTGTAGTGTAGTATTAGGGTAAGCCACGGGTATTGATATCGTTCTCTAGGGGAATAGGAATACTAGTGAGAAGTTACTACGCTAAGGTTGGGGTTGAGGAAGATTATTTTTTACCTTTTTATATTTTTTTTTAGAAAATGGAAAGGTACGAATCTCGGGGTTTGGATTTGGGGGTTGGTATTTCTACCGATTACTCTACTTATCTAATTATCTAATCTAAGATGTATGTAGTCTATGTCTAATTATTGTGTGCTCGTATGATAGTTTAAAGATGTGTTTACTTAGGTTTTATTACTCCTTAATTATCTCCTATTGATGGTTGAATTGTCACGTCCTTATTCTTAATCGCGTTGTGTGTCTAATGTCGTAGGGTATGCATTTATCCCTAACTCTTTGAACTTACCAAAGGGTCTCGTCTACAAAAACCTCTAGAAATTATAAACTCTAACTCTAAGGCACTCTTTGGGTGGTTTAGCCTACAACCGCTCTAAGTGTTATAGTCTAAGGTTCACAAAGATTAATCAAGCATTAATAACACAACGAATGACCTATCGCATTACTAGATCATTAAACAATTAAGATTAGAGAAAACCAATCAATATTCAATAATTAAGTTTCATATTCCCTAAGCAAACACACAAGTAAATTAGCCGGACATGGAGAACATGCAAGCATACATACAAATAATTGAAGACATAATTGAATTAATGAAGTAAAACACTTATCTTGATGTAAGTTAGGGTTTGGAACCCTAAAGTACTGTATGTTGAAAACACAAAGACCTTGACAGATCTTAAGCACTCGTAGATCGTTAGTGTTGCCTATGTAATCATAAGCAAACTAATAGAAACTCTCTACAACTCGTATTCTTTAGCGGAATGTAAATACAAGCTATAATAACTAAGAACACTTAGATCCTCTATGGATCTTTTATTAACTGAAACTCTATGTTTCTGAAAACTTTTCTCTATTACATACTATCAAGTTCCTTTTATAGACAAGGAACCCTAAACTATTTCTACTCAAACGACTAAGCATGCAAGCATGCATTTAAACATTTGTTTCAACCCATACATGTTATGAGTAAACATTAAATAATATTGAGCAGTACAAGATCCGGACTCAACTAATATTGAACAGTACAGTTCAAGAATAATGATGGGTTAGCATGTAATTAATAAAGCGCATGCAGATCCTAGTCAGCTTCCACCCTTCAGCAGAAACACGGCACGACTTTTATACTTCAGCAGAATCTCTTCTTCACAGATTCGCTTCTACTTCAGCAGAATCCTTCGGCAGAATTGACTGTAGAAATCCTACTTCGCATAATTCCCAACAATCCTCCCCTAAACTGGAATTTGACTTGGTTAAGTTCCAGTTTCCTAACCTTGATAGATCTTAGAGACTGCAGTACTAGAGGATTGTTCTCAACCATCAGTAGCAAAGAACCAATAATAATCTCATCTTTATGATGCCCAAACTTTGAAACGCCAGGTTTTTGCAGCAACAAATGACATAGTGTACATCAAAACTCATTAGTTGCATACTATTCTCATCACATCCAGGTGAGTTAACTCCTGTGAGAGGTGAATCATTGAAAATAATGGATTTGATGTCTCTTTACCAATAGCCATCACTACTGGAGTAGCCAAATGTTTAAGTTCGAAAACTATGGTACATTGATAACCATCTGATTTATTAGCAAATCAGCAACTATATAAACGGATTTGATGTGTCTTTACGTAGCGTTTACTCAGGACTAGTCAATTCTTAGAATTGGTGAATTGATAACCAAATATGGATTCAGTTGCCTTTACCACAAGCCATATACTTGTGGGCTAGCCAATTCTTGGATTCCAAAAAGGAATATACCATGGTGAATTGATGACCATACAACTCTCAGCAATTAAGCATGGGTGGTTGCAGACCCTATGATTTTGAGCAAATCATTACAGCTATCAACAGATTTGATGTGTCTTTACCAAAGCTGTACCCTTTGGACTAGCCAACTCTTTGATATACACAAGGTATATCTGGTGAGATAAAAACCATCAACTATATACAACAAACCTGCAAGAGAAAGAGCTTTTTTTTTTTTTTTTTTTTTTTTAACTAATAAAATTAAGAAATAATAAAAATAACCAAAACATGTAAAATATACCATCAAGCAGCAGCAGAAACCAAATACAGTTGTAGTGTCAGCAGAAACACTAAGCCTCCTCTTAGGCGTATGAGGATCCAACAACTGCAAAAATGGTTAGAAAACAAAATTACAACAATAAGCCTCCCCTTAGGCTTATGCCTCCCCTGAGGTCTATGCCTCACCTTAAACTTTGCAGTTAAGGGTTAAGCATTCCAATATCTTTATGCATAAGAGGATGATCCTATAGTAACAAAAAATATATACAAAAGAATGTTAGTATACAAAGGAGGCTCAAGTCATTGCTGACTTGAACCTGCCTTGTGGATCATAAGATTTAGGTCTAGCAGAAGAGAAAGATCCACCATTGTTCTTGGGTTTCCATTGAAATTTAGGTCCCTTATTATTCCAAGAACAACCTGCTGAGGTCTTGACAGCAGTACCCCAAAATCCTTTCCCATTATTCATAGAGTCAACATATGCAGGCCAATAACCATGTTTAAAGTATGGGCTTGTAGGTTGCACATAAGGTCTATCAACTGATCTCCTCCAAGGAGAATCAGTATTAGTAGCTTGTGGGACATATGGTGGAATATTATTAACATTGGTCCATACTGGTCTAGGCTTCTGCTGAGTAGCACATACACCCAATCTTTGCTCATAGAAATCACAATCCTTAATTAAATGAAATTTACTTCCACATACAAAACATGTCTTCCTTTTGGAAGATTTATTCAACGAAGAAGATGTTCTATTACATGTAGAAGTACTTAAACCATAAACATTAAAGGAATTGTTTTTAACAGACTTATTATGCAAAGATTTAAAGGACAAGTCTTCAGAGGAAACTGTCTTGGAAGTTGATTCCTCAGCAGCTACCCTAGAAGGCTTGTAGATAGACTTGGGTGCAGGCTTGGGTGTAGGCTCAGGTGAGGGCTTGGGAAGGTCTGACTTATCACTTGAAACACAGCTGGCACAAGAAGTAGACCCTTGATCCGATGAATTGTCACTGTCAGAGCAAGAGACAAAGTCATTAGATGAAGCATCGGGGTCTGGCAAGTCTTTTGACTTTTTGCCATACAGATGGTGTGATCCATCAAAGTCAACAGTAATGGACAGGTCAGTGGGCATGAATTCACCTCTAATAGGTCCAGGGACAGCATGCAAATCACCTTCTTTAACAAAATTTGCTAAGCCTGCTGGTGTAGATTTACGCCCATCATTCCTAGCTTCCAATCCTACATACTTTTGAAAACCTAAACCTATTCCAGAGGTCACTGGTTGACTACTATAGATTTCTCTAGCTAGATTGTCACCTGATATTAACCATTGTTTATGTCTAGCTATTTCCTCAGCTAGTTTCTCTTTAAGCTCTAGGTTCTCAGCAATAGCATCAGCTTTTTCCTTTTCAGTGCGTTTTAAGTTAATGTTTGCAATATCTAGATCAAATTGTAACCCCTTTATCTTTTCTTCATAAGCTATCTGATTCTTTTGAAACCAAACCTTTTGTCTTTCTAATGTTTTTAACGAAAGTTTATAAGCTTCATTATCAACATAGCATTCATTGTATTTAGGTTTCATAGTATCATAAGCTTATTTAAGTTCATTGTATCTTTCACTACAACCAAATATACAGTTGTGTACCTGAGAAAGTCCCATCAAGGCAAATTGATCATGCCTATCTTCTGAAGTACATCTTGCCAGCAATCCAAGCTTCTCTGTATCAACAGCTTCCTCATTCACAGGTTCATGTGCAGCCCAGTTGACCTGTTCATCCAAGGTGACAAGAGCTGCTGAAGTTCTAGCTTCCTTCTGATTCTGCTGATATGAATTGTAGTTAGCTCCCTCTCCACTCTTCCTATCTTTGCATTCCCTTGAGAAATGACCCATCTGGTGACAAGAGAAACACTTGACCTTTCTCCTGTCAAAACGAGCTGGATCCTTTCCTTTGAAGCCAAACTTTTTTCCTGACCTCTCCTCAAACCTTTTGATATCTACTGAAAGCATGGCCACCTGCCATTTCAGTTTCATCTCCTCCATATCAAGTGGGTCCATCTGCTCAAAATCTTCATAGACAAGATCTTTGCAGTATCATAATCAGCAATAAATGAATGAAGAACATCCTCCAATATACTACCAGTTTTAGCTTGAGGGCATGATGGATTGGGACGATTGTTATATGGTGGAGTGGGAGTGTAAGATGATGATGGTAAGTAAGTTGGACTAGGAGCATGTATCATCATATTGGGGTGAGATGTCCCAACAAAGGCTGTATGACCAGAAGAGGATGCACGATAGGGAGTTCTGACATCAGGTTCAAGAGATTTGAGTTTGTAGTACAGCTCATCAAAATAGAGCATGTCCAACCCACCTTTAGCCTTAAGGGCTATACTTACATGTAACCATGATGGAGGCAAAGATCGTAGGAACTTTGAATTGCAATCATCATTGTCAGGTTTTGCATTCAGCTGGTTTAGCTGACTCAAAATCTTATGAAACCTGTCATATCCCTTGTGGATACCTTCTTCTTCTGTGATATTGAACTCTTGAAAGTGTTGTCTCAGCATGGACTTCCTCATTCTCCTGGATTCTTCATTGCCACCGAACCTTGCTTTGAGCGCCATCCGTATGTCCTTTGCATCAACCATGTGGTGAAAATCACCCAAGTGATCTTCGGGAATAGCTTGAAGAAGGATGGTTCTTACTTTGTGCTCTCTTTGCACAGCTAGAATCTCTTCAGCAGATTTGGGGGGAGCAATGGTAAATTTACCATCAAGATCTGGGATAGTCTTCTTCAGACTGTTTCCATTCTTCACAATCTCCCAAAGATTCCAATCAATATTAGAGATCCAGTTCTGCATCTTCATCGTCCACAAATCATACTCTTCCCTTCTTAGATAAGGAAACTTAGCATTACTGTTGGAAAGACTAAGTTGTTGCATAGAGGTGGTGTTGTTGTTGTTGTTGTTGTTGGTGACTTCGGATTCATTATCAGTTCCAGGCATGGTGAATGGATTTTTGGTTATATGGGGGTGAGGTTAAATATGGTTCTTAGTATCGTAGAGACTTTCCCGAGGCTCTGAAACCACTTGTTGAAAACACAAAGACCTTGACAGATCTTAAGCACTCGTAGATCGTTAGTGTTGCCTATGTAATCATAAGAAAACTAATAGAAACTCTCTACAACTCGTATTCTTTAGCGAAATGTAAATACAAGCTATAATAACTAAGAACACTTAGATCCTCTATGGATCTTTTATTAACTGAAACTCTATGTTTCTGAAAACCTACTTGTTTTTTATTACATACTATCAAGTTCCTTTTATAGACAAGGAACCCTAAACTATTTCTACTCAAACGACTAAGCATGCAAGCATGCAATTAAACATTTGTTTCAACCCATACATGTTATGAGTAAACATTAAACAATATTGAGCAGTACAATAATACCCATGCTAACCTCGGGCAGTTCAAGAATAATGATGGGTTAGCATTTAATTAATAAAGCGCATGCAGAACCTAGTCAGCTTCCACCCTTCAGCAGAAACACGGCACGGCTTTTATACTTCAGCAGAATCTCTTCTTCAGCAGATTCTGCTTCTACTTCAGCAGAATCCTTCGGCAGAATTGACGGTAGAAATACTACTTCGCATAATTCCCAACACTGTACAAGACATCCTTGGTTCGGTTTAGGTTTTTACTCCAAAAGACTACATACTAAAACTGAAAAATTCGGATTCTATATTTAATATTACAAGTGCGACGGGGTCACCTTATGAGTTGTGACGCCGTCGGGTCGCCGTCATTAGGGTTTCGTCTTGGCCATGTTAGTCTTGCGACGACGTCACCTTGTGCTTGTGACGCCGTCCCCTTCAGTCTCTGTCGCCGTCTGGATCAAATCTAGGCCGTCTGAGTTGCGATGGCCTACTCTTTTAAAGCCTGACACCGTCACTTGAAAATAAGAAATTTGGCTACTGTCCCGTCACAGAAGTGCTCCGACGGCGTCGCAGTTAAGCAGTGACGCCGTCACCTTGTATTTCAGCAGCTTGAGTGTCTCGATTCTTGACTTTGGCCATTTTCTTCGTATATCCGCGCCTTTTCGTCCAAATAAGTACCATTACAACAATTTGCCTTCAAGAGACCTAAAAAGTGAAAAGGAACGATATTAAGTAATAACGGATACAAAAGTGATCAAATAAGGGCTTAAACGACCCCTAAAAAGGTACATTTTAAAACCTTATCAGATGCAGAAGCCTTCGATGCATTGAATCAAGGATTTGTCATGATTGCTAGAGCCTTCGCGAGATTCGCAAACAAATCCAACAATCGCATTCGTACCTCCTCGAACACAAGAAATCAAGCTGTTGTTAACAATGGAAGAGTTGAGGTTCAGAATCGTGGAAATGGTCGTACGATGGGTAGTGGTCAAGGGTTTAATGTTAATAGAAGGAATCATATGGGTGCTCCACAACAACGGGTTCAAATGGTTGATCAGGGAAAATGTCAGTAATGGTATTCGATGCTACAACTGCAATGAGAAGGGTCATCTGGCTAATGCATGCCCAAAGCCGAGAACAAGAGGTAGCACTTATCACAAAGAGGCTTTACTCTTGGCTCTCAAGGATGAAGCTGGTGGAACACTTACAAACAAGGAACAGAGCTTCATGGCTGATGCATATTCTGATGATGACATGGAGGACTTGCAAGCTGATGCAACTGTGATGTTAATGGCAAACATGCAAGAGCTTCACATGAGTGACACAGGCCTAGTGTATGACACTGATGGCTTGTCTCAGGTACCGGATCCTAATATACTAATGGTTCATACTGATATCTCTGTCTGCATCTGCATCCGACGAGGCACATAGTGTTCAACATGAGCCCTCTACATCTCATTACGACGATAATCAAATGGATCCCATAGTTACATTTGACGATCAAGATCACCTAATGGTTCATATTGATAATCAAGTTGACTTTGTGGTTATATTTGAGGATCAAAATAATGATTCTGTTGAGACTCACTTTGAACAAAATAAACCTTTGTCTAATCCAGATTCGGAACTCATGACCTTATGTCAGACCACCCTATCTAAAATGGAAAAATGCAATGAGATCAATAAGAAACTACAAGATAAAATTGCACTGTTCACTAAGGACAATGAATGCTATAAGTTCCAACTCAACATTTTTGAAACTAAAGAGAAACGTGAGCAAAGTTTTGAAGTCGCTTTTGTAAAATCTTACCAAAATGAAAAATCTTTGGAAAAACAGTTATGTGATCAAGTTGAATCCAAGAATGAATTACTTTCTCAAATAGAACAACTAAAATTTGATCATAAACAACAACGTAATGCTCTCACTTCGGAAACTCAAAAAGCCAAGCCAGAGTTGTTAAATTGTCAAAAACAGTTTTGTGAATACAAAAAGCATTCGAGGAGACAAATAGATGAGTATCTTGATGAAATTGTCGATTTACAAAACAAAATCAAAGAGTTTTGAAATGTTTTTTACAAACATGGTGAGTCAATCACAACAATTCAAAAGTTTTCTATTAAACCAAATCCAGATGGATATGGACCGATTCTTGCTGATTACAAACCAAGTTTTTCACACAGAGCATTCAAACCAAATCCTCAAGTTTACAGTGCAGAACATAGAATTGATGATTCAATTATGAGTGTTGTTGAATATAATCGTGATGAGGAAACAAATGCTGATGCTGAGAATCGATTAAAAATGGAAAATGTAGAATATAATAAACCATTCGATCACTAAAAAATATACCGTTTGTAAAACAACAAGATCATACTAACACACCTTGGGTTATCACACCACTTCCTGAGTCCTTTTCTAATGATGGTCCCCGACACAATGTTGCACAAATTAATGGTCCTTTACCTTCCTTCAGTGAAGTAAAATTATTACCCGAACGATGTCAAGTTCTTAAATATTTTGATACATTTATGTCTGACATCAAACTTTTGGAACGTGAAATTGAAGTTAATTCTGAAATAAAGGCTGAACATTTTTAAATCGCCACATGCGCGAAATCAAAGAGATATTTTTCAAACAAGACTTTTACCCCATGTCCGAAATCTCAAAATGTGTGCAATATATTGGGATCAGGATCTTCAGAAGGAGATTGGGCTTATGAAAACAGTTTTCGAGAAAACAGAAACATCGATTTCAAATACTAAACGTAAAAAGAAAATGTTTAGAAATCATGTTGATCGACTCTTGGAAGATGTTATCTGTGCTGATACCATCAATGTGGTGTTGTTACATACGGTTGCATATGCATTTGATTATATTGTTGTTGATTCTGTTGATAATGTTGAGAATATAGATAATGTGCCACAAATCAAGTCATTGAAAATAAGCGTTTGTTAAATGAACTTTCGAATTCAAAATGTCGTCTTCAATGGTGTCAAAAAGATTGTCAAAATCGAGAACTTGCTTTGCAAAACAAACTCAACCAGTTGCGTGAAAAATCTTTCGATCCAAAACTTGAACAACTGGATGATGACAACGTGTCTTTAAAATGTCAAATTTCAAAATATGAACAAGAAATTGCCAAAGTCAAAATAGAATATGGTGTCATATTTGATTTGCTCAAAAAGACTCGTGCTAAGGCATCACGAGAACTTGATAATCATCTTGCATACACAAAAGAAGTCTTAAACGTTAGTGGAAATGTTCGCTATGAAAATCAAGAATTACTGCACACTATTGTTGAGTTAAAAGCAAAGTTAGGGAAGTATGAACAAGATAAGTCTAGTAACATGAATGTCCTTACACATGGAATGTTTAAAATTGACACTAGCATGCCTAATGACAAACCACAAGATACTAATGTGCTTCCTTCCATTGATATAGGAATAGTTGCCTCTTTTCCCAACGTTAGCACTTCACAGCTTAAGAGCAAAAATAGGAAGAATAGGAAGTTGCAACGTAAGAGAAGAACAATAAAGACCTCTGAAGTAGAAGAACACCTTAGGACTTTGAATAAAACTCATGTTGCACCCACTTTAGACATTGCATTAGACAAATGTAATAGACAAAGTGATGTAACGATGTTGAACCTTTAAGTACTTTGAATGTTATGTTTGAAGCATCTTGTGTTGGTTGTCGTAAAAGCATGTTTTCTGGTTGTCATGATAAATGTGTTGCTAAATCTATCTTATCTCGTAAGCGGAATAATAGAAAACAGATTACCTCTAGGCCCACTAATGCTTCTAAGTCTGTGCTAGGTAAACCGCCCTCTAGTGTTTCTGCTACGATCATTGATGTACCCATAGAACCCACTTCACCTCCTAGGAAGAAAATATCACCTAGTTCATTCGCTAAGACCAAAGCACGAACTAGTTGGACTTGGAAGAGATGGTTACAAAATACACTCGGATTTAAATGGATTCCTAAAATCATTAACATGTGTGTTTCAACTGTAACTGTAATGGAACCCTCTAACTCTTCGGGTTCCACCTCTACTTCTATTCCACCTGTGTTGTCTGTGTGTAATGCAGGTGATACAGATCATCCTTTGGATTGTTGATAGCGGATGTTCCCGACACATGACAGGAAATCTCAAACTGTTATCAAACTTTGTCTCAAAGTTCATCGGTACTGTCAGGTTCGGGAATGATCACTTCGCAGCTATCATGGGCTACGGAGATTACATCAATGGGAACATCAAAATTAGCAGGGTTTATTATGTGGAAGGTCTCGGTCACAATCTCTTTTCAGTCGGTCAATTTTGTGATGGAGATTTGGAAGTTGCTTTTAGGGAAAAAACTTGTTTCATTCATGATTTACAAGGAAACGATCTTATGTCTGGAAACCGCACATCAAGCCTTTACACAATCTCAATGCAAGAAATGATTGCTTCATCTCCCATTGTCTACTTTCTAAGGCAACATCAACAAAATCGTGGCTATGGCACCGACGTCTTTCACACTTGAACTTTCAAACCATAACCAATCTTGCACGATACAAACTAGTGGAAGGTCTTCCAAGGTTTCGGTATTCTAAAGATCATCTATGCTCAGCTTGTGAACAAGGGAAAAGCAATCGTGCTTATTTTTCCTCAAAGGTGGAACACAGCTCTCAGCATGTGCTTCATCTTTTTCACATGGATTTGTGTGGCCTGATGCGTGTGCAGACGATTAATGGCAAACGGTACATTCTAGTAATTGTTGATGACTACTCAAGATGGACTTGGGTTTATTTTCTTCGAAGTAAAGATCAAGCTCCACAGATGATCATCACCTTTCTCACGAAAATTCAAGTTCAGCTCCAGAACACAGTCATACAAATCAGAACAAACAGAGGAACTGAATTTGTGAATCAAACTCTTCGTGAATACTATAAGAAAGTGGGAATTGAGCGTCAAACATCAATTGCACGAACACCAGAACAAAATAGAGTTGTCGAAAGAAGAAACCATACGTTAGTGGAAGCTACAAGAATGATGTTGATAAATGCAAAACTTCTAGATTACTTGTTGGCAAAAGTCGTGTCAACTGCATGCTACACTCAGAACCGTTATTTGATAACCAAACGCCACAACAAAACACCTTATGAGCTTATCCATAACCGTAAACCGAATATCAAACACTTTCATGTATTTGGTGCTCTCTGTTACCCGAATAATGATCGTGATGACTTTGAAAAGTTCAAGGCTAAAGCTGACATTGGAGTCTTCGTTGGATACTGTGAAAACCCAAAGGGATACCGAATTTAGAATCGTCGTACAAGGGAGATTATGGAAATGATTCATGCTAATTTTGATGAGCTTACAGAAATGGATTTTGAGCAAAACAGCTTGGAACCCGGACATAACCGTCTTAACTTCCCCCAAACCCCATCATCAGCTGAACCAAGCTTACAGCTTACTCGTCGTCAAATGGAACAGCTATTTGCTCCTCTGTTTAGTGATGATATTGACCAACGTGCTCCAAATGTATCAAATGTTTTCGCTGCTCAACCTGATAATAATCCAATCCTTGATACGCCTGAAACAGCAACAACTGTTGCTGAAGCACCTCCAATTGACTCTACAACAACAGCCGAACAAACCGCATCCAATGATGCTGATCCAACCGATGATCTTCTGAATCAAGATGTACCTACACCCGTGGATTATGATCCAAATGCGTTCTTTAACCCTTTGAATCCACCTAATCTGCATAATGTATGTCAACATCCACCCTCCACACATCGTTGGACTAAAGACCATCCTCTTGTGAACATTATTGGCAACCCGAATCAACCAGTCGTAACTAGATAACGCCTTCAGACTGACAATGAACGTTGCATTTATGCACTTACCATTTGTCAATCTGAACCTAAAAACATTAAAGAAGCGATGACTTATGACAACTGGATTGAATCTATGCAAGAAGAACTAAATTAGTTTAAAATTTAAACGTCTTGAAGTATGGGAATTGGTTGAAAGACCAACAAGGGTCTATGTCATTGGTCTAAAATGGATTTGGAAAAACAAGTTAGATGCTGAAGGTACGGTTATCAGAAATAAGTCACGTCTGGTGGCTAAGGGTTATAGACAGGAAGAGGGGATTGACTTCGAAGAATCATTCGCACCGGTAGCTAGACTTGAGGCTGTACGGATTTTTCTGGCATTCGCAGCACACATGAACATCACGGTCTATCAGATGGATGTCAAAACCGCTTTTTCTAAATGGTAAACTGAAGAAAACGGTATATGTTAGTCAGCCAGAAGGATTTGTTGATCCAGAGTTCCCTAATCACGTTTACAAACTGAACAAGGCTCTCTACGGACTCAAACAAGCCCCTCGGGCGTGGTATGATGAGTTATCATCCTTTCTCCTATCCCATAATTTTGTTAAAGGATCGGTCGACCCAACACTGTTTATACAATATCACGGGGCACACATTTTAATCGTTCAAATTTATGTGGATGACATCATTTTTGGGTCAACCCATAAAAAGTACTCAAACGCTTTTTCAAAACTAATGAAAACACATTTTGAAATATCGAAGATGGGTGAAATTACGTTCTTCTTAGGAATTCAAGTTCATCAATCACCCCGTGGTATTTTCCTAAGTCAGTCCAAATATGCTCTTGAAATTTTAAATAAACATGAAATGTAAAGCTGTGATACCTATGCCACACCAATGGCACATACCAACAAACAGGACGCTAATTTGCATGGAAAATTGGTTGACCCTACCAAATACCGAAGTATTATTGGGTCTCTCATGTATCTAACAGCCAGTAGACCTGACATTGTATTTTCTGTATATCTTTGCTCCCGTTATCAGTCAAGACCAACTGAACGTCACCTCACTGAGGCTAAAAGAATCCTCCGATACGTCAAGGGAACCATTAATTTGGGGATCTGGTATCTGAAGGATTCTGGTTTTGAACTAATAGCTTTTTCAGACGCTGATCATGCAGGATGCTTAGATTCTCGAAAAAGTACTTCAGATGGTTTGCAATTCCTTGGTGATAAATTGGGGTCATGGCAATCGAAGAAACAAGATTGTTCATCGATGTCCTCAACAGAAGTAGAATATGTAGCCATGTCGGCGTGTTGTGCTCAAGTCATTTGGATGAGAACACAACTCAAGTACTATGGTTACGTATTTGACAGAATCCCGGTGTACTGTGACAACCGAAGTGCTATTGCGATCTCGTGCAACACTGTTCAACACTCGAAGTCAAAGCACATCGATATTCGATATCATTTCATAAAGGAGCATGTCGAAAAGGGTACTGTTGAATTATATTTTGTAGGCACTGAACACCAATTGGCGGATCTTCTCACCAAAGCCTTGGCTCCTGCTAGGTTTACTGATTTGATCCACCAGATTGGCATGAGGTGTTTGACTCCAGAAGAACTGGACGAACTTTTAACACAATCTTGAAACCAGTCAAACACCAAAACCTCTTTCGTAAATAAACTTTTCAAAAACAAAAATAGAAAAATATAAAATCTGATAAAATACAAAAATATTCTTCTATCTAAATTCTTTCAAACATTGCAAGTATAAATCTTCCGTCAACACGTTGTTCCATCAAATCTTTCACCATTTTTCCCGAACAAGTGTTGAGGGGGAGAATGTAAATATTTTTCAGTCTCATAAAACCTTGTACTTGCATGTTACCGTTAAATGTTGTTTCTTCAGAAATGGTGTATACGTTTCTTGTTTAATACTCTCCTCGGACTCAAATTTGTAAAATTTTATCATTTCTAAAGTCAAGGGGGAGTATCGTCAAGTTTCTTTCCAAACAATCACGTTTTGCTAAACCAAAGTGGAAGTTATGGGTCTTGGTTGAATATTGTTATGGTGGAGGGGCCAAAATTGTCAAAGTTGAAAACTTATTTCTAATAAAACTTCCACCTAAAAATACTAACACATTATTACAAACATTTAATTTTTCAACCAAACTCATCCACGCCTAAGAATCAAAGTACAAATCCATGCTACAAATTTGAAAACAGTAAGTTGCAATCGTTTCTAAAACTGATTTCTAACAAAGTTTTTTAATCTTAAACAAAACCAACGGTTAGATTTTGATTTTTGCATGATTTGGTGTTCGACGCATACGCGTATGAACAAGTAATTAATATTGTGTGTTTTTGATGAAATGGAAAGTGTCAAAGTGTTTAAAATCAAGTATTATACCCATTTTAATCAAAAATTTCAACCCAGAAACATGTTTTAATCGTTTTCGAATATTAGGGTTTATGCGTGGATTTAAGCGTTTTCATATGTAAGTGATTTAGCTTGATTAGATGCTTAGGTTATGTTAGTTACATGCTTAATTGATTACATTCACCATTGAATCATGCCCAAAAACAACAAAATTGGAGAATTAAGCTTTAGGGTTTATATATGTGTAAAATTGGGTACTTTTGATTATGTGTGTGTTAGATGTTATAACTTGTTGGAACTAGCTTATTTTGCATCTAAGATAACCCAAAAAAAGTTTGGATGTATTCCCATGGTTTAATCTCTTACTCGTAAGATTTGAATTTAGGGTTTAAGCTTACGCCTAAGCTATCATACGCGTAACTATTTTAAACTTGATATGCCATGTGATTTTGAAAGTGGTTGAAAGTTATGTTAAGAGATTTGTTATGTTTAATTATTACAGGCATCTACGCGTAAAGGAATCAGAATCAAGGTTACTTGGATCTTACGCTTAAGGATTACCTTATGCGTAGATGTTACGCATAAGAGCAATCTTACGCGTAACTGTTACGCATAAGGGTCTACAATGGACTACGCGTATCCTGTGAAGGATATGCATAAACTTGGACTCCTACGCCTAAGGGCTACTCTTACGAGTAAACCTTACGCGTAAGTCCTTAACTTAAGCCTACGCTTAAGCCTTTATGCTAAGAGCTCACTCCTACGCGTAAGTCCTTCTTACGCCTAAGGGTGTTGATAACATCAAATAGTCCTGAATATTAAGTGTCAATTTCCCCCGAAAATGCTTGTAATTTATATCATTTATATGGATTTACGCTTGTTTTCCATTGTTTTCCACTTTCAGGTAAATTACGAGCATTGGAGCTAAAGAGACGCGGAATTGGAGAAATACCAAAAGATTTATCATAGTATGCTGACTTTGAAGAAGTTACGGCGTAACCCATCTCTCACATTATGCCATAACTAAAGCGTGACTCAGAAAACCAACTCATCAGTAGGTTACGGCGTAACTCTCCCAAAAGGCTACGACGTAACTATATTAGGTCAAATGAGGTTCCACGCCGCTGATAACTACGCCGTAACTATTCCATCAACTAGGGCGTAACCAAGTTTATTGAAGACTACGGCGTAACTACTAATAAGGTTACACCGTAACTAGCAGATCTAGTGCAAAATACGAAGAAATTGAAGGTTACGACGTAACTATTGTTTTAATTACGCCGTAACCCAGATCTGGCCTATAAATACCCTACGAATTCCAGCATTTCTAATCATCCCATTCCACACACAACAATCAGAGAACTTGGAAACAAGCAAAAGGAAGGTCCAGAGGAGCATACGGAGCTGTCTCCAAGGGAGAAATCACTCCCCTATGATAAGCATTAGCATTTTATATTTTTTTTACTTTCGATTCATGTATTTCGTACCTTTGAATATTGAATTGGTTTGTATGATTAATATGAGCGGCTAAGCACCTCTTGGTGCTGGCCTAGTTATGATTCCTTAATTGTTTTGTTTGCGTTTATTTTACTTCCATATAATTATTTCTAAGTGTATGCATGCATAGTTTATTGGTAGCTACCCTTGGTTTGGTAGTTTTGAATGGCGGTAGAGGCCAATTGCCTAGGAGATATGACCAACTGACCGTAGGTGAGTGGACTGAGACGGGAAGGGTAAGATATGACCAACTGACGACCCTTTCTACTTGTGCGATTTGACCAACTGATCACCTACCGTTTGGATGCACTTAAGAATTAGGGGGTGAGTGTTTAAGTTGCTAACGCCCCGGCACTCACTATTATAAATCTAGCATGTAGCGGTACTTAATGACTTGGCCTAGGGGACCAGGAACAACATGAGTTATGAGGGGACACCTGACTTCTCCTGTGGTGGCATCTTTGCTGATAGGTTAGGGCGAATTGACCAAATGTTGTCCTATCGACTTTGACCCCACCTGAAGTAATTGGAAGTAAGTAGACGTAGACATAACTAGCTAGGAGGAATAACTAGGTTAGCACCACTATCCTGTATTGATTTATCCTTTGCCTTTATTTGGTATTTTCTGCTTTAGTAGTTTAATTAATTAATTCCTTATCGAAATCATTATTAAACACTGTGACACCTAGACTTAGTAATAATCCAACACACATAGCTCTTGGGATGACCTCGACTTTACCGAATACTACACTACACACGACCGAGTACACTGCCCGTTAGTGCATTAGGGTAGACCATAGGTATAACGAGACTTTATAAATATTAAAACCTGGTAAGTGAAACCTGCATCAAGTTTTTGGCGCCGGTTCCAGGGAGTTATATTAGGATTAATATTAAGTCTTTCATTTCGTTTTAAACTTTTCTATTATTCTCACGATCCTATTTCGAGTTTTCAGGTACCATGGAAGTTGTTAACATCGATGACCTCACTCTTGAGGAATACTTGGCGTTGACAAGAGCGGAACAAGGGACAGGTCTCGTAAGACCGACAATTGGAGCGGATGTCCGTTTTGAAATCAAAGACCAATTTATGAGGGAGCTTCGTGCTAACCCTTTTTCAGGAAACAGGGACGAAGATGCATATGAGCACGTTGAAAATGTCCTATACATCGCTAGCCTTTTCAACATTCTGGGCGTGTCTCATGATGCTGTTATGCTAAAGCTATTCCCAATGACTCTTACTGGAGCTGCCAGAAGATGGATCGAAAGATTGCCCGCCAGGGCAATTAATACTTGGGCTCTACTTAAGAAGCACTTCATTCAGAGATATTGTCCGCCATCGAAGATTTCTAACCAGCTTTTGGAGATCCATAATTTTAAGCAAGAAGGCGATGAAACGTTGTATCAAGCCTGGGATAGATACAACGATCTCCTTTACAAGTGTCCTACACATGATCTGAACAACCAACAAAAGGTCAACATCTTCTACAAAGGAATCAACGTAACTACAAGGCAGATGCTGGACTATCGAGGACCTATCCCGAACATGACTCCTACTCTTGCAATTGAAGACATTCAAAAAATGGCTGATCATTCTCAAAAATGGCACGACGGAGGAAGTATAAGAAACCAAGGCGGAAATTTTGACGGAATTGCAGCAATCGCTATGCCATCCAAGTGGGTTGTGAAAGCTGTGGAAGAGGACACCTCACGAAGAATTGTCGTCATGTCGACGAGTAAAATATAATTGAAGAAGCCAAGTATGGAGAAAATCGATCGTTTTACGGAGATAATCGAAATAGTAACAGGTATCGTGGAAATTACAACCGTGGGCCTTATGGAGAAAGAAAACCCAGTCTTGAAGAAACAATTATCAAGTTCCTGGAGAGTTCATCCCAAATACAAAAGGAGCAAGATGAGTGGTTGAAAGAATTCCAGGAAAACACTGACAGAAACCTTTCCAAGCACGACACAACTCTAAAAAACCTAGAATCTATGGTGGAAAAGCTCAGTGAAAAAGTAAGGATGAATAACAATAAACCTGAAGGATTGAAACCCGCTATGGAATGTAAAGTGATTTTTGTTGATGATAACTCGAAAGTTCAGGCCAATGATACGGATTCAGGGGTTGATCCCGTCGACAGATCTGAGTTACGCCATAACCTGCCTTATGAGTTACGGCGTAACTATGTTTTTGACAGTGATAACGGTGTTATTAAGAATATTGATGAAAACGACTCTAACGAGTTATGCCGTAACCAAGAATCACAGTTACAGCGTAACTGGGATACTTGGGCAGACAACTTTCTCGAAGTAGATGATTCAGGAACACAAGTAATTAATGGATGGTCCCACGACATTAATTTATGCCCTCTGTCCTAATCTAAGAATAAATATCACTGGTGCAAGGCGATACCCGTAACTAAGGGGGACTCGTATGATCTATGGGCTTCATGCGACCCTAGAAACGAAACTTGCGACGGGGGAGCCGATAAGGATAGGATCAAGAATAACAAATTTATGTGGGCTGCATATACTGATGAAGAAAGATTAGAAAGGCTCTCCTTCGAGGAAGAAGATGAGACACCTATCACTCATTGGTGCACTCCAATAATCATAACTGACGATGAAGCTGCACGAGCATGGCCTACGTGCGGCCCCTTCCGCGAGCATTGCAACGGCGAGGATAATGAAAAAGAGGAAGAGTGGACGTGCCCTCACGAGATTGAGAGGCACAATATCAAGTTCAGTGATTTGACTTTTGACGATTGGTACGCAATACAATTCGGGAATGCTAAGATTAACCCGAATCTTCTTAAAAAGCTAAAGATTGACTACAAGGAGCATAATCAGAAAAAGGAAGTGGCTAATAACAACATCTACTGCATGGATGATTATTTAAGCGAAACCGACAACAAGGAATTGCGTAGTCACTGGTGCAAAAAAATAAAATCTCCTGGGGAAATTTTCTGGGGATCATGCAACCCGTATGACGAAAAAAGTAACGGAGGAAGCTGCTTAAGTAGAATGGGAAAAGACGAATTCTTTTGGACCTCATCCAACGATGAGGAAAGAACGAGTTTGCCTTGGTTGGACAACCTGGGATTCGATAGTTGGGTGAAGATTAAGTATGGACATGTTGATATGTTAACCAAAGAGAAGATTTGGAAGGAGTACATGGGTAGAGAAAATTCAAACATAGAAAGTCTTAACAACACGAGTGAAATAACGGTTGAAGATGGCGAGGAGTTGGTAAGAAATGAAAGGGAGGAATGCAAGCGTGTGCTTGTGGAGGATCTGCTCGATAAAGAATGGTTTAAAGGTACCAACTCTGATGACGATGACATTGAGGGGATTCTATATTACCTCAAGTTGCAAGGTAATGAGGAAGTTACTGACCCCGACGACGAAGCTTATGAGAAAAGGAGGTGCAAACTCCTTGGGATTCCCTACAAGAGGCCACCACCAATTATTGTCGAAAAATATGAGTTTACTCGCTACCACTTAGGACCGGAGGAAAAATTCTGCAAAATTCGAAAGATTGAAACTAATGAATACCTCCGCACTGCCACGAATGTCGCCTGGGTGAGGCATAACCTGATGAAAGACATTGAAGAAGTCAGTCAGGTCCAAAGGCCCCCATAGAAACCCCGCGGCTCTGAGTCTAACTTAAAGACTCGTAAATAAAGAAAAGTGCTCTTTTGGGAGACAACCCGAATTATCCCTTTCTTTTGTTTTGTTTCCATTTCTGTAGGGTTTTGTGTTTTCTAACCATTTTTGCAGGAAACTAGGAAGTAATTGTTGCTGCAGTTTGCTGATCTGACCAGAGTTACGGCGTAACTCATCTATGTGATTACACCGTAACCAACTTGTTGCAGTAGAATTCCTGACGCATTACTAATTACGGCGTAATACCATCTCTGTGGTTACGCCGTAACTACTCGCTTTGCAGCTTATGCCAGGTTTTGCCAGTTACGGCATAACTCCCTCAAAAGAGTTACGACGTAACCTTCCTCTGCTTTAATTCTTTCATTTTAAAACACAATAACCTTGTATTAGTATTTTAAGTGAACTTTGTGGGTGTGTTCCCTGTAAACCCTCACGAGACTTCACTCGTCCACTTGGGACACCAAGTGGTTTAAAAGGCTTGTTACATATGCTAAATGCAATCGTGATTCCTACGAAAGTGAGTTAGTTTTGTTTTTCATTTTTCATTTTTTCTTTTTAGAATTATGCTTGTCGGTAGTGTGATTTCAGGGATTGAAGTTTGTTCATGACGCTTATACGAAGGCACGTCTCTTTCGTGGGCCTTTTTTCTTTATGGAGCAAATTTCAGGGAAGTTCTTGCTCTAATTCTACTTTTCTCTTCACCTTTATTTAACGCTTAGTACAAAAGGGAATTTGTACAATTCAAGTGGGGGGACGGGAGTAGAATTATCTCTTTAACATTATTTTGCCCTCGTTTTCCTAGTTTATTTTGAAAAATTAGGCCATTTTTAAAATTTTGACATGTTTTTCTTAACCTAACTAGATTAGACCTTAGCTGAGCACATACAACCCTTGATACTATATGGTGAGATTAGCCTTATCCGTTTCCAGTGTTTTACCCCAAATCCACCAAATTATGAGTGTGTCGGTAGCTTGTAAACTTTAGAACTTGGCCTTTGCATCATTTCGAGACCATAGACGAGGTATGTTGAGTTAGCTCAATGTATTTGGACTTTTCAGTTTTAGAAGGCAATATTATAGGATTATCACCCAAATAGTCTACCATTATGTGTCTATCGATTAGTCACCTCGACTTCTTGACCCCCATGTGAAACCCTTTTGTTGCACTCACCTTTAGTGCAAGATACCCCTAGATACACCCATCTGAGCCATTTCTTTCACTTTGTTCACCCATTATATTGTTTCGATACACCTATACACCTTAGCCTACCCTGTAGTCTTTATTTGTGATTGGGAAGTCATCATTTGCCTAAGTTCAAGGTTCAAGTGGAAAGGTTCGGAAATCACGCTTTCATCGGCGACATTCCGAAGATCATTGAAGACCCCCCGAATTCCCATTGTTCATCTCAAGTGGGGGGATATTATGTTTAGTTATTATTGTTATGTTGAAAAAGAAAAAAAATAGTTGTTATGTTATTGTAAAGTGCGATGTTATAAGCACTATGTTTTGAGCTTTATAGATTTAGTATCGAGGAGGCCACCTCGGTCACATTTGAAGATTGGAGTTGGTAATTATGCCAACAGTTGAAGAAAAGGTAGTGTGCCCATCACGACGTCCTCTAATGACACATCTACCTAGTATTTCATGATCCGGTTTCTTGACTTCAAAGCTTGAACTTTGGGCGGACGGTAAGTGGTGATGACTTGGTTATAGATTTAGACTACCTGCTTGTTTTTTATTTTACACCATTTATATATCCCATGGCTTATCCTACCCTTTAGTCATGAAGCGTGTCTAGGTGATGCAACGAGCAATCTTTGGTGTCTTGGCCATGGATTTGGTCATGTATCATTGATTTTGTCCACTTCGCCGTGACATGTCAGTAATGACGAGTCACCCCTTAACCTTTGTCGTATCTACCCATATTGCCTTCGAGAATTGTTTAGCCCTTAACTCTAGTGGTGGAGATTTGTGTAACCGCCAAGCTTATGATAGAATACATGCTATGACTGTGCGATTGAGTGATCACCCCGAAATTGACACTTAGAATAGTTGAGAGATTTGAGTGTTTCGTTCCCATTTTGTGAGGTGTTCGACTTTGTTTTATTCTAGCATAAGGGATTTGTAAACTTATATTTTCCAGGTTTTGGGAGATATATTTTTAGGAATCTTTCTAATAAGGTCTACTTGAGGGCAAGTATAGTTCAAGTGGGGGATATTTTATAACATCAAATAGTCCTAAATATTAAGTGTCAATTTACCCCGATAATGCTTGTAATTTATATCATTTATATGGATTTACGCTTGTTTTCCATTGTTTTCCACTTTCAGGTAAATTACGAGCATTAGAGCTAAAGAGACTCAGAACTGGAGAAATACCAAAAGATTTATCATAGTATGCTGACTTTGAAGAAGTTACGGCGTAACCAATCTCTCACATTACGCCGTAACTAAAGCGTGACTCAGAAAACCAACTCATCAGTAGGTTACGGCGTAACTCTCCCCAGTGGCTACGACGTAACTATATTAGGTCAAATGAGGTTCCACGCCGCTGATAACTACGCCGTAACTATTCCATCAACTACGGCGTAACCAAGTTTATTGAAGACTACGACATAACTACTAATAAGGTTACGCCATAACTAGCAGATCTAGTGCAAAATACGAAGAAATTGAAGGTTACGGCGTAACTCTTGTTTTAGTTAAGCCGTAACCCAGATCTGGCCTATAAATACCCCACGAATTCCAGCATTTCTAATCATCCCATTCCACACACAACAATCAGAGAACGTGGGAAAAGCTAAAGGAAGGTCCAAAGGAGCATACAGAGTTGTCTCAAAGGGAGAAATCACTCCCCTACGATAAGCATTAGCATTTCATATTTTCTTTACTTTCGATTCATGTATTTCGTACCTTTGAATATTGAATTGGTTTGTATGATTAATATGAGCGGCTAAGCACCTCTTGGTGCTGGCCTAGTTATGATTCCTTAATTGTTTTGTTTGCGTTTATATTACTTCCGTACAATTATTTCTAAGTGTATGCATGCATAGTTTATTGGTAGTGATCCGCTCCAAACCGTCAAGTTATATCACTCAAACCGGCCACTTGTGAATGGCCGACCGTAACAAACTTAAAACAGCTTAGAAGCAAATGCAATGAAGATCAGGAGAATACAATGAATTCCCGGGTCGTTAAGTCCCAACGAGGTGTGTAAACTGTAATACAACGATCGTGGTAAAATGAGATGATATAGAATATACAAAAAATGGAATCGATTGACTAACACTAGGAATGTGAATAGTAATAGCTCTGTCACGCTATGTCGTTAAAAACGCATAATCTAAAACCTAAAACGTAAAAGATATACAAACGTACGTTTAACTTTAAATTAAACGTGAACGCATAAAAACAAATTGATTATAACTATAGTAGGGATTTGCATGTCTTAGCGACTTAAATGCAAATTAAATATAATTTAAATATTTAACTATAATTTAGAAGTTTATATGAAAGTTAAGAAAACTTAAAAACTAAAACATGTATGTATATGTAATAATTACATAAACGTAACAAAATAAAACAGGAAAGAGATTAGAATAGATTATACTAAGGAAATTAAAACTTATAAAAATTTGAAGTCATTTTAATTCTATATTTACAATTGTTTAACGATTAAAATCTAAAAACATACGTTTACTGAATTTTACGTAAACGTGCAAAATAAAAACGTGAATTCTGTCCAATACAACTCCCACAAATGTGAAAATCATATTTTTGGAATTCTAAAAAGATAAGAAAATTATTAGAAAATTAAAATAAATTTTTACACTATTAAATTAATTAATATAAATTAAAAATGAATTAAATGTATATAATAATGAATTAAATAATAAGAAAATCTAAAATTAACTTAAATAAATAAAATAAAGAATCTGAAAAATCTAAAATATATTAAAATGAATTTTATAATTGAAAATGTATTTTTACACAATTATTCTATTTATTATTAATTATTTACTATTATTAAGTATTAAAATCTATTATTGATTATTAAAAGTATTAAATGAATAAAGAAAAATCTGAAACTTTTTACAAAATTCTACAATAAATAAAAGAAGCTAAAATATAAAAACTATATGTTATTAATAAAAATAAGCTAATAAGCAAATAAGCTTTCAAGGAAAAGCTATCACTTAGTTTAAAAATGATTCTTTTTGGTTTTACTTTTTCTGAAACTAACTACATACTGATATTATACATATTTAATAAAAACAAAACTCATAGAATCTACAAATAAGAAAACGCGGGGCTTTTACCCACGCTTGAGTTTTTGGGCTCAAGTGGAGTAATAAACTTGGTATAAGCTTTAAAAGCTATACACAAAGGAATGAAAAGCAAAAGGTATTTATGTACAAGTATAATGTGTATATGAACAAAAATAAGCACTGAGAAGTGCTTATAAGCATGAGCTTATGGTTTAGTCAGTTTAGCCTTTTGGGCTAAAGATGGAATTGAGGCTCTAAAGCCCGTAATAAGCTCCATACTAGAAAGTAAAGTAAAAAATATATTTGTACAAGTATAATAGATAAGAATATATCGGCTTATGCACCGGAATTGACTTATAAGCTCAAAATAAGCAAATAAGCAATTCCGAAAGTATGATGGTATAGGCCTAAGTGTACAGGAAATGGGACAAACAAAAAGCATGTTGCAGCCCTAGTAAATGAGCTACAAGCTAGAAATTAAGCACTGGATTTTGTTTACTGGTGGATAAGCTCTAAAAGGAACCAATTCACACAAGCTAAGTCCAACAGGTGAGCTTTTTGAGAGCTTATGAAATATAGTGATTAAGGTAAGGTATGCTGAGGATTCAACATAGCTTTTCATGGTGTGATAAGTTTAAGCTACTTGCAGCCTATGTAAATAAGCTACAAGGTGAGATTTAAGTGTAGATCATGTGGGTTGCTAGGCTTTTAAAAAGCCAAGCCACACAGGCTTGTGATTACTAATGAGCTTGGTGTGAGCTTGTGGAAATGGGGTAATATCCTTGATTGTTCGTGGTATGTTGTGAATGGGCAAACAACAAGTTCACACAACTTATCTAATAAGCTTCTAAATGCTCAACCAACACTGAGTATATTAAGTTGGATAGCTTGCCTATCATTAGGCCAAGAATCTCAAGCTCAAGCTCAATGGGGAGACTATTTATGAGCTTGTGAAATCAACTCACCTTCACTGTTTGCTTCAGTGAAGGGAGTGTGGTGCACAAAAAGGTGGGTTGTGAAAACTATCTAAATAAGCTAAAGACAGAAAAAAGAAGCACATACATATCAAATATGCCACTAGGGCAACACAAATAAGCCAAGTTCACAAAATGGGGTCAAGTCATGAGACTTTGACAAGCTCATGAACTTGACGTTCCATTGGTGACACAGGCAAAACTAGTGTATATAAGCACAGATTTAAGCTAGAAATAAGCTGAACTAAAAATTAACAAAAATCATACAACAAGACAAGCAGCTAAACTAAAACATACTATAAGGACAAGTTCTAAAACTTAGTATTAAAAGCTACACAAAATTATCTATTTAATTCAAAAACACAAAATCAAATTTGACTTTTAAAGTTTATGATCAAAGTTGACTTTGATCAACTTTGATCTGAATTTAACAACTAATTATGATATAATATGATACAATAACATGAAATAAATAAGTAAGAACAACTATTAAACACATTAACAAGATTTTAGGTTGTGACAACTTCAAAATACTCATAATGAAACAAGCCAAGTGTGATTTGACTATTTACCATGCTATACTCTTAAGTTAATGTTTCACTGAGTCACTTTAGTCATATAAGGCATACATCAAACAAGAAAAACACCATACATAGCCTGTAACACAGATCATCTACCACAACCAAACAACCCTTTAAATGGAATTTAATTAAGCTTTTCATTACATAGGACTGAGTAAACCAATTTTATCAAATCCACAGGCTTTCATCTGTTAAATTAGGACCTCTAAAGCTTAAACAAGTAGTCACACAAGGTTTAAACCATGATTATCAAAAATCAAGCATATGAGATGTCAAATGGAAATTTAAGCATAACCAAATTCCAAAACATAACAAACTTATATTAAGCTATAATATCACCAAACAATAATAAAGGAACATGAAAACTTAAAAATCAAAGCATTAAAAGTAATGAAACAAGAAATGGTAAAATGGTAAAATGGAACTCACAAGTGATCAAGGTGAAAATTGAGTACCAAGGTTCAGAAACTACTCCTAGCTTAGTGTCAATAAGCTAGAAACCAAAACCATCCACTTAGCTTCTAATCATCCCCAGAACTGCTTATTGGACCACAGTTGACTTTCATTGACTTATTTTGATTTTTTAGTAATGAATTTAAAGACTAAAACTTGTTTAAATGAATCTAAAAGTCTTAAAACTTTTGTCAAGAGCTTATAAGAGCTATAGAATCCAATAAAACAACTAATTAACTTGAAACAAAAGAACATGAAAAATTAAAGTAAATTAAGCAAATCATGAAATTTGAAAATAACTAGAAATTAAACTGGGAATAACAATTCATTACACTAATTTGAGGAAGCTTACAACATTAAAACATTAAAAGACATGAAATTTAAAGAAAGCTTTTAAAATTACACTAACACCAATGGCTAATCCAAAGATACTTCTTCTCTTGCCTTTCTTCCTCTTTTATGCTTTAGAAATCCTCCACGCGGTCCTTCTGAGAGTATCCCACCTCTTTTGGAGCCAATGGTTGAGTTTTGAGTGTTGTGGCTTTTATCATTTTGGCGGAAGCAATGATTTTGACAGTGGGGGGTCCGAATAGCTAGTAGGGGGGGGGGGGTGGCATTTATTGTAGTGGGTTGAGTGATGATGAGGGGTTTGGTTTGTGGAGAAAAGGTGATGGGAGGTGGCTGTGTGTTGCAGGCAACATGATGGGGAAGACAGCAGGAGGTGGCGGGTAAAGGAGAAGGGTACTGTTTGTTTGACTTGGTTTGACCAGTCCAAAAGACTAATGATAGGTCAAAGGTTTAAAGTGGCAGGGGTCTAAAAGGTTTTGACAAGGCTTGCTTTAATATTAATGATAAGGACCAAATTGTAATTATGCCAAACTAGAGGGACCAATCCTGCCATTTCTCCAAAGTTAACACAAGGGTCACTTTTGACAAGTTTTGAAAGTACAAGTACCATTTTGACATTTTCAAATTCTCAAAGGACTAAACTTGACAATTTTGAAAGTTAAAGGACCTAAGTTGTAATTTTGTGAATTTAAATCTCAAGGACCAATTTTAACAACTTAGGAATCCCTAGGGACTTGAAATGATATTTTTCTTTATTTAGATTTACCAGGGACTGTTTTTGACAACTTTTGAAACTTGGGACTAAACTGCCAATTATGCAAACTTGATACGCTTTTATTTTGATATTTTTGCATTTGAAACACATAAAACACTTATTTGTGATATTTTTATCATTTTGATACCAGTGTTTTCAGATGTTTTTTGCTTTAAATGGTACAAAATGATGAGATAGACACTCATCAATCACCCACACTAAGATATTGCTAGTCCCTAGCAATGTTTTGAGAAAAATTAATAGATTTCATCTCTTTACCAAAAGCCATTACTTCTGGAGTAGCCAAATGTTTCAGTTCAAGTAAGAACCTGGTACACCGATAACCAAATGATTTTGAGCAAATCATAAGTCAGAACGATTTGATTTGTCTTTACCGTAAGCCGTTTGCTCGACTAGCCAACTCTTAGATAAATTATTATCTTTGGTGAGCTGATTACCAATTATGGATTTTCCACTGCCTTTACCACAAGCCATAATCTTGCGGGCTAGCCAACTCTTCACTTTTTAGGATATGGTGAGCTGAATACCATACAATTTTGGGCAAATTGCAAGCCATAAACGGATTTGAGAAATCTTTACCAAGAGCCGTTTACTCCTGGATTAGCCAATCCTTATGTGGGTTACATGGACTGATTACCATTTGTTGTGTTTAGTGTAAACACTAATACCAAATGAAAAATTTAAATTTTGGTCATTTTGGGGAAAAGCATACAAAGGTATATATAAGTGAGCAAATTCGCCATTCCCCTCACACTTATTATGAATATTGTCCTCAATATTCAAAGTCAAGTGGGGTAATACAACAATTATTTTATTTTCAGATTTACAATTTTTATTTCATTTTCAAAATTTATACAACATGTGGGCATCTCCCCACACTTAGGTGGTAGAAAGGGGAAAAGACGAAATATGGGTGAAAACCTATATTGTATGGCTTGTTTTTTATAACCAAGTCACTAGCTTGACTCGACCCTGAATTAATTGGTTCATGGGGAAGTGGAGTGGGATTGCCACTCAAAGATTGGGTGAGAAATTGGAGTGGGATTGCCACTCAAGAATTATAAATGATAAGGTAGGGAGAATCTTTTTGATTTTTAATTTTTGTATTTTTAATTTTATATATATGTACAAAGAAAGAAAATTTTACAAACTCGAAGGGAATTGGTTCCATGTAGCTCTCAAGAATCTGAAACAGCCAACAACCAAATGTTGTAACCGAGGGACTCATCAACCGGGCAAGTTAGTGCAAAGGAAAAATGTTTTTGTATTTTATATTGTTTATTGAAAAGAAATATGATACAGTATAAGTAATCACTACCTCCCAGGCTTGTGTCAGGTTTACCACGCAACTAAAAATATATTTATTATACAAGTATTCTATTTATTATTAATTATTTACTATTATCTAATTACTAATACTATTATTTAATTATTATAAATACTAAACTAACAAACTAAAATCTAAAACTTTTTACATAATTCTAAAATACTAATAAGAAGCTAAGAAAAATATAAAAACTATATTTATTATACAAAAATAAGAAAATTTAATTAAATAATATTATTACTTATATAAACTAATTAAACTAAATTAATGCAAAAAATTAGAAAACTAAAAGTGAAAACTGCAAAGTATATTTTTACATATGCTAAATAACTTAATAAAGTTATAAAAATCATAAAAATTATCTAGGATAAAATTTAAATACTAGAACTAATTTATTTTTGGCTTTTTCATTTAAACTAATTAAATTAAAATTAAATCTAAAACTATCTAATTAAACAAAAATGTGAAAAAATTATGGAAAGTAATTTACATAGTAAAGAAGCCTGGAAATATATTATGAAGTTCACAAATTTTACCAGATAAGTCTGTAATAAGCCAAACAGTCGATAAGCTATTTAAATAAGCTAAGATGTTTACTACTATAAGAAATAAAATGTGCAAAGGATAACTGAGAAGTGAGCTAGCCTAGTGGGTTATGCAAGGAACTTGTCACCAATGGAACCTAGGTTCGAATCTAACACACAACCTTTTTGCACTTTATTTTATTTTGATTTTTCTTTTGCAAAATTATATATAATAAAATAAGTAACTTTAACAAAGCAACTTTTCAAAACTTGGAAATAAGCTCGGGGAGCTTATTTCCTCCACAGTTGGCTTTTTAAGCCTTAAGTCTTAAATAGCTATCACTTGAGGTTAAAGCTTGGTTATGGGCTTTTTTGTTTATAGAACTATATATATACATATATTAAGTATATTAAATGAATTTGAAACTGTACAAAGAAATAAGTATGGCTTATAAGCTGTTGAACTTTTGCTCACCTGTTTGGCTTATAAGCTTTGAATAAGCTTAACAAAATAAACAAAAGGAAAAAGGGATGTATGTACATGTAATATGAACAAATTTAAGGAAAATGGAAAGTTACAAACCTAGAAATAAGCATATTATGGGCTTAGCTTATCGTTCGATCAAGCACACAATCAAGGCTAAGCTTGAAATAAGCTTATGAAAAGCTATACAGCAGTAATAAAAAGGTAAAAGTTAATGTGTACAAGTATTATGTGTATATTTATACAAACTAAGTGCACTCGAATAACTTATAAGCCTTAATAAGCAAATAAGCAATTCTCAATACACCTCACCCAAACCAAGGCCTCAACTTGAATGGCCATTTAAGCTTACGGGTTGCTCAAAATGGCAAATGAAAGTTGAGTTGTAAGATGGCCTGGTAAGCTTTCCAAGAAGCCCAAGTTCACTCTGTGAGGTTCACAGATGAGCTTGTGAGAAGCTTATGAAAATCCTTCCATTTGCCTAAGTACACTGGGTCTCCCAGTATGCGATAAATGGGACAAAAAAAGCCCTTATGCACCTATTAGATAAGCTGCAAGGTTGGATTTAAACGGATCATTAAACCTAGTTGATAAGCTCCCAAAGAGCAAATCTCATAAGCTAAGTCAACGTGAGCTTTTGAGAGCTTATGAAATATAGTGATTGTGGTAAGGTACGCCTGAGGATTCAACATAGTCATGGGTGATAAGTTTAAGCTACTTGCCCTATGTAAATAAGCTACAAGGTGAGATTTAAGTGGGATCATGAAGCGGGTTGCAGGCTTCCTAAAAAGCCAAGCCACACCGGCTTGTGATTACTAATGAGCTTGGTGTGCTTGTGGAAATGGTGTAATATCCCGATTGTCAGTATGTTGTGAATGGGCAAACAACAAGTTCACACAACTTATCTAATAAGCTTCTAAATGCTCAACCAACACTGAGTATATGGGTTGATAGCTTGCCTATCATTAGGCCAAGAATCTCAAGCTCAAGCTCAATGGGGAGACTATTTATGAGCTTGTGAAATCAACTCACCTTCACTGTTTGCTCGTGAAGGGGAGTGTGGTGCACAAAAAAGTGGGTTGTGAAAACTATCTAAATAAGCTAAAGACAGAAAAAGAAGCACATACATATCAAATATGCCACTAGGGCAACACAAATAAGCCAAGTTCACAAAATCAAGTCATGAGACTTTGACAAGCTCATGAACTTGATGACCCATTGGTGACAGTGGCAAAAACTAGTGTATATAAGCACAAATTTAAGCTAGAAATAAGCTGAACTAAAAATTAACAAAAATCATACAACAAGACAAGCAGCTAAACTAAAACATACTATAAGGAAAAGTTCTAAAACTAAGTATTAAAAGCTACACAAAATTATCTATTTAATTCAAAAACACAAAATCCGAAATTTGACTTTTTGTTTATGATCAAAGTTGACTTTGATCAACTTTGATCTAATTTAACAACTAATTATGATATGATACAATAACATGAAATAAATAAGTAAGAACAACTATTAAACACATTAACAAGATTTTAGGTTGTGACAACTTCAAAATACATAAACAGCCAAGTGTGATTTGACTATTTACCATGCTATACTCTTAAGTTAATGTTTCACTGAGTCACTTTAGTCATATAAGGCATACATCAAACAAGAAAAACACCATACATAGCCTCGTAAACACGATCATCTACCACAACCAAACAACCCTTTAAATGGAATTTAATTAAGCTTTTCATTACATAGGACTGAGTAAACCAATTTTATCAAATAATAAAGGCTTTCATCTGTAAATTAGGACCTCTAAAGCTTAAACAAGTAGTCATAACAAGGTTTAAACCATGATTATCAAAATCAAGCATATGGGAGACAGTAAAATGGAAATTTAAGCATAACCAAATTCCAAAACATAACAAACTTATATTAAGCTATAATATCACCAAACAATAACAAAGGAACATGAAAACTTAAAAATCAAAGCATTAAAAGTAATGAACAGAAATGGTAAAATGGTAAAAATGGAACTCACAAGTGATCAAGGGCTCAAGGCTAACACTGAGTACCAAGGTATAGAAACTACTCCTAGCTTACTGTCAATAAGCTAGAAACCAGAAAACCATCCAGCTTAGCTTCTTACACCCCAGAACTGCTTACTTGACTACAGTTGACTTTCATTGACTTATTTTGATTTTTTTAGTACTTTTCTGAATTTAAAGACTAAAACTTGTTTAAATGAATCTAAAAGTCTTAAAACTTTTGTCAAGAGCTTATAAGAGCTATAGAATCCAATAAAACAACTAATTAACTTGAAACAAAAGAACATGGAAAATTAAAGTAAATTAAGCAAATCATGAAATTTGAAAATAACTAGAAATTAAACTGGGAATAACAATTCATTACACTAATTTGAGGAAGCTTACAACATTAAAACATTAAAAGACATGAAATTTAAAGAAAGCTTTTAAAAATTACACTAACGACCAATGGCTAATCCAAAAGTACTTCTTCTCTTGCCTTTCTTCCTCTTTTATGCTTTAGAAATCCTCCACGCGGTTCTCTGAGAGTATCCCACCTCTTTTGGAGCCAATGGTTGAGTTTGAGTGTGTTATTATTTTTCATTTGGCGGAAGCATCGATTTTGACAAGGTCCGAAAATAGCTAGTGGGGTGGCATTTATTGTAGTGGGTTGAGTGATGATGAGGTTTGGTTTGGGAGAAAAGGTGATGGAGGTGGCTGTGGTGTTGCAGCAACATGATGGGGAAGACGCCAGGAGGTGGTTGCTGGTAAAGGAGAAGGATACTCATGATTTGACTTGTTTGACCAGATGTCCAAAAAGACTAATGACAGGGGTCAAAGGTTTAAAGTGCAGTGGGTCTAAAAGGTTTTGACAAGGCTTGCTTTAATATTAATGATAAGGACCAAATTGTAATTATGCCAAACTAGAGGGACCAATCCTGCATTTCTCCAAAGTTACGGTCACTTTTGACAAATTTTAATAGTACAAGTACCATTTTTGACATTTTCAAATTCTCAAAGGACTAAACTTGACAATTTTGAAAGTTAAAGGACCTAAGTTGTAATTTTGTGAATTTAAATCTCAAGGACCAATTTTAACAACTTAGGAATCCCTAGGGACTTGAAATGATATTTTTCTTTATTTAGATTTACCAGTGGATGTTTTTGACAACTTTTGAAACTTGGGGGGATAAAACTGCCAATTATGCAAACTTGATAATGCTTTTCACCGATTTTGATATTTTTGCAATTAAAACACATAAAACACTTATTTGTGATATTTTTATCATTTTGATGAATTTCTAAGTGTTTTGATGTTTTGCAGTTTAAATGGTACAAAAATAATGAGTATTTAGACACTCATCAGGTAGCTACCCTTGGTTAGGTAGTTTTGAATGGCGGTCGAGGCCAATTGCCTAGGAGATATGACCAACTGACCCTAGGTGAGCGGACTGAGATGGGAAGGGTAAGATATGAACAACTGACGACCCTTGCTACTTGTGTGATTTGACCAACTGATCACTTACCGTTTGGATGAACTTAAGAATTAGGGGGTGAGTGTTTAAGTTGTTAACGCCCAGGTACTCACTATTATAAATCTAACATGTAGCGGTACCTAATGACTTGGCTTTGGAGACCAGGAACAACAGGACTTATGAGGGGACACCTGACTTCTGTGGTGGCATCTTTGCTGATAGGTTAGGCCGAATTGACCAAAAGTTGTCCTCTCGACTTTGACCCCACCTGAAGTAATTGGAAGTAAGTAGACGTAGACATAACTAGCTAGGAGGAATAACTAGGTTAGCACCACTCTCCTCTATTGATTTATCCTTTGCCTTTATTTGCTGTTTTCTGCTTTAGTAGTTTAATTAATTAATTCCTTATCGAAACCATTATTATACATTGTGACACCTAGACTTAGTAATAATCCAACACACATAGCTCTTGGGACGACCTCGGCTTTACCGAATACTACCCAACACACGACCGGGTACACTGCCCGTTAGTGCATTAGGGTAGACCATAGGTATAACGAGACTTTATAAATATTAAAACCTGGTCAGTAAAACCTGCAGGTGTTTCCTACGCATAAGCTTAAGTCTACGCTTAAGGTTACCATGTTTACGCATAAGCTTACTTGCTTACGCCTAAGCCAAATTGTAACTTAATTTTTGAAATGTTACGCGTAAAAACTTGTAATAAGTTACTCATAATATCACAAAACCAAAATGCCACTAATAAGCTACAAAAAGTTAAAACGTTGTGTGATTAAGTAAAATTTGGACCTTAAAATTCAAAATTAGCATACTCACGTATCTTATCACGTCAACTTTGGACTATTGGACTATATGTGACTTTGGACTCGTAACATTCATTAACATAACAACTTCAATAATTGGACAATAAAATCAACTTTTGACTAACATAATGTCTTTCGATATGTTGGTTCTTTTGTCTCAATACCTTTCAGATCACGAAATGGACGTCATCATGGAAAATGTCAACGCACCCAATGAACTCACAATGGAAGATATCTTCCCAACTGGTTACAGCAAGTCGATTGGAAAGAACAATCTCAGGGTCGATTTTGAGAACTTCACCTTCTCAGAATCTTCATGCAGAGTTGCTGTGGATATACTCAAAGTTCATCCCTACAATAACATGCTAACCAACTCAAAGAATCTGTACCGAAATCTATGTCCATCAATTTCGGGAAACAATGGAAAAAGATTACGATGATGATGTGACTCTCAACAACAAGGAAGTCACTGTCACGGTAGCGATCTTCACTATTCTTCGCCGATATTCGCCTCTGACTATGTACCAACTCCGAATGAAGAGGCCATAGTGCAATTCTTTGTCGACATTGGCTATGATGAAGCTGCCAAAGTCATCACCAAACACTCCACTGTCGATCTGAAGAACATTCCTCAACCTTGGAGGACATTGTACATTATGATCACTAAGTCTGTATCTGGAAGAGATAACGGTCATGAGCATCCAAAACTCATGCACCTGTAAACTTTCTGGGGAATGGTCAACAAACAACACATTGACTATGCAAGCCTGATATGGGAAGATATGATGTCTCATCTCAAGAAGCCTGGGTCAAAGGTTCCCTTTATCAGATATACAAAGTTGTTGATTCAGAACATTCTCGGGCAAAATCGGGACATCCCTATGAGAATTAACGACCCCAAGAATCATTCCGTGTTATATGAGCCTACATTGAACGTTGTTAGATTTAAGGACTCATCAACACGCAAGCAAGGTGCAGTGTTCTTTGGACTATCTTCTCACCGACACAATCAAGAGTCTTCCGTCGTATCTACGATATCAAGAAACAGTAAGTGCAGGTAAAGTCGGGTTTATGAATGAGAAGAATTCTGCTGTTCCTGCCAAGAAGACTAGAAGATCAGGCAGCACTGGTAGTACTAGAAGCACTGGGAGCACTCATAAGTATCCAAAGAGGCATCCAAGCTTCAAGAAAGAATCCCATCTCAGATATTTTGTCCTCAAATTAAACCTGAAGATACTCCAGATGAAGACGACTCTGAAGCAACTAAGTCTGAAGATGTGGTTTACTATTCCGAAACAGCTACAGATGATACAACCTTACAGAGGTTAGAAGACAAACCACCAAGTCCCCAATCAGACAAAGGGAAGAAACCAGTGACTGAAGAAGAAGAAGAAAGTTCTGATGAAGATAAAGACCCAAAGGATGAACAACACTACCACAAAACTCTTAACCAGCTGAGGATAGAGCATGCTGCTAAGGAATTCAACCTTCAGCAAACCGGAGGCCCTAGAGTTTCCAGTGGTGGAGCTCTCATCACACTAGTTCTTGATGTGGTTAATCAAACCGATAAGGGAACTGGTGCCACCACTAAGGAATCTACAGAGCAGAAGCAGCAAGAGTATGAGGTTCCGTTCGATTTTGAGGAAGATAACATGAAAAGACCGAGAAGATCACAGATGAAGATGTGGAGAAAGTGGCTAAGGAAAAAGAAGCTGATAGCTATCTTCAAGATAACCCTGAACACAATTCGGAACCATCCACGGAGCAACCTCAAGACCCTTACTCTTCACCACCACCTTCTAAAGAAACAATCACCGGATCATCATCCAAGTCGGTCAAGAAACCAACTGATACATGGGCATCTCTTGCCAAGACCAAAATCCAAAAGGCCGTTAAGCAAGTAAGAAGACGAAACATGGTAAACAAAAAGTTGAATCAGCTTGCTGACAGGGTCAATCTACTTGGTCAAGAGATGAACAATTTTATTGAGGAGAGAGACTAGATCAAGCAATACCTCAACAGAGACATAAAAGGAGAAATGGAAGAGCAGATTAGGGACTATACTCATTATTTCCTTCTCCAAACTATCCCTAGAGTAACTAAAGAAATGTTTGCAAAACAACTCTACACATATCTGAAGACATTGGTCAGGCAAACAATTACAACAACACCGGTGGTTATGCAAACCCGACCAGTTCAACCTCCTAATGTCATTGAAGCTGATTTGATTTCACATCTTATAATGCAGATGTCTCCTCGATCTCCAACTTTCACATCTGATGAATCAAAACTCTTTGAGGCATTTCTTGCATATCAACTAAAGACAACATGCAAGGAAGCAGTTGGTCAGGAAAAGTGACCAAGAGATGATGATGACACGGACAAAGAACCAAATGCTAAACGTCCAAAGAAAACTGGCGAGTCATCATCATCCATGCCACCACCACCACCAAAGACCACCTCCACTACACCAGCATCTCAAAAGACTTCTACATCTTATAAACCTCGGGAGTCTAAGTCACCACCACCATTGGAGAAAACTGGTGATCACTTTGAATACACCGGTGGTGATGACAAAGAAATTCCCGAGCCCCAGTAACAGCCCTCATCTCCACCATCAACTAAGCAGCAACCAGGACCATCATCCAAACCAAAGAAGAAGAGATCCAGCTCAGTCGTCTCTTGGTTAGATGAATATGACACAGCAGAATATAAATGGTTCAGCAAACTCGTTGATGCTACACCTCAATTACCGAAAGGCCAAGAACCGGTAGATGGTCGTACTATAGAGCATGTTAAGATTATCCAGGACAAGTTTAAGGTAAAAAAGATGACAAAAGGGGAGCTACACCGAATCAAGAATGATGCATTTCAATTGCTAAAATATATCTCCGACAGAGCTATTGAAGTCGAATATCATCTCGACAACATCGCTCGAGCCATGTCTAACAACATTGATTAGGTCAACCCCGAATCAGACATCGACTTCACAAGAAAGGATAACACTCCATACTACACGAACTGGACCAAACCGTTACCAACCATTGGCCAACCAGAGCAACCCAAGATTCCCTACCAATACTTCTTTAACAATGACCTTGAATTTCTGCAACACGGTAGCGACATCAGCAAGAAGTACGCTACATCACTCACCTTTAACATCCCAGCAGCAGTCTTCTCCAACAATGCTGCCATCGAAGAAGAAGCCGCTAGAATGTTCGTTGACAAAGTGGTGGATTATGATATTGATGCTCAGTATGGCATTCACCATTGGCCAGAAAGGAGAAGACTATACTACAGAAGCTGCCAAGTTCTAAAGTCAAACAAAGAGGTGTTTAGTGATAAAAGGATCGTTGCTATCATGAATATCTCCCTGGCTACAAAGTGGGATTACTCATTCTTGAAGGAGATAAAAGTCAAACGCTAAGATGAGCAAGAATATGACTTACTGTTTGATTTTCTCGAGGTTGTCGCTCAACGACATCGAACATGTACCTTCTAAGGTACAAGGTCGGATGAGACAATTCTCCACCAACATGCAGCTCCAGTACATCACAGCCTTGTTGATATTCATTCGAAGCAGAGTGATCCATAAACGTGTTGAAGATCTTCAACTTGCCGTGGAATCTTACCAGAAACAAGTCAACCTCACAAAACCATTGCTACACTAACCAACTCTCTCAGTACACCATTTTGAAGAGACCAAAGTTTGGAGTTGTTTAACAAGCAGGAACTTCATCATAACTGCTTCTTGGCGTACAACGAGGTTCACAAATTCTGTGATCATACATTGAAGAAGGTTCGTGATGGGTTGGCGTATTGGTTGAAGGAGATACAGCAAGGAATTGGGTCAAAGAAGAGGTGGAATTCTGAGGAAATGAGGGATGTTAAGAAGATAATCAAGAGGTTGGATGAAAGGTGTTTCATCGTGATCGAATGCGGAACCTTGAAAGCTTTAGGGTGGAAGAGTGAGTCTCGCCACGGGATATCAACGTCAAGAGAAAACTCCTGGTCTACTTGAATGATTGTCTGGTACTCCTTAAAACTATCTTGATTGACATTTGAATTATATGATCTGTATATTGACCATGGCTTATGCACAGATAACAGTGTACAACCTGTACTTCTAATGAAAGGACCCTGTGGTACGCATCAGTGCCACAATCCTTATAAAAGGAGCGAAAGCTTCTTAATTTTGAGTAAAACTAATCAAAACTTTAATCATTTTAAAGTTTTGCTTAAAAGAACAAGTACTTCCCCTTATGTTTTTTTTTTCAAAACCTCAAAAGTTAGTATTACTTGTTAGGGGGAGTATTTGCTAAAAATCTTTGTTCACAAAACGTTCTTCGTGGAACTCTTCCCACAAAACTCGAAATGGACATATTCGATATCAAAATTTCATCAAAAATAACATTTGTATGTCATTTTTGAGGGGGAGAAAAATTGTGTGATACAGATATGTTGTAAATGTAAATGAATCTTCGTGTGCTAAGACTTAACCCATGAATTGATGAAGTTATGAACTGACATACATCGAAAATATTTGTCTTCCAAGACTTATCCGAGTAGATCATACCTTTTTGATAAACTCTTGATAGACATGAACCTTGATGGGTTTGACAACCTTTCAAGGTTTGTCCACATCTTCAAGGTAGTCATTAGAGCTAGTTGTCACCTAAAAGCTAATAATGTATCTCTTTAACTATGCAACGTAACAGTGTCTCGCGGGGAATTGTCTATCTTGAGTCGATCAATTTAAGAGTGCGCGCTCTACCCTCACTGTGCAGATTTTTGTCAAAACACTTGAGCACATGTGGAGGGGAAGTATTTCTGAAAATACAAAACTCTCGAAGTGTTACAAAATGTTTTCACTCATAAACAGTTTGAGAGATTTTCAAGAAAATGATTTTATAGCAACGTAGGATAGTAATGAAGTTAGAAGGTGACTAAGTTTAGGAATAAACGTTCTATGATCCGCCAGAGCCGGAGGGATCTACCCAAGGACACCACCAATAGTTAGTATTCAGAAGTCCTTAGGTATGATAATAAAAAGGAGAAAATGAGAATCAGAGAAAATGAAAATCGGAGTTGAAGAATTAAAAAGGAAAGTAAAGAAAAGGGTGAAAAGAAATAGCCATCGAAATTATTCAACTTAGGGCAGACACCGGGTTCAATACATATGCTACTGGTTGTTACTAGATGACACCAGTATTGAAGATTAAAGTCGTCATAGACCCAGTGACGCATGCACTAAACCTTCTTAGCCACTCAAGTTTCTCATAATAGAAGCTTGTTTCATTCACACAGGGAACCCTACATAAACTATCGACTTTCTCCTAGAGATTGTTGGTATTGAAGAAGGAGACCCTCTCCCTAGTCTCCGCTCAGGAAAACCAAAGCGCACTATTGAGTCTAGAGCCACGAGATTCATCAAAATATCTCTTAGGAACACTTGACATTTCATCACTTGTCGTTCAATATTAAGGACGCAAGTGATACAATTCTAGAGTCCTTCACAGATCTTAGCCATCTATTGAGAACATTTATGAGGGGTTCACAATTGTGATCCTCAGTGATTGAATGGAAAATCCTGCCAGGGTTAACATCAAACAACCCTGACAGCAGGTCGCTTCGGTAGCCTCTTGTGGGTTACACTTAGTGTTGCCTCAAACGGTCTACAGTCGTGAGGTGATGCTTCGGTGTACCTCAGCGACTCACCTAAACTGTAGATGTATTTTGGTACATCGTTTTATCCTACTTGAGGGACTCCAGTTCAGGAACAACCTTTGGGAGAATTAGAGATGTATTTTCACACTATGCTGTTAACACGCCGTTCAACTTGTAAGTGCGGAAATCCACGCAAGGAGATTTCTTTCAAGAATCGAGTCCTGAAGATGTGGGTCATTACTTGAACTTGTTCAATGTAATGCCAATTGTCCCTTATGGGATTCGGACGGCTGATTTGCCCGACCAAGGTGAATGGAATCAAGACATTCATCAGAAGAACAATCGTAATGGTCAATTCTCTAAGAAATGACCACAGTGATCGATTGGTGTTTTTAACTAACCAATTCTTATGTTTTCTTCTTATGGATGCTCCTGAGAGATGATCGTGCTGATTCTCCACATGCTCATACCAACAACAACACAAATTGAAATTCTCTCGAAAAGGAACACAAAAGTAAGAATGATTCTTTTTCAAAGCCAAAGAATCTACAAAGTTTAAAGACTAAGAGAACTACATCAAAACTGAAATCTAACGTCAAAAAGCGTGTGAGCATGTTGGAGAAAGACGTGGAGTCACCTGAGCAACAAAACAGACCTGATGCAGACAACAACAACATAACATCACCATATCCACACCAGAACAAACAACAAAGATAACGAAGACGTCAAAGCTGAAAACTTCAAAAGATACAAGATCCTCACACTGGTGAGATTTTTGGAATCAAGGCACTTCTTCTCACCAGAAAGAGGAATGTCAGAAGACGCCACAACTGCTATTACATCAACGCCAACAACTTATCCAAGATTGCTGGAGTCATCACTTAACTACTAACACTTAGGGGGAGATTGTTAGAATCACTCCTAACTTGTAATTCAAGTGTTAGTAATTAATATGTAATAGGTTGCTTAAACTAGACTTTTATGTTTGTATTAATGGCAAGGCTATTGTAGAAAGCCCATGAGCCTTGGCCCAAGCCCAATAAGGAAGGAAGGGACTAGACATGTTGCCCTAGCTCCCTTCCCCTATAAATAATGTTGTAAACCTTCATTTGAAGGTTGGTTGTTCATTTCATAATACATCTACGCATATCCTTTCACTATATTCATACGTGTGTGTTATTGTGTGTTCAACCGATCACTTTCTTTCCCATTTTTCACATATTGATCCTTGTGTTAACTTATGGTGACCTAACAAGTACTTCAATAACACAAAAAACAAATAATCTTCTTGCAAGCAGATGAAGACTTTAGATGTGCTTCTTCTTCTCCAGACATGATTTGTAGATGAAGAGATAAAAGCTCTGAAAAACAAATGACATTAAAAAAGCTCTTAATATAACTTTAAGCATTGAAATAAAGACTTTATGTATGACTTTTTAAAATAGACTTGTAATTGACAAAAAATTCAATAAGTCATTGTCATCAAATGAGTTGAGCAATAATTGTAAAACAAAAAAGTTAATTAAAAAACTTATGCATTATGGATGCTTTAAGAGAAAAGTAACAAAGATAGCAAATTACAATTTTCACCCTTACATAATAATTATTTACATAGTTTTTTAACATATAAAAAAAATATTATGTACTTCTTCCGTTTCATATTAAATGTTCACTTTGGTTTTTTAGAGTTTTTCTTGTTCAACTTTGACTTTAAATATTTTTTGTATATACATTTTAAAATCAATTCAATCATATATTTTGCATCAAGTATTATATAACACAAATAATAGAATTTAAGATCAAAGTTGAATAAGAAAGACTTAAAAAAGTGAAAGTGGACACTTAATATAAGACGGATGTAGTAATTGTTTTTTTTTCCGATCTCATATTGTGATAATTTATTTATTCTTCTTTTTTTATAATTTTATAACAATAAAAAGAATATTTTTTATTTTTGAACTGAGCTTAATATTTATATAGTTTTATGACAAAAGATCAATACGGAACACTATTTTTTCAAAGAACAAACCATTTCATCTCCACTGTTCGTTTCCTTTAGATCCAACGGATACAATTAAAACAGCTTTTCATTTAATTTTGGCAGAAGGGTAGGTTCGGCATATTAATTCACACACATAAAAACACTCACCCGCTTACTTCTTTCATTATCACTCTTCTCTCTCTCTCACACACACACACACACACACTCAATTCACTCTCTCACCATCCCCAATATATCAAACCCTAACCCCTAAAATTCGATTAATGCTTTTCAATGGATCCATTGGACATACGAAATGAGATAACAAACTCAAAAGGTGGGCCGTTGCTCCTATCGTCTTCATCGACACTTGCTGATCAAAATAAACCTCTTTTTGATTCTGGTACTGATTTTTTTTTCTGTAGGTTTTTATTGTTTTTTGTTTGGTACTGATTATTTGTGTAGTTGAGTATATAGTTATTTTTTTTATTTCAAAGAGCACTTGTGATTCTATAAGTTTATTTTGATGAAAATGGAGTTTATTGTTTTGTAAAACCATAAAAATAATTGAGTACATATTTGATGCAAATGAAGTTTAGTTGATTATATGTTTTATTTTGATGAAAATGGAGTTTAGTAGTGTTGTTTAGTTGAGTATATATTTATTTTGATGAAAGTGGAGTTTATTTATTATTTGTTATGAAGGAGCACATGTGATTCTCTATATGAAGGAGTTTATTTTGATGAAAGTTGAGTATATGAAGGAGTTTATTATATGTTTGGTAATGGTTATTTGTTTAGTTGAGTATATATTTATTTGGTATTGAAAGATCACATGTGATTTTGTATTTTTTATTTTTTTGAAAATGGAGTACATATTTATTTGGTATTTACAGGAGCACATGTGAGTTTGTATCAATTTTGATCTTTTGTTGTGTATTATTCTGTCCACTTTGTGCACCAGCTAGCAATTCTGTTTTGTTATGTAGATTGTGATTTTGTTTGAGTTTGTATATGAGTGGTTCATTAAAGCACATGTGATTTTGTTTGAGTTTGTATATTTAGATTTTGATTTGTTTGATTTGTTAGAGCACATGTGATTTTGATTTGTTTGATTTTGTTTGAGTGGTTCATTAGAGCATATTTATCTAGTATCTACAGGAGCACATGTGATTTTGTATTATTTCTGATCTTTGTTATGAAGATTTTGATTTTTTTTTAGTTTGTATATGAGTTAGAGTGATTCTATATGTTTTTGTGCTTCTGTTGTTAGGTGCTTCTGATATGTAGCCGGATACTGCAGTTGATGTTGTTAAGTCTGGTTCTCCTTTCTCCAATTATCCTGTTCGGACAACTCGTGCTTGTATAATAAACCGATTGGTTTTGAACCCTTCCCCTGTTTCTTCGTTTAATTCGGCTGCTGCAAATATCAGTATGCCTGATCCTGTATCTTATGTGCCGCATACTGTCTCAAGTGTTTCTAATCCCAAGGCAAATCCCAAGGATAATATGCTGAAATCTAAGTCAGTGTCTAAGCCTAATCCAAAGGAGAAGGTGGCTGAAGTTGCGAAGGACAAGGGTGCCGGTGATGTTGCGAAGGAGAATGTGGCTGAGGTTGTGAAGGAGAAGGATAAGGTGATTAGTGATCCGAAGGCGGATGTTTTGAGAGATAAGGAGAAGGTGGCTGAGGTTGTGAAGGAGAAGGATAAGGTGATTAGTGATCCGAAGGTGGATGTTGCGAAGGAGAATGTGGCTGAGGTTGTGAAGGAGAAGGTGGCTGAGGTTGTGAAGGAGAAGGATAAGGTGATTAGTGATTAGAAGACTAATCCGAAGGCGGATGTTTTGAAAGATAAGGAAAAGGTTGCAGATTCTGTGAAGGTTGCAGATGTCCAGAAGTCTAATCCTAAGGCTAAATCAAAGGCTGCGGATGTCCAGAAGACTAATCCGAAGGTGGATGTTGTGAAAAAGGAGAAGGTTGCAGATGTCCAGAAGTCTAATCCGAAGGCTAAACCGAACGCTAATCTCAAGCCAAATGTTCCTAGACGCAATACTTCGGCTAAGCCAAAGGTTGATTTTGATTTGTCTAGTAGAAAAAGGAAGTTTTCTGATATAGAGGATATTGGTGAGCATGCTAAGTTGTCAAAGAATTCGAGGGGTTTGGCTTCAAAGAAGTCTTCTTCATCTTCTCTTGCTACTTATGAAGTAGGTTCAGAATCATCAAAATTTAAGAGAAAGAAGGATTCTGATGAAGGTAATGTCAAGTTAGTTTCATCGAAATTTAGTTTATGTTTTATTTTTGATGAAAATGGAGTAGTTATTTATTTTGTATTAGAAGGATCACATGTGATTCTGGATAAAAATCCCTTGTGATTTACGAATTATTCTCTTGCAATTATATTAAGTCTGATTCTATATTAATATTCACATGTGATCATGAATATGAATCACATGTGATTTACAATTATTCAAATCTTTTTAACTCATTTGTTTGTATTAGAATAACCTACTGCAAATCACATTTGATTTTATTCAAATCACATGTTAAGTCTGATTCTATATTAAGAATCACATGTGATTCTGTATGTTTTATTATGATGAAATTTAGTTTATGGATCACATGTTTAAGTCTGATTGCATATTTATTTTGATGAAGGTGTTATTGTGTCTAAGAAGATTAAGAAAAAGAAGGGTTCTGATGAAGGTAATGTCAAGTCAGGTTCATCGAAGCTTAGGAAGCTAATTAGTGGTGATGAAAATTTTCAGCGTATGTTTGAGAAAGTGAAGGGTTTTATGAAGTATGTTTCTGATTCTGAAGATGAAGGTATTGTGCAGAAGTCGAAAATGAAAGTTAAGAATCAAGAGGGTAATGTGAAGAAAGAGTTTACAGAAATTAAGAAACAAAGGGTAAGGTGAAGAAAGAGGATACAGATTCCGAAAATGAAGATGTAGGTAATGTTGGGAAGTATAAAAAATTGGGAAAGAAAAATTTGTTGTTGTCACGGGTTGATCAAGAGCAGTTAGAGTATCTTGAAAAATTTCAAACTCTTAGGGTAAGGAATGCTCCTTCTTCTCTGTTTACTTCTATCCGTGAATCAAAGGTTGACATGGGTCCATTTCTTACTCAAATAGGTTTTCAGTCGTTTCGTAAAATTTTCATTGATCAACTTCCGTCCAAGTTGGGTAGGTTTGTGGTTGCAAATTTCAAAACAGCAACTAATAAGTTGGATTTGTTGAATGGTTTGTCGATCGATGTCACTCCAGAGAAAATTCATGATATGTTAGGGATTCCATTTGGTGGTTCTTCGTTGTTTTCGTTTGAGGAAAGACCTGTTGACCATCCTGTTGTGAAATCTTGGGTTGATCAGTTTTATCCAAAGTCGTTGAAAGACATACGAACAACGGATATTGCTAGAAAGTGGGTTACTGCAACGATAGTTGATAATCTTTTCAAACTTAACTTCGTAATGTTGTTTGCCAACACGATGGGTAGGTTTGAAACAATGAAGGGGCAACTTTGTTTAGATGTTGTTAAATATATTCCTGAAGATCTTCCGATATCTGACATTGACTGGTGTGATTACATACATTCATGCCTTCAATATACACTACTACAAAAAATCTCACAGAAACCGGTCAAAATAGCCCATAAAGAGTGGTTTCGAGACCACTCTCTGAGGGGGGGTATCTCCATGATTGAAACATATAGAAACCGGTTGTGCAACATGTCTCTGTTAGAAGCATCGACACCGGTTTTCTTCTAAGAATCGGTCTCCATATTAGAGTAAACACACATGTTTTTATTAGATATTGGCACCGGTTCTCCCACAACCTGTCTTTATAGAAACATCCGACCTGTCTTTATATAGAGTATAAATATGTTTTTATATCAAAACCTATATTTTTATAAATCTCTTTTATTAAAACAAATGTTTTTGAAATTTATCAATTTTTTGAAATTTCATAATCTACAATTTGACTCACCAAAATAAAGAAATATAAATACAACAAATATACATATAAAGTGATTTAAATAGACCAAAAACATCGAAATCAACAAAGTAAATTAAGATAATACTTCAACTAAGCAAAACATAAATCCTAGACAAAATCAAAATTGAAACACTAGAATTCAACAAACTATAAAAAAAAACACTATAATTCAACATAGCTAAACATAATTATCTCGGAGCAATCACACCACAATGTAAACGAGGCACCAATGATGGCGTTCAACTTTTTGTTCTGTACTGGACGCTAGTCACTCTAAGGTACCTATATGTAAATTAATGAAATAAAAATATCAGCAATCTAAAAAACAAAAATTTCATGAAAGGATGAAACTATTGCACGTCTAGAGAAACTCACAATCACGATCTGGTTCCTCGACCATCTCGTGAATCTCATCATTAGTAAAATGTTCACCCAACTCCTTAGTTATTTTCTTAATGTCGGCAACAGATATCTTCCCCTGTAGTTCAACAATGTATAATTAGTTTCTAATGTGAAATAGCAACAATGGTCAATAATTAAAACTGAGAAGGTTACATTTTTATCTTGGTCAAGATTTCGAATGCTTTTGAAAGGTCTTGCTTGATGTCCCTCTCACCAATTTTGTCAGTCTTTAAATATTACTTGATATGTGATTAATTTCTTGTTTATTGATACCCATTTTTAGCTTGTATAAGTGTCTATTATTTGTTGTTGTAGGTTAAATGAATTTTGAGAATGGGGAGTCGGGGATGCATATACAAGGATATATCATTTAGGATGTGATATAAGTTATGGCGATTTTGGCGCTATTTTACGCATTTATATACAAAATAACATATCACAGCAAAGAGCCATCTTTAAATATTAACATAGCAAGTAAAATCCTCACAATGCCTTTTACACACATGATTTAATTTGCAAGTCGCAGTCACTCAACTAAAGGTTCTCATTGTTTCTATTTCTTTTGTAGTGTAAGCCTAAACACCGTTAGCTCCGAAGTTGGAACATATCATATGAGTACACTGGTGTGAATATTCCTTATATCAATTGTTTTGTGAAATATTTATTTAAACACTAAATAAATTTAAGGGAAAAGTCGCCTATATGTTGTCATACTATATGCAAATCAGCAAAGTGGGAAATGACAGCTCAAAAAAATCAGGCAAACAATCTTACATATTATCCATACTACAAATGTAGCATGGAAGTGAATGTATAACAAAAACAAAACACTAAAAGTACATGGATTGTAATAAATCTTCATGTATGAAGAAATCATTAAAGACATACCGAAGCTGCAGCTCTAGTAGTCATTGTACGTTCCACAACCACAGGAGCAAGAGTACGTTTGACAGTGGATGTATGCGTAAGACAGGGTTCTAGATCAGTAGTCCCACCACCTTTCTGTAAAAAGAAAAAATAGAAAACATAGAGGAATAAAATATGTGAAAAAAGGTGAAACAGAATTCACAAATCAGATATAATCGGTCCAACTTCATCCAACAATGTAGAAAGAAAATTAGTTTCATAAGCAATGTGAGTATGTTTCTCACCTTGACTTTGTGGCATCGCTCTACGCAAAAACTGCAACCAATAGCAGCCCCCCATGCACGTGAAAGAACATTGTTTCGCAAGGTAGAAATGTAACCTGCAAATACCCAAAATAAATGTACTGGTAAATTGTCATACCTAAGACACTTTCAGCATAAAAAAAGGCAGATGATGTGTATATATCAGCACAACCCACCATGCTGAGAAAATTAAAGATACATCTGTATTATGAACAAATGAAAGAACTTTTAAAAATTTGGATTTATAAACATATAAATTTTGCGGAGGAGCACTCGGATGGTAGCCCGTAGCTCCTGAATACCAGGTGGAGGGGGAGATGCAGTTGGGCGACAGAAACCAGTGTGCATTACAACTGGGATTTAAGAAAGAAAATATGTCAAGATAAGATCACCAATTGATTAAAGATCTAAACCTTATGTTGTGGTCAGAAAAAAAACATGTAAACTTAGGGGTCGAAAGTGATAAAACCAATAAGCAGATAACTATGAACACAATAAGGCATACCTGCTAAAAGATCAGAGTCATCAGCGTATACGTCCGTGCCCCATAACTGCCCACCTTTAACCTGTGCATACAGATAACAGCAAAAGAAGATGATAAAGCTTTTCTTTTGGGTGAAGAAGATGACGATAAAGGTTGAAAAATAGAGTTAAAGGATTTTAGCACTATATTGTCATAAGTGAAATTAACCAAAATGTCTAAATAACGATGAAATAATATATATTACTTGGCGATTTGTAGCACAGACGTGTTCAGCTGGTATACGAATCTCAACAGCACCATTTGAGCTTTCAGGTATTTTATCATATGCGGCAGATTCATATTCTTTTCATAGTTTTAACAATTCCTGCATGCATTCACCAAATCTGTATACCACAGTTGATACATCTTTCCCTGCATATGGAACATCAAAACTTTTCAAATGCATAAACAACATACAACAAAAACAACAACATACTCAATGGCGCTAGGGCGGGTATGGGTATGTCAAAAGATAAGGGAAGCTATGATGTGGCAAAAACGAAAACAAATAAGTGACAGAATATAGACGAAACTACAATATTTATAAATCTCAGGCAGAAAGATTAGCGATTAATGCCATACTCACAGTGAATTTGTTTTAGACCTGCAATATACAGATTTTCTTGCAGGCTATTAGAAAATGATGTTAATCTGGACTTCATGTATAAAAAGTTGTCTTGAACCTACTGACAAAAGAATAGAGTTACATCTTGTGCGGTCGTAAATAAAGGCAAGGTACTTTTACTGAAATATAGAGAAATACCGACAAATTACAAAACTGGCATGCTTTTAGAGGTAGTTCTCCCCGACACTTAACCCAAGATCAAAATCAAGTCAAGCATGACAATGAAAAGCAATACAAAAACCAACTTAACAGGGCAAAACATTTTTACAATGATATTAGAAAAATCAACATGATTAAGCCACACACATAATGTATCAGAATAATAATGCAAATCAATTTAGTGTATTACCAATACACGTACATAAGATATTGAGCCAAACAGATGTTACTATTATAACGGAGACATGCTTTAACTCTCTATATGCACAGAAACAGGGTAAAGGATCGAAAAAGACAGAATATATACTTGATTGTTGAAGACTGAGCAACGAGCAATTACTAAGATGAGTTTAATTCCGTTTGAACGAACCATTTGTGGTTATGCAAGCCTTAATTTTGTTGGAAATTAGGTTTAATTTTGGAGTTATTAGGGATGCTTATAAACCCTAATTGCAGGATTTGAAATGGGAGTTAAAATGTTTACAAGCTTCTAGGGCTATAGTACGTTTAATAAAAATGATTTTGCCCCAATATTGAAGGAAGGTTAGGGGTTGTAGAAGTGAAATCGGAGGGTTTTGTGAGGGTATGAAAAGTGGGGAGGGGAAGTAACCGGATGTTTGGTACGACGGAATCACACGGAATAGAATCACAGTCAAGAATGGAATCACATAGAAAGAGAATGAGACTGAAGAAAGAAAGTCTATTCTATTGTTTGGTACAAACGATGAATGGATGTGAGGAATATATGACGGAACTGATTCTCATGTTTGGCTACAATATGGAACGAAATGTGAATGTATGATCAAATGAATTTTTTATCTCAACCATTGATAATCATGTTAATCTTTTCATAGGAAACGAATTATTCATTTGTGATTAAGTTGAATACGTATTTATAAATTTTTGAATCATGAATCTAAAGAAGATTTAACTAAATACAAAACGATTGATCCAAAGCACACATAAAAAAATAATAATAAAAAACTATTAAATGAAGAAAAAATTGTAGGCATCATCCATCTGTACTTTCGAATAAGATCCCCACTATCATTTTACTAAAATAATTGATAAAAAAAAAACAATAAATCTGACACCATTGAACTTGAAAGAAAATAAAACAAATTGAAGATGATGAATGTTAAATCAAGAAATACTCACATAAAAAATTGAACTGATTAGTTAAGTTGACATTCCAAGTCAAAACTTATTATCTTTTCTGGAGACACAATGATGTCCAGTGAAGCAAAGATCAATGGAAAGAATGTCGAAATAAGAAAAGGGAAATCAATTCATGAAACTAAAACCCAGTTAATAAGAAAATATAACGAAAACCTATTTAATTAAGAAGCCACGGTTACCAAGAAATTATTCGAAAGGTGAAGTGGAGATTAAAATAGATGAAGACTATCTAACAACTATCATGGAGACTTATAAATCGAGTTGGAAGAGAATACGATCAGAAGCCCCAGAGTCGCCATGAGAGAAGAGTAAAAAGAGCTTGTGGGTTTCAATCAATATTTTAGAAACATGTAAATGTGCGAGTCACGTGCCTACTTTTTATTAATACCTTCTTTTATCAAAGAGTAATGTGATTCTAACCGAGAATGGGAAGGACTGGAGCTCCGCTTTTTTTATTGGATTCTCACCTTTCTTTACTTTTTGTAGAGAATGAATTATGTTGAAAGAGAATGGATATTTTGTTTCTCTATTCCATTCCGTGCATCAAACAAACGAGTGAAAGAGTAGCATTCCGTTTCTTTCATTCTCATTCATGCGTACCAAACGTCCCTTGGGTGCGTTTAGTTGAGGAAAAACACCCTTGTTTTCCACAAAATGTTTTGTGGAAAACAAGGAAAATAGAAATCGTGTTCAAATTATCATTTTTCAACAAAATGTTTTGCAAAACACAAAATCCCCTATTCCTAATCTAACAAGGAAAATTAGAAAACAAATTTTAGATGTTTTCCTTGTTTTCTTTTGTAACTCCCAACCCTCCCTCCCTTCTTCAAAATAGAAAATACAAATATCAACTAAACGCATTTTCTATATTTTCAAGTGTTTTGTGGAGATAAATTTCACAATCTAAATTTTTACAAAACTAGAGATAGAAAACAAGAGAATTTATTTTCCAACTAAACACACCCTAAGCATTTTCGTTGAAAATTGGGGAGGTAAATAACCCGCTTTAAGCATTTTCGTTTCATTTTGAACATAACCGAATATTCTGGTGTTACAAAACAACATGAATTTCAAGAGAAAAAAGTTTAAGCATTTTAGTATTTAGGATGGATTTTATATTATTTATTTGAGTAAACTAACGACATCCTTGGTATTTATAGATTTACAATTAAAAAAAATAAAAAATTAAATAAAAAATCATAATGAATTTAGAAAAAATAATACTCCTAGTTTTTATTCAAACAATCGGTGTCTATCATAAAAAAAACGTAGATATCAGTCTTATTAAAACAACAAGCTTCTTTGATTTTATACAGAGTGGTTTCTTATAATAGAACCAGTTTTGGTATGATTTGGATTAAAGAGACCGGTTTATTTGAAGAAATTGGTTTGTATGCTCCCATGCTCCCTACTTTTTAACTATAGAAACTAGTTTTTTTAAAACCGGTTTCCACTAAAAGGTGTCTATAGCCTTTTGTGTAGTAGTGATAGTACCAACCCAAAAGGAGATTGCCATTACACCGGTCCATTAGCCGTCCTCATGGTAAGTTTATAGATTTAACTAAGTTTAAAAATGGTTCCTGGTTCTAGTGATATGTAACTTTTATCGTTTTGTTTTTCTTTTCAGCTTGTGTATCTAGGTTCTACCAATTTTGAGAAGTTTCATGTTGTTCGTTTGTGTCCGACTATCTTAAATTGGTCGACAACCTTAACGAGACAACGCGTGGAGCTAGAACTTGCTGAAAAGAAGATGGGGCATTTAGAGTTGAATGCTAAGTGGACTGAGGCGGAGGCTAAAGAGTCAGAAGGCTTTATTGATGCTGGTTTGTCTGAATCTTCTCACAAAGAGGTTTGTTTAATACATTTATAATTGTTCATTTGAATGCATTAAAAAAGAAATCACATGTCATTAGTCAGAATCACACGTGATTTTATAAATCACATGTGATTCTATGTAAAGAATCACATGTGACTTACATAGAATCACATGTGATTTACATAGAATCACATGTGATTTTATATAGAATCACATGTGATTAACTTCAATATTACTTTTCATTGACATCAATATTAAATACAGGTTTTGTTTAACAAACTTGAAGAAAAGCTTTCCTTGATATATTCTGAAAGACGTGCTCTTAAAGCTGATATGGTAAAAGCATATTTAAAGTATACTGATGATGAAAAATTCATTGAACTTAATGAGAAATATTGTGAGCTATTCAAGAAACATGTTTCTTTCGGCAACAATGAAAGTCATGATAATGATGGTTCAGGTGCTGATAATGATGGTGTAAGTGATGACCAAAATTATAATACTGGAAATCGTAATGATGGCAATGTAGATGATATCAGTTATTTTAGGAAAATTAGCTTAGATGATTTTGAAAAAGATCCATCTGAGGGCGAGGAAGCGAATTCTCAGGTTGAGAAGGAAGCTGTTGTTAAAAAGGAAACAGTCATTCCTGCTAATAGTGAGAAGCCAGCTGAAAATGTGGCGGGTGTTGAAGATGAAGAATTAGAGATCACCAGTACGCCCGAGAGTTATACTCAGTAGCTAGACAAGAATGCTGATTTGGTGAATGAGGTGATTGATTGTATTGTAGATGAATACCTATATGTAATACTCTAACAAAATACAGCTTTGATTATTTTGTCTTTTAATTTTCTTTTTGTTTTTTTATTTAAATTATGTTGTTTTGTATCAGGGTGAAGCGGTTGATGAAGAGATGAATCTAAATATGGCCTTCCCGAATCAAGGTTCGTCTACTCCTGAGAGAGTGGCTACTCGTGCATCAAACGTTAGTAATGGGGTTGTTCTTCCTGAAAAACGAGCTGTGAAATCATCTCCGTTCCTCTGCTCCCCATACATGAATAAGAAGACCAAAGTTGTACCGTTCATTACAAAGGTGGAATTTATGGTCGGAAACAGCTTGTTTTCTATGCAGGGTGACAAGATGTAAGTTTATCTGTTTATTATTTTAGTTATATTTTTTTTGATAATCACATTTGATTCGCTTTGAGCTTATGTCACATGTTCTTGTAAGTTTGAGTTTATTTTACCCAAATCACATGTGATTTTAAACAGATCACATGTGATTTTACACATATCACATGTGATTTTACCCAGATCACATGTGATTTTAGCTAATCACATGTGTTTTTTTGTTCATACAATGAAACTGTTTTTGAAACTCATTCTGGATACAAAGTTTCATCAGTTTGTTTAAGTATGGAAACTTTAACTCCCGGTTTGTAGGTTGATGTCAATGTCGTTGATTCTTGGGGTGTTGTTCTTAACCATGAAGAGAGTTTCAAGGAAGTTGGATCCCCGTCGAGGCATTTCTTTCCTACTGGTTGTATTGTAAGTGTTTTTGTTATTTTTTATGAATTTTATTGTATAATTATATATTTTTGATTATACATTTTATGTTTGTTATTTTCTACAGACAGAGCAAATGATTGATGGTAGTTTGAATTCTGAGGAGCAATGGAAAAGTTTTGAAGCACAAGTTTTGGGTCATTTTGAAGATAATCCTGATAGCATTAGCCTAAAAGACGTTGATTTGGTAATGTCATTATTTTTTTTAGAATTATAATTGTTAAATTCATTGTTTCTCCATTTTTATTAAATTTACTTTTTTTTGTTAAATCAAGTATTTTTTTCTAATTTGCAATGGTGGGCATTTCTATGTTGTTGTCTTCAGCCTTTCTAAAACAATCATGATGACAATCCTTGATAACATTGACAACGGGGAATCTTGTGATAAAATGTATAAAGGAGCATGTGATGTTCTTGTAAGTTTGAGTTTATTTTACCCAGATCACATTTGATTTTACACAGATCACATGTGATTTTACTCGGATCACACGTGATTTCTACCCAGATCACATGTGATTTTTATTCAATTAACACGTTCATTTATTTATTTGTTTTTTGTAGAAAAAAATGTTTTCCCATCATCTACAGTTGTATGGCAACAAAAAGTATGCTAGCATCATTAAATTGAAGCCAAAGATCTCAAAGCTGAAATGGAGGACGAAGTCAAATTACCGTGATTGTGGTATTTTCACCATATTTCATATGGAAAACTATATGGGTGAAGCTCCTACAAAGTGGGATTGTGGCCATGTTCCTGAATGAAAGATACAGTTCGACATGTTGAAGAGGCTGAGGTTCAAGTATTCTACCAAGATGCTGTTACTTGAGCTTAACGTGTATCGGGAGAGGATGCTTAGGGAGGCAAAGGAGTTTGACAAAATTGATTCTGCAACAAAGTTCATAACAATTGTGGAAGCATATAAGAACAAGAACAAACGTGAAGACGTTGAAGACATGCGCATGATACAACAGTGAGTATTATCGTCCGGACTTGGAGAATCGTCTTTTGTGCCTTTTGTGAAGGTGTATAAAACATTTCTAGATCAGTAGTTTTAGTTTTATTTTAATTATGTGAAGTTCAGTAATTTCCAGGGTTTGAACACTAAGTATGTGAAGTCTAGTAATTTCCAGGGTTTGAACACTAGTCAAACTTATGGTAGAATAGTTGTTTTAACATAGTAGGGTTTATTTTTTGTGTTTTGGGAAGTCAATACTGGTAATTAAATCATGTTTTTGTTATAAGTGATTATAACAAGTAGTTCATCTTTTTAGTTTCTCTCTAGTGGCTCATTATTTATTATTTTTGTGCATATACTTACTTAGGAATGAAACATCAATCACATATGATTTCGTATACAATCACATGTGATTTCGCATACAATCACATGTGATTTCATACTTTAATCATGTGATTTCAACACAAAATCACATGTGATTTTTACATTATTTCATATTTTATTTTATCTAAATATAAAGTAACAATAATTCGATGTATTCAACAATCTTTTTATAAATATTCCATAAGTAAACAAGAGTTTCATAAGTAAACAAGACTTCCATAAGAAAAGTAAACAATAATTCAATGTATTCTAGATTTGTAAAAATTCTAAAGAAAATCATTATATTTTTTGAAGTAAAAATGCTCAACCATCAACCTCAACACATATGTTGAATATATCTGCTTGACCCACAGATGTTGGTTCACTTGGCCTAGACCCGCTGACCCATTAGGGTTAACCACATCCGCTTGACGAGCCACACCATTCACTTGACCGGCCTGACCCACCACCGACCCTGACCTACTTGGCTCATAAACACCAACCTCAACACCAACACCTGACCTACTAGGGTTAGCCACACCAGATTGGAGACGGTTATGTGGCTCCTTTGGCCTTGCTTTAGGGTTAAATGGACAAGTTGTTTTTGTATGTGAGTTGGTCTTCTCTCCACAATGTCCACAAGGCTTCATTTATTTCTTTTTAATTTGAAGTGCTTTTTCTCTTTCACTCTTTCACCTTTTATTGTGTTCTACTTCTGAAATATTCCCTTTGTTACTTGCTTTTGTTGGATTGTTAACTTTTTTTTCTCAGGTTTAGAAATAGCAAAATGTTCACCAATCACATCTGCCGTTTTTCCCGAAGGAGCATTTGGCACCTCATCCTCCACTTCTTTCTTTAATTTCTTCATCTTTTCAACAAATTCACCCATCTTTCCTACGTCATTGCCCAACCGAAATAAACAATCATCTAATAGACAAGTTGCTTCATTTGTAAGTCTTTCAACTTCTACATTTTTTCCCCATATCTGTTTCTTTTTCTTCTCAAGTCAGGTGGAATTATATCCCTTGTCCACCGCCTGAAAATATATTGATTTGGAATGACGTCAATATTACGATTCTTGAAGACACAAAATATGTGTCGGCATAGGAAACTGTATCGAGCAAAATGTCTGCAGGAACATACAACCGACCCATCTTCTATAGTACGAAGTAACTTTCCGAATCAAAATAATACAAGAATTATACTCTGTAAATTTTATTTATATGAGATCACATGTGATTGATATTCATATCACATGTGATTCAATAAGAATCACATGTGATTCAACAAGAATCACATTTTATTCATCAAGAATCACATGTGATTCTTTGTAAGAGATCACATGTGAGTTCTAAGAATCACATGTGATACTCATAAAAGAAACAGGTATTTTTAGAATTCCAGATTACATACCTTATAGTCTACAACTGTTTGTGCTTCTGTTTTACTTTCGTCTTCAATTTCCTTGTTAAGTGTTCTATAAGGCATTGCATTTTTGTCTCTAACCATGACAATCTCACAACCTTCTTCGATTTTCAAATTATGTATACTACAAGTCCAGCATGCGTCATTTATTTCCTTTTGAGCAAGCAAAAATATTGTCCTAGTATACACTTTTGCTGCATGACGCTCAATTTTTAACCTTGTTTCACACTTTGGGGCTGCGTCTAGTGTTTTAAAGTCCAAATGTTCCTGCCTATAACGTTGCCTTTCCAATGCTGCTTCATAGGACACCATAAAACTTACTACCGTTGCTCCTGGGCTTGTGACACTTTTGAAGAACGAGTTTTCACTCTCTGACCATGATGTGGTTCTCATCAATCCAAATAATGGAAAGTCTATAAAATAAGCTGGAATCCACATTTTTCTAAGGTAAAACATCTTTGTCATCCATTTGTGGTTTTTCAAACCAAAATCTTCAATCAACTTGGCCCATTTCTCTTCAAATTCCAAAGGTTCCGTGAACATATTCCAAATGATCTTCCTAAAACGCTTCTTGAAATCAGTTTCTTTGTATATTTCTTTACAAATCTGTTTTATTGATAAATAGAGTTTTAGTGCCTTATTTTTCAGCATAAATCACATTATATATTCACATGAATCACATGTGATTCATATGATTTTATAAATAAATCACATGTGATTGTCATATGATTGTCATGTGATTATCATGTGATCCACATTTAAGGTGAATAAAAAATATATTGTTTAGAGAATATATTTACCTTTGTTGGAATTTTTTGGTCAATATGCCACATGCAAAGTCTGTGTTTTGAGTTAGTGAAAACGGCTTCAATAGCTTTCTTCATTGCTCCATATTGATCTGTTACAACCATGGTCGGCTCTTTCTTGAATGCAGTCATAAATGCGTTTAGTAGCCACGTGTATGATTCAATATCTTCTTTTAAAAGCTTCCGGAACCAAAGGTGACACACCTTCTGTGATTATCTACGCCAGTGAATGGTACAAACACCATGTGGTACCTAAGAACATTAACATATATTTACTGTAATGCAGAAGTAAATCACATGTGATTCCTATTATGATCACATGTGATTCCTAGTATTATCACATGTGATACATCTAAATCACATGTGACTTTACATAAAATCACATGTGATTTTTGTTATAAATGAAAACATATAAAAAAATACTTACTTGTTACTCCTGAAGGTTGCATCAAAAGATACTATGTCTCCAAACTCTTTGTAGTTGCATTTTGCAACTTCGTCGGCCCAAAACATTGCCACTAACTCACTGTTTTCTACATTATATTAAAATGTAAAGTTTGGCACATACATCTTTCTGTTTTCCATTTTGTTTATAAGCATTTCTGCATCACTTTCCCCTATGAAAGCATTTATATCCCTTTGGTGATTCTTAAAATCATCAGATGTCCCATGAACGTATTCATACCCACCTTTCAAACTGGTTAAAAAGTTGTGTGCCCGTGTTGCACCAATCTTGTTTGTTACCGCTTTGACAATAAACATTTTGTCTGCTTGAGTCATTCTTCTTTGTTTTTTGTAAAATGTTTGCACTCTTTTGGTATTGGCACATGGTTGTGTTTAGCAATAAACTGAATTAACTTGTATCTTCCAGAAACTTGATCCAATTCTAACCTTATACTAGCTTTACATCCTTTTATATGCAGAGTTGTATTTCTCTTTTGTTTGTCACTGTTTTGAGGATCCAAAGTGTCGATATTAATACGTCTTGGATTACCTTCTTTGTTACACATGATGTATTTGTGTTGTACCATTCCAGATTATGTTAATTGTTTCCCTGACTTTTTAATTTGAAAACCTCCTGCTTCAGCATAAGTACTATACATCTCTATAACTTCCACTAAAGTATCATAGTATCTTCCCTCAACTGGTATACAAATTCCTTCTACATGAGGCTCATAATATATCGATCCATTCGGTGTTTCAGTATGCTCATATAAGGTTGGTCTTGGTGATCTCATAGAATCTGCATATCAAAAACAGAATTAATAGGAATCACATGCTATATACTAGGAATCACATGTGATTTAATACACATTTTTTTAATAAACATTTTATTTACTATTTTCCTTAATCATATGTAAATCACATGTGATTTATAACAAATTACATGTTTATTAGACTCTTTTTGTTTTGTCTACATTCAAAACAAAACACTAAAACAGTAGAACAACTGATTTTGAATATAAATCACATGTGATTTACGAATTATTCAAATCTTTTAGGAACTCCTTTGTATATTTTAGAATAACCTATTGCAAATCACATTTGATTTATAACAAATTACATGTTTATTATACTCTTTTTGTTTTGTCTATATTCAAAACAACACACTAAAACACCAAAATAGCTGATTTTGAATATAAATCATATGTGATTTTGAAAAAAAATCACATATGATTTACGAATTATTCAAATCTTTTTAACTCCTTTGTATGTTTTAGAATAACCTATTGCAAATCACATGTGATTTAATTCAAATCAAAACAATAAAACAGCTAACTCACTTTTGATTTACTACATACAAAAAAATGTTTAATAAACAACAAAGATCAAATCACACGTGATTCACCTTCAATTTCTTTTTCAACAAAACCTGTTGTGTCTTCAACTTCTGGTAAATCATCTTCCAAATCTGGTAAATCATCTACAACAGATGTTGTGTTTACAACATCTAATGGAACTTCGATTAGATTATTTTCATCTATAACGTCGATTAAATTCTGATTTTCATTCATTTTAAATCGACGGTGGTGATACGGTGGTTTTATGGTGATTGCGATGAGAGAGAAAGTAGATGAAGATCGGTTTTTATGGTTTTACAGTGATATGGCGGTTTTTATGGCGGTGATATGGCGGTTTTTATGTTTTTATAGGTGGTTTATTGATCGGTTTTTACTTTTCCGGTTGTGTGTGTTTTACTTTTCCAGTGAGGTGCGTGTTTTTATGAAAGTTATGTGCATATTTTTTTTTTCTTTTATAGGATAGAGGTGAAATTACAATCATGCCCTTGTTTGTAATTTTCAGATCTCATCTCCACCATTGGATGCAAAAAGGATGAATGGTTGGGATGTTGTGGTTTGTTCTTTAGGAAATAGTGAGTTATGGATCTCAACTCATAGTTTTATAAAGATTTGCAATTTTTATCTTTTCATTTCTTACTAATTTTGGTGAAATAGCATATGAATAAAAAATTTGTAGATCATTTCAAAACTATATGAATATTAAGCTTATTTTGAAGATAAAAAATATTTTGTACATCGTAAAACATTATAAAATTTTATCACAGTACGAGATCGTAGTTCAAAAAACTATCACACAACGTTAGTTTATATGTTAAAATAACTATTGACCTGACACACTGCAAACTTCATACCCATAAGACTCGATCAATTTGGGGAACTTTTTTATGATAAAGATCACGACTAACATACATCCAAAGGATTTCCCTAATGATGTTCCTAACAAGTTTCCAACCTTTTTTTAGTTGATCATTATTAATTTAGACTTTAATTCCAGGTTATATACATCATTCTTTATCTGCTTATTGCATGTTATTTGTTTTAATTTTAAGGTTCTTAATAATTAAATAAATTAGGTGGATGTTTGGTAATTTAGTAAGTATATAACATATTTTGGTGCAAATGATGCCTAAGATCTCTTTTGTGTTTTAATGATGATAAATATATATTATAAACATATAAGATCACAAACGATAGCCAAAAATCAAACCGCACACCACCAGACCTGGCACGGCAAGGTGGCGAGCCGAGGCAGGTCGTGGCGTTTTATGTTTTTCCAAGTCGGTTTTCCAAATTACTTGATTAAAGTGCATCTTTCAATCCAGGTTCGTACATGACATATGAGATGTTAGGTAAACTCGCAACAAGATATAGACTTAGAGAGATGCCCAAGTGTGACAACCCGCAAAATCCCTGACATGTTCTATTCGGAGAGACGACACTTTATTTTGAGTATGGTATTATTTCCGAGAAACTAGACGTATTCATAGTCTTTTTTATCAGAAATAATATTTCTAGCACGATGATGAAATTTCCGTATCTCAAATCTATCGTTTGCTAACTCAAATGGGCCCCACACGCTATTATAATAAAAGTTTGCATAAGTTACAAATCTGGTCCCTAGAGTAAACTATCACCACCGCACCTCTAACTTTCAGAAATAACAAGAATAGTCCCTGCGTTGGGTATAAAAAGGAAAATATGGGATTCTCCTTTCATTTTGATAACCAACCAAAACCCTAATCCATCCTCTCTTTATCCGGCAGCCACCACCCTTCTCCGGTTATCTCTCCGGCCATCAAAACAACCACCCTCACCATACCACAGCCGCCATATCACCATTACTTACTTCACCATTTCTTTTTCTCTCTCTAATATTCACAGCTGCTGCCGCAACTTTATTTTTCCGCCGCCTTCCACGCAACAAAGAAGACAAGGGTTTGTATGTTTTGTTTTGGGATTGTGAAATGGTTATGTTTAGGAGTTGTTTTGGGGTTTTTTTGGGTTGTTGTTGTCACCGCAGTCGTGAAGCCGCCATCCCCACCGCTTTCATCTCCTTGTCACTCGCTCTCTTTCTCTCTCGAACTCGTGGGTAAGCCGACACCCGCGACTGTTTTGTTATTATTTATTCAAAATCGATTAGTAATCAGTTTAGGGTGATTATTTCATTTCAGTTTAATAGTCACACCAAAAGGTGTTTGCTTGTTTCATTTTAGTAAAATAAAACAATAGAATATATTTCATTTTGTAAACAATAGAGTATATTGGGATTCAAGACGAATACAATATATTAGACTTGATACGAATTTAATATGTTTGATTATTAACAGACTTAAATATTCAATTGACAATTATTGAAATAATAACGAGAAGTTAAACTATCAATTATCTAAGAACATGGTTTAATTAAATTTTAAGTCCTTATTAATTAAAGACTAAAATACACCGTTGGTCCCTAAACTTGTACCAAAGCATCACAGTGGGACAAACCTTGCCCTTTTCATCGTTGGATGTGACAACTGGCAATTTAGGGAGTCTATTTTAGGTAACCGCATTACGTTAAACTAAACCGAGTTTTGCCTTTATCACTATTTTTATAAACCATGACTTGATTCTATATCGTCTATTGGTTTTTACGGATTATTTCACTATTAAATGAGTTATCGTATGAGTTTTAACTCTATTTGGTAGGCACTATTCGATTCGGCACTAGAAAAGCCTAAAACGAGAATTATTGTAACTTTTAGACCGTAACTCGAAAATTGACAAATAAATAGTCAAAACTCGTGGAAAAACATGAATAACGATGTTAGAAAGTCGAATGAATGTCGTGGGACACTCGGGGGACAATATATGAGCTCGGGAAAGGGTAAACGGGATAGTTTACAAAACATGACAACTCCGACCCCTCCCCTTTCTCTTGAACCGGCGCCCCTCCCTTCCCCCATATTTTTTATTTAGTCCTTTTTCCCAAGTATAAAAGCCACCACCCTCCCTCATTCACTACTTCCACTTTCTCTCACTAAAAACACACACACACATTTCTTTCTGTCTCTTCAAGAAATAAAAACCCTAGCCACCACCACCACCTTGGCCGCCACTATTCCGGCCAAAATCCGGCCACCATCGGCGAATGGTGCTACACCTCCACCACCAAATCAAAGATCTTTTCATCCTCTTTCCATCCGTATATAATACTCATACTAAAACCTTCATTAACACCCTCAAATTTAAAGATTAAGATTCGGATTTTTAGAGTTTCAAGTGGGTTTTGCAATTGGTGCTTGAATAAGGTAAATGGAACAAGATTAGAGCTTGTTTGAGCTATTAAAAGCCACGAATGGATTATTAGGGTTTCGACCCTATGTCCAAATTTGGGGCTTTTGGTTGAACCATGGAATTAAGTCTAATTAATGTCTAAATAAACAAGTAATTAGTGTTTGGTACGCATGTGGTGTATCAATTTGATGGGTTTATGAATTTTAGGTTTAGTTTCATATTTTTGGTTAGAATAGATGATGGGTTTTGTGTTTGGTTAATGATTGGAGCTTGAATGATTGGATTTGGATGTTGTGGAATTGATTTGGCTGAAGTTTGATTGGGTTTGGCATGGTGTACGAGCCACCAAGGCCACGTACGTGGCTCTTGGATGTCGTACGTGACCCACTTGGGCCACGGGTCTGGGTCGGGTCGTTTTGGTAGCTTGTTGGTTGATGTAGTTGAGGTTTGGATGAGACGCGTGGAGCCGAAAAGCTTCTAGGGCTTGTTTGGTTCACGTGGTCTTAACCGCGATCGTTTCATGACCATTAGGGTCATAACATTGGTTTCGGGTACATTTGGTTGATTGATTGGTAGGCGAGATTTTTTTGAGTTGGTTTGGGATTGAATTGCGCTATTATGACTTTTAATTTGGACTTGATATATATATTGTTGACTTTGAGCTACGTCGGCGTTACTTTGACTTTTTAGTCAATAGTTGACTCCGATAAAGCCGTAACATGAACTTTAGTGTAATTTAGACTATTGATTGATTAAAAGCCGAGAAGTCATAACTCGTGCTTGTGGACTCGAAACGAATAACGATGTGGGATTAATATTGGAATTTGACGAAATATATATATTTATGTGAAAAATGTAATAGACTATGAAATATAAATAATAAATGGGCTTTTGTACCAAACATATCGATAACAAGATTTATCTTGTTATTTACTATTTTTAAATGGAAACTAACGACTAAATTTGAAATGTTTTATAATAAATAAGTAATTAATGTTTTGAGTACACATTTATCAATAAATGTCAATTGTGGACATTTAATACTAGTTAAGTATTTATTTACTTACGTTATGTGCATGGGTTACGGATAACCTAACGTTAATAGTGTTGATCCACGTGGGTAGCGGACTTATTAGGTTGACGAATCTAATAAGAGCCCGAATGCGTTGGGTAACCTTATTAATGGGTGAATTATCCTTATGAGTCTTTAGGATACGATTGATTTATGGGATAATAAGCGACACGAGTAAATAAATGAGTTTATCGAGTTGACGAATTCGATAAGGTCTACTATTTATTCTGAAACTTATTGAACTATGGAGCTTATCGTTTAGAGGTCTCATTGTGTTGCATTGAGTTATATATTGGTTGTTTGAGTGCATTCATAGCATCATATTGAGTCGATACTGCACACGCAGGGGATACCAAACACTAGGATTAAATGGTGAAACGAGACATTTTGGAAATGGAATACATTGGGGTAGATAACGTTGATTTCGAGGAATATATATATTAAGTTTGATCTACATTAATAGGTTGTGCCGAGTCGATAGTTGATGTGCTGTGATTTCCGTTATCATCTGCTAGTGTTTATTTGTGCGTTGATTGCTTGAGGTGAGTTTCATAGCCCCACTTTTATCTACGTTTTTAACTATATTAGGGTGAGAATCATGCTACTATTTTCTGACCGTGAAAACTATTTGGATTTGCTTAAATGCTTGACTGTTTAGATAGATGTGCGGTAGTTGTTGCCTTAGACTAGGGTAGCAATCCTAATTGCTATAACTGTTGCCTAGCTAAGAATAGACTTCTACCTCGACCTAGTCTGGGGTTGGCAATTGTTCTAGATTTTGCCACAGTCTTGCTGGACTAGAGTCGCTGGGCGAGTAGTCCCACGGATGCGGACATGTTTATGGTTGGTGATCCGGGTGGGATCGGTATTTATCTATCTTAGGTCTTGCATAGCAAATCAACTCCTACTGGTCCACTATGATTTTGTTGAACTTAAACCTATGAACTCACCAGCATAAGTGACTTTTTTATGATTTCTCAGGTAATTGAAAGATGTTTGGAATACGTGGTTTGTGGAAGCTTGGCAAGAAGGCGAGGTTCAAGGATCATTTCTGACTCTGATAAACTTTGGGGACCTATTTGATTAAACCATGTTTTGGGCCTAATAATTATACTTTTGGATTAAACGTTTTGAATACTTAAATTTGGGATTGGTTGTGAATGTTAAATGACTATCTTTTTTGCTATACTTGTGTGCGGTACCAATCCAAAAAGTAACGCACCGAAAACTTGATTAAGTCTTCCGCTGTACCGAGATTTCGGGGTGTTACATTGGAGGTCCAAAACTTGGGTTTTATACTCTAGACAAGTCCTTTGACCAATTTTCTGTTAGTCAACATCTGTTATTTTCCTCATGTGTCTTGCACATGAGGGCAAAATGGTCATTTCATTGTTTTGGTTAATTATTTTGGTGGTAAGACTGGTAAAACCTTAAAAAGTTTCAACTCATTATCATGTTATTTTTCTTCATTAAAAAGTTTCAAACTTCATGTAAAGAAATCCTATAAAAATAAATGATTCATTTTTTTTCAATGTTATCTTCTGTGAATCATTTCGGATTAATGAATCAAACAAAAAAGTGGTTCTTTTTTTCTTTGTTATGAATCAAATTCACATCAACAAACATAGTAGATTTTCATTCGTAAATCGTAATAATATTAGTGAATCATTGAAAATATTGTTAATATTTTAATCATTATTAACGTTGCGTCTTGCGGGTTGGATCAGTAGATACATTTTGGTATTTAGTGAAGTATAAAAAAAGATTGACAATATATCTTTTGTGAATCATATGTAGTTTTGTGAACCGAACCAAAAGTGAGTGATTTCTATAAATCGTATGCGAAAATATGAATCAAAATCATGTCACTGAATCATGCATGTTAATTATTCTATCATAATCAATTAAGTGAATCGTTAAAAGGATAATGAGTGTTTTTAGTATGAGTCTTGTTTTAATGATTCATATTATAATATCGCATGAATTTTTAATGGTTCATATTATAATATTCTTTCAATGGTTCATATTATAGTATCATTCTTTTTTTAGGATGAGAATGGAGCAATTATTTAATTGCGTATAAACTGGGTTGACGAAAGAGAAGGAAAAAGAAATCCAAAAATGAGAACGTATGCACAAAATGAATAAGGTGGTTACATTCTATAGATTTTGTAGGAGTTGGAAAAAAACGTATGGGAAGTTCAAATATCAATTTTCAAATACCTAATATACCCTTATTTTTATTTAAAGAGATTAATGGCTAAGATTACTTCTTAATCTTCTCAATCTAAAATCCTTCTCAATCGATCCGGATTATATATATATATATATATATATATATCACTAGTAACCAAAACAGACTACTGTATCATGTATGCTTCATATCACGTTTACGCTTAAATAATGATGAGAGCAACAAGAATGACGACTATTAACGTGGCACCAAAAGACCATATAAATTTACGCTTAAACTTTTATTAGCATATAATTGTAAAGGGACATTAATAGATTCACACATATTAAAAGCTCTAATAAAGAAACTAATTAAGTGCCCACATCCTATGTTGCTATTAACTTTAGAGAGAGAAACATAAATTTAGAGAAAGAAGCGTGATAAAGAGATAAAGGGAAGGTGGTTGTAGTGATGGCATGATTTTATTGATTAAATACACCGTTAGTCCCTAAGATTGTACCAGTCTTACCACCAAAACAATGAAATAACCATTTTGCCCTCATGTGCAAGGCACATGGGGAAAATAACAGACGTTGACTAACAGAAAATTGGTCAAGGGACTTGTCTAGAGTATAAAACCCAAGTTTTGGACCTCCAACGATGAAAAGGGCATGGTTTGTCCCACTGTGATGCTTTGGTACAAGTTTAGGGACCAACGATGTATTTTAGTCTTAATTAAAACTTAAACTTGTATTTTTATAAACATAAATTGACTTTTCTAAGCCATTTGAGATTATGGAAAATTACCAAAACTTACCAATTGACCTTTTTATATTACATAGATAGTTGTCGTCATTTCCTAGTCTTCTTTGATTAGCTTGAGTATCGTCAGTATTTCTTGACTTTATCGATGTCTTTTCCTCTTCGGCGTGAGTTTAGTCAGTATGTCTCGACTATGTCGACGTCTCCTTCTCTTTGTCGTGAGTTGTGTTATGAGTCTAAGTTTCTTACCACCACACGAAATCATAAATACTAAAATTTTATAAGTAATGATCTGAGTAATCTTACCACCACACGAAATCATAAATACTAAAATTTTATAAGTAATGATCCGAGTAATCCACGAAAACTACGACACGTTGTCTTTTATAGACTTCATTATCATATGAGCCATATTCTGAGATAATCGTATACGTATTAGGTTACGCCATTTCGGTACCATTATACTCGTCGTACCTTTATTCTGGATGTTGTTATTAATAGCTAGATGCCAGTCGTGTCAGTTGTGATATCTGCTTTGCTGTGGCTAAGGTGAGTTCATGGCCCCTACTTTTCAATGGTTTTTATAACTATTTTGGGGGAGAATACATGCTCATTTTAACTAAACTTAATGATTGTTTAATTGGATATGTGAAATGTTTATTTAAGAATGACTGTTTGATTGAAATATTTGAATTGGTGATTGAAGGCTTTATGTGTTTATCTGAAGTGAATGTGAGTTTCATAGTCTCACTTTTTAACTATGCTTTATTTAAACTTGGGGTGAGAAAACATGCAAACTATTTTCTTGGAGACCTGCCACTACTTTTTGATTTGCTATTATGTGTTGACTAGCTAAGGTTAGATATGCGGTAGATGTTGACTTAGAGTAGGATAGCAATCCTTTGCTATATCGTTGGTGCCTAGCTAAGAATAGATATCTACTTCCGACCTAGACTAGGATATCAACGTAAAATACCTTACTATATCGTCGGTGCCTGGATAGAGTCGCTTAGGGCCCTACTGAGATCTCTCTCTCTCTCTCTTCGATATTGGAATGTATGCCATATATCTATCCTAGTCCCACATAGCAAATAACTCTATCAGGTCCACTGCTAAATCTTATGATTAAACTCTATGAACTCACCAGCGTAAGCTGACCTTTTTAGCATGTATTCTTTTAAGGCGATAGCTCACTATTGGAAGGCGTTTGGTAAGGGGCATGGTCAAAGGAAACTCTGATAAACAATTAGGACCGCTTTAATTACTTTATGAGCCTACTTTCGCACTCTTTCATATAAGACTAAAATACACCGTTGGTCCCTAAACTTGTTCATGCGCATCGCAATGGGACAAAGTTGGGCGTTATCATCGCTGGAGGTCCAAAACATGTGTTTTATATTCTAGACTAGTCCCTTGACCAGGATTGCCATAGTCAACATGAATTTTCTAGCTTTACTTCGAGGGTATAATAGACCATTCACAATTTTAACCCAACATAGTTAAAATCTAACCTAACCTTCAACCATATATTAGTACCGGCAACACACAACATTGAACCCTAAAATACAAGCAACACACATTCTACCCAAAGCAAAAAAAACTATAATGGCACAAAACGATAAGGGGAAGGCTTTGTTGAGTTTGTTGAGGGAAGAAGACTGCCCAAATGAAAAGGAATTGAGTGTTAAGAAGGAGAAGGAAGAGGTTGACATCGTGTTATCAAAGGTTAACGATTTGGGAGAAAGGATTACAAATCTGGAAATTTTGTTTAAATATCTTAAAGAAAGGAAGGAAATGAAGGAAAAGGATGATAGGGAGAGTTGTGGGTCTAGCTAAGTGTATGTTTAGGTGATAGGAAACTTTGTAGTTGTTGAGAACATGAAATCGATGAATAAAAAATTGGGTTCTTATGTAAGTAATAGTGTTTGGTTGTGCATTTTTACATGCTTGAAATCGTTTTGTATTTCTTAATAGGTTTGACTTACCCAAGTCATACCACAATAGTAAGTTACAATTTGTTGCCTTTCATAAATTTGTTTGGCTTGGGTAAGTCAAAATTCAAGATGTTACAATTTGAGGCATTGGGCGTGTTCAGTCCCACTGTCAATACTAACACTAAACCAATTTCTTCCTAAACAATACACCATTGTCAATACATTATAATTTAGTGCTAAACCATTTACATTTTCAACACATATTTTTAAACCACTGCCTTTGCTTTTGCTGATACAAGGGGGTGTTTGGTTTTGTTGATACAACTTTTGCGAATAAAAAGGGATGTTTGGTTTTGCTGATACAAGGGGATGTTTGGTTTTGCTGATACTAATTAAAACAATACACCCAATATCACAATACCCTTTTTACCAACCTATATTTCCAAAACTAGCACCAATTTACATACCCTTTTCACCAACCTATATTTCCAAAACTAGCACCCAAAAGACGGCATTTATCTACCCCCATGAAATACCCAAAATTCAGGCATTATGCTCAGCCATTTTCTTAACAAAAGCGTTAGAAAACGAATAGCTTCATCAGTTTAACTAAGAATCTGTATGAATTGAACAAGTTGGTGTGTGTGCCTCGCTGGATTTTCCTCAGTAGCATCAAACAGTCAAGCGCTATTCCCGAGGTCCCAGAGCCGTTCTCTTCGATCAGCTCCTACGCTTCATGATTCCCCTCTTTAGATGATCAATGCGATGAACTAGCTTTTTCAAAGCCCTTCTTGTGCAGACCTCTTCTTCAAACCACCAGACTATCGATCATTCAACTTGGATGAACCTGCAATCTTCATGAGTTCATTCAAAATAGGGAAATCTTCCACTGGAAAATGTTTGTGTGTGAAAAAATTGGTGGATGGGTTTATCGGTCCGTGTGCACAAGTAAATAGCGTCTCCGGTAAGAGACGGTCAAGGGTCTAATAGTGACTTTTTTTTCACACTCGGTCCCTGAATTTATCTTGGTTGTTGTTGTCATACTTAAAACTCCCGCCCAATATAATAACTTTAAAATACACAATTGGTCCCTCAAGTTGCCAAGTTACGTATACTACAACTTAGTTGAAGATTAAACAACACAAAACCATTAGAAGTATGACTTTGTTAAGTCAAACTTCTAAAACATATCAATAAACTCCAAAACAAATATTGAGTAATGGTTTTGAAATTTTGACTTTACAAAGTCAAAATGCAAATACTACGTACAAGCTAATTTTAAGCAAACCATATAAACAAGCTAATTTTAAGCAAACAACAACACATGAACAAGCTAATTTTAAGCAAACCATATAAACAAATATTGTACCAAAATACAAAAACTATTTTGCAACATGAATTGTCATAGGGTATTCAACCCATACATAAACTACAACCACTCAAAGAAATCTACCATGGCTGTGGGGGAAGCTCGGTGGAGTTTCAATAGATTCCTAGCCAACTCCCAGTTCTTCCTGATATTTTCATTCCCATCATGACTCCTATCGCTGAGCTTGATATTGATTGTCTTTAGCGACCAGGAACACGCAAGTATAAACTTTATTAAAGTTAATTCATGCTCTGTTCTAGGAAAAGCTCGAAACACCACAGTCTGTAGCTGGCCATGGCTGATAGTGTTTCTGTCTACAACATTGGAAATTTTTTCCAAAGGTAGAACACTAAGCGTGTTTGCAGCCTGAAAAATCAAATAGTGTTGAGATAGACAAACATGGCAATTTAGGAATGTTTATTTGATACATATGCATTACAGTATTACACTTACTCTGGTATCCAACATTTTCAAATTTGGAGATCCATGAATCATTTCAATGATGAACGATACCATAACACTATTCCCAAAATCGACATCCGGACTGACTTAGGTTAATCAGGGATATAAAGGGCACATTCATCCTACAATTAGCTTCATGTATCAACTACAACAAGTTTTAAAGATTAAATTTCATTACTGTTACACATTTCTTTAACATTGTAAAATTATAAGTGTAAAACTCAAATTGTTTTTACCGTGCAATCATCAAAATCCAATGTAAGGGTCTCAAGATTTTGAAGTCTTGTCAGGTGAAAGATATCGGATGTTATGATTGAAGTCACAACATTATAAAGACCGAATGACAAATCTAACTTCTTCAAATTCCTAACTTTTGCAATATCCCATAGTCTCATCTCGTTTGTAGTAGGACAATTCATTTTAAGAGACTCAAGTGAGGGACAACCAGCAATAAACTCCCAAACTGTACCGGTTAGAAAAGTGACATGAATCAATTCTAAGCTCAATAGATTTGGAAAGCCATAAAAATATTCCAAAGTAGCCATAGCACAAACATGAAGTACCAGATGTTTCAACTCCCTACGAGAGTAAAGTTGGGTTGGGAACGTAACTCGTTCACCATATCAGTTTGTAATAATCTGCTCCTCAATTCTATGCCGAGCCAAAAACAAAAGCCAATCACAAATCTATTCATAATGAAAGTCGTCTCTTCTAAGCATTGATCTTGGCCCTACAGAGAAGACAAACTTTCTTATTAGACCCATAAGTCGATTTAAGAGTCTAGTAACAAGCCTCCCATCAAACTCATATGTTAAATAATAGAAGAAATCCTCATCAACTATGTCATCGGTGAGCAAAGTCCACTTAGACCTCCAGTTTCGCGCTAAACTAGAGGTTCTCACCGCTTCTAACAAAGGCAACGATTCAAAATGTTATGCACTATATCGGCATGTTGCTAATAAAATCGATCGACATGGTATTGTTGGAAGTTGGGTTGGTCTTTTGAGTTCTGGAAATGAGGATTTAGATTCGGATTTCGATTTTCAGTTGATCGTTTTTGGATAATGATGTTATTATGATTGGTAAAGTTGTTTGTTGGGTGGGTGTATTGATTCGTGCGGAATTAAATGCTAGCGTATCAGGGAAGAAACGGCTAGTAGGCATAATCACATTTGGTCACTTGGTTGAAGGTTGGGTTAAAATTGTGAATGGTCTATTATACCCTCAAAGTAAAGCTAGAAAATTCATGTTGACTATGGCAATCTTGGTCAAGGGACTGGTCTAGAGTATAAAACCCAAGTTTTGGACCTCCAGCGATGATAACGCCCAAGTTTGTCCCATTGCTATGCGCAGTAACAAGTTTAGGGACCAACGGTGTATTTTAGTCTTCATATAATGCAAACTTAATGTTTTTGATAATGAATTTTATTCTAAATGAATGAAATAAAAACCATTCTTTGTACCTTATGTTGTGATACCAATACGGTAGCACCCCAATGCATGTATGCTTCTGCTGGATCCTATTTTGGGGGGTGTTACACCAAGACAAGTCCCCCTGTTGGAATCACTCCTAAACTAGAATTCAAGTGTTAGTAATTAATATGTAATAGTTAGCTTAATTATGGCTTTTATGTTAGTAATCAAGGTTAGGCTCATGTAGAAAGCCCATGAGCCTATCCAAAGCCCAATAAGGAAAGGATGGGAACTTGGTGTGTTGCCCTAGTTCCCTCCTATAAATAATCTTGTAAACTCCCATTTGGGAATTGGTTGTTCATTTCACACATATCATTTGTGCATAAATCTTCTCACATCTCATACGTGTGTGTGTGTGTGTTTGTTCATCCGATCATCTCTTATATATCTTTCTTATATTGATGCTTGTGTTACTAATATGGGAACCTAACAGTGGTATCAATCGCCAAATAGTTGGGTGAACGATTTTTGTTTTTGAAGTATTGTGTTTTACGCGTAATATTCTCGGTTTAGAAACTTTCATATGCATAAACACTTATTTTTTACACTTTCAAATCCAAGATTCTTGTACTTTCAAGGTTATTAGGTGTTAAAGTTTAAGTTTTTGGCAAAAGTTTCAAACTTTACGTGTAGATCATTGTTTTTCAGCTTGGTTTTCAACATGTGGATATTTCTACGCGTAACGTGTTTAAAAGTTTTGGATCATCAAGTTTCACACTTTTGTGTTATTTTGGTGATATTGAAGCTGTTTCATCACAAAAATCTGGTTTAGGAACATCTTTGGGCAGAAAACTCAGTTTTAGAAAATCCTACGCGTAAGCAAACCCTAATCTTATGCTTAAGTTATCCGTGGTTTGATCTTCAGTTTTCTTGGTTTACTCAGTGTTTTCTTGCTTGGCTAAGCCTGAAAACACTTCAACTTTGGATATCTTTTACACTGAGATTAGTGTAAAGGATTTTTTTTGGGCAAAACCCTAGTTTTACGCCTAACCCTAAAAGCTTACGAGTAAAAATCTTACGCCTAAGCATTTCCTACGCATAAGCATGTCTTACGCCTAAGGAAAACTTACGCATAAGTTTCTTACTGCTAAGTCTTTAGTTTACGCATAACCTAAGGTTTAACTAACCCTACACGTAAGCTATTCCTACGCGTAAGTATTCTTCTTAAGCGTAAGTTTGGTGTCTTTATGCCTAAGGTTTTCTTTGCCTAAGCTTGGTTTCTACGCCTAAGGACTCTTCATCAACAAAGTTTCATTCGACTACAAAGATCCATCATCAACACAAGTTTCAAGATGTCTCAACCACCATACTCTAACTACTTTCCTCATGAGTATCCTCAAGAACAACAACTCAGTCAACAACAACAACAATTCAATCTACAAGAACAAATTTATCAACAACAATTTCAACAACAACATTTTCCACAACAACAATTCCACCAAATGGTTCAACCACTACCTAGTCTTCAAGTACAACCTTACACAAACTTTAACAATCAACATCCATCCAGGAATGCTATGAAGGAACCGTCTTGGTTTGCAAAGATGTGTGAAGCTTTAAGTAGCCAACAATCCATTCATGAGGCTGGATCACTTGATAGACCTCCAATGCTCACTCCCGGAAACTACGCTCAATGGGTGATTAGGTTCTTTAGGTTTTGTGATCTAAAGAAGCCACATGGAAAGTTCTTAAAGATGGTCATTCTGGAAGGTCCGTTTTAGATGCCTACTATCGTTACACAGGGAGATCCAAATGCTACTCCACCAAGAGGTGATGTCTCCAACATTGCAACTCTTTCTGACCTCACTGCTGATGAACTTCTACATTTCGAGGCCGATGAGCTAGCAATGCAATACATCCTTTTGGGATTACCCAATCCGATCCTTCGAAGTGTTGATGCTCAAAAGACTGCTAAAGCAATGTGAGAACATATTCACCTTCTCATGGAAGGCACTGAACTCAATCAAGAGGATATGGAATCCAACATTTACTTGGCTTATGAACACTTCATGATTGAACCAGGAGAGACATTAGAGTCTTATCATCATCGATTCTCAGACATCATCAATGACTTGGACAAACACAACATTATTATGCCAAGAATTGCAGTCAACACTAAGTTCCTAAGTAGTCTTCATCCTGATTGGGAAAAGTATGTCATCTTCATCCGTCACGCAAAGAATCTTCATCATGCTACATGCGGATTGTTGTGCGACTATTTGAAGCCTCACCAAAAAGAAGTTGACAAAGAAAGGGTTATCCGTGGACAAACTGTTTCACCTTCACTTCCGGATAATCAAAAATTAGCTTTGTGGTCTCAAGCTTGTTATCCTCAATTCCCGACCTTACAAACCGTATGAAATCCTCCACCCCACTGCTCAACCAACTGCAACAATCACCATATGATCCATCAAAGCAACAATCTCAAGAAACTCAATTGGTTCCATACAACAACAACAATGATCAAGCACTTTACAGTGAATCCAATGAAGATGCAGAAGCTTTTGATGCATTGCAACAAGGGTTTGTCATGATTGCTAGAGCCTTCGGCCGATACTCTAACAAATCCAACAATCGCATTCGTACCTCATCTAACACAAGGAATCAGGTTGTTGTTAACAATGGACGTGTTGAAGTTTAGAATCGTGGTAATGTTCGTCAGATGGGCGGTGGTCAAGGGTTTAATGCAATGGGGAGGAATAACATGGGTGCTCCACAACAACAAAGGGCTCAAGTGGTTGAACAGGGTAATGCTCAGAATGGGGTTAATGGTCTTCATTGTTATAACTGTAATGAGAAGGGTTATCTGGCTAATGCATGCCCTAAGCCGAGAACAAGAGGCAGTGCTTATCATGAAGAGGCTTTGCTCTTGGCTCTCAAGGATGAAGCTGGTGGAACTCTTACCAACAAGGAACAAAGCTTCATGGCAGATGCAGATTCTGATGATGATATGGAGGACTTACAGCTAATCAGTGATGATGTTGATGGCATATATGCAAGCTCTCCACATGAGTAACACAGGCCCAGTGTATGACTCTAATGGCTTGTCTCAGGTACTGGATCAAACTATACTCATTAATGATCTGATATCTCAGCCAACATCTACATCCGACAAGGGTCAGAATGTTCAACATGAGTCGTCTATATCTCATTCCGATGATCATCAAATAGACGTGAGTTATATTTGATGATCGAGATGATATAATCAATCAATGGATGAACAAAATGAACCTCGTAATCTAGAAGTTGACCTCATGACCTTAATTAAAGACCAAGAATCTCGACTGGAAATTTGCAAGCAATTAAAGGACAAAAATGCACAGTTAACTAGGGATAATGAATGCTTACTAAGACAACTCAACGTTTTTAAAACTCAAGAAAAACGTGAACAAGGTTTTGAAGCCGCTTTTGCTAAATCTCATCAAAACGAAAAATCATTAGAACGAAGATCGTGATCTAGTCGCATCCAAGAATGCTTTGTTGTCTCAAATAGAACAACTAAAACATGAACATAAACAACAACTTAACGCTCTTACCTTGGAAACTCAAAAAGCCAAGTCCGAGTTGTTAACTTGTCAAAAACAGTTCTCTGAGTACAAAAAGCATTCCACGAAATGAATAGATGACTATCTTGAGGAAATTGTCGACTTACAAAACAAAATCAAAGAGTTTGAAACTGTTGTTTATAAACATGGTGAATCAATCATGATTCAAAGTTTACTTTTAAAACCAAATCCAAATGGATATGGACCGAATCTTGCTGATTACAAACCTAAGTTTTCAAATAGAGCATTCAAACCAAATCCTAAAGTTTACAGTGCAGAACATAGAATTGATGATTCCATTATGAGTGTTGTTGAATATAATCGTCAAGAGAAATTAGATGCAGAAGACGAGAGTCGATCAAAAATTAGAAAATGTTGTTTATAACAAACCATTT
>OU343225.1:83397649-83501504 GCA_910596185.1 Chrysanthemum makinoi | reverse complement strand
CCATTTCTTAAGTCGAGGGCGTAATCGTTTCTTTCCATAAATCATACTTTTGGTAACTAAAATGGAAGTTATGGGCGTTTGGACCTAAAATGGTTAAGGGTGGAGGGACCGGAAAGTGTCAAATGCTCAAAGTATTTTTAATAAAACATTTCAAAATACATTTTCTTCACCACATTTATTATCCAACTACCTAAATCCTACGCCTAAGAATCATCTATCAAAACCGTGGTTTGGATCATAAATCAGTAAGTGTCTTTTACGCTCTAAATGATTATACAAACAATGGTTTTGATTCGCTTATAATCCAACGGCTTAAACTTGTGTTTGAGTGATTTTGGTGTTCTACGCCAGTAGCTTAGCATGAACACAAGATCATCATCAAGTGTTTTGATGATAAAAATGGTGTCAAAATGTCTAAAAGTATATATTATCACCATTTTCATTAACCAAATCCACCTTAAACACGCTTAATCGTTTTCATAATCGGGTTCTTATCGTGAATTGGGTATTTTCAATTGTGAGTGTTTTTGGTTAAATAGATGGTTAAGAGATGTTGTTTATATGTTGAATTGATCATATCTACGTTTAAAACTTACCTTAATCATCAATAGTGTCAAAATTAAAATTTAGGGTTTAAGTTCATACAATTTGGGTATTTTTTATTCAGAGGGTTTTTGATGTTAAAACTTGTTTAGAACATCTCACTAGGCCTCTAAGATATCCCATAAACGTTTTGGTGTTAATCCTACGGTTAGAATTATTACTCGTAAGAATTGAATTCTAGGGTTTAATGTTTACGCGTAAACTGCATTCTTCGCATAACTGTTTTCTATTGACTTCATGATTTGAACTGAAAGGGATTGAATGTATATGTTAATATTGGTGTTATGATGAACATATTTCAGGTTTTGTACGCGTGAAAATTCATAATCAAGGTTATTAGAACTTCTACGCATAAGGATCACCTTACGCCAGAAAGTTACGCTGTAAGAAATCTTACATGTAACCTTTACGCTGCAGTGTTCTACAAGGGCACTACGGCAGTATCTCGTGAAGGATATAAGCGTAGCCCAGAACCTTACGATGGGGATCACTCTACGAGTAAGCCCACGCCGTAGGTTCCATATACCACGCTGCAAGCTCGTGCTTAAGGCCATCTTTTCCTCGCTGCAACATTTCACGCCGTAGTCAAGATCCCACGCATAAGCTTATGCCTACGCCGTATAACCACCCCTCGCTTTATGCATAAGCTTGGAATTTTATGCCTAAGCCTTAGATCAACCAAAATTATGAATTGTTACGTATTATACTTGTAAATAAATAAATCATAACATCATGAAACCAAAATGTCACTAATAAGCTTAAATGTTTAATAAGTTGTGAAAAATAAGTGAAAAACTTGGACCTTAAAACTCAAAGTTAATCTACTCACGTAACTTATCACGACATATTTAGACTATTGGACTAACAAGTGACATTGGACTCGTTACAATCATTGACATATCACATTCAATAAATAGACAATAAAATCAACTGTTGACTAACGTAATGTCTTTCGATATGTTGGTTCATTTGGATAAATATCTTTCAGATCACGATATGGACGTTCAAATGCAAAATATGGAAGCACCAAATGTTCTCACTATTGAAGATATCTTCCCTCATGGTTACCCAATGAAGACGAAAGAACAACCTCGAGTTGATTTTGATAACTTCTCTTGTTCTCAATCCTCGTGTCGACAGTGCAGTGGATATTCTCAAGACTCACCCTTATCAAAACATACTCACAAACTCGCTACATCGTACCGGAGATCTACATTCACCACCGCATACAATGCAAAAGGTCAAGGTAAAATGCTATGACTTGACGCTTAACAACAAACAAGTCACCATCACACCAGCATATTTGAGGGCTATTCTTCTTATTCCTGTCATCGAGCCTATCAATACAATACCACCCCAATTAGTGTCGTTCTCCAATTCATGGTCGCACATTGGTTATGATGAAGCTAAGGGTAATCACAAAGCACTCATCGTTGATCTCAAGAACATTCCCCACCATGGAGAACCCTCTACATAATGATTGCAACCGCTTCCTGATCATAAGATAGTGCATGAGCATCCCAAGCTCATGGAACTACAAATATTTTGGGCTTTAGTCAACATAAAAGACATAGAAGATGAAGCTCTGATATGGGACGACATGATGTCTTACCTTAAAAAGCTTGGCATAAAGATCCCGTATATCAGATACACCAAACTGTTGATCCAAAGAGCTCTAGGGTGTAATCCTGATATTCCCTTAAGACTTGATGACCCCAAACAACACTCCGAGTTGTATGAGCCCACACTCACTTGCCGATAAGGACTCAACAACGAAGAAACAAGGAGCAAGGTTGCCGATCATCTTCTTACCGATGCTATCAAAGAACTTTATTCGCATAAACGATATCTGGCTGTTAGCTTGAAGTCGGCAAAGTAGGTTTCATGGATTAAAAATCTTTGGTACACCTACTAGGAAAACCGGAGAGGCAAGTAAGGGAAGTATTAATGAGCAATCGAGAGTACTAGAAGGTATCCAAAGAGGAGTCCATCCCGTAAAAGGAAAGTTCCATTAAAGGAGGCAATCCCTATTCCCAAACCTGAACCGCAACAAAAACAATGGATGAGGACTCCGAGGATACCTAAACGGACTAAGAGGTCATCTACTCAAACTCCAATCAATGACACTCAAACAGCTTGCAAAACCTCCTAGTCCAAAAGTCGATAAAGGTAAAGGTAAAACTCCTGTCATACGAAGCTAGAAAGCTCGAATGAAGAACCACGGATAAAGACTCTGAAGAAGTTGAAGAATATCGCACTCCAACATGTTGCTCGAATTTTACCCATGAACAAACCTCGTGGCCCTGAGGGTCACATGTGGTGGTGCACCATCAACACCGGTTTCTCGATGCGTTAATCAACCGATAAGGGAACCGGTACCACCACCCAATTTTAACAACAACAAAGGCAAATTGAGGACTCTATCACCTATGAATTTGAGGAACCAGATATGGAAAAGTCCGGAAAATCTCATGAAGATGCTGATTAAACAAAGAAAAGCGTGATAAAGAAGCTCAAGCTCAAGCATGGGGTTAGCTTGATTAAGGTCAAGAAATGGCTAAGTCTGGAAAAGATGATGAAGTTGATTATGATGACTTTCTTCTAGATATCCCAAAGACGTTCCAAGGTGTTAGTTATTGGATTTCATAAACACATCACATAACAATATATGGGTCGAATTAGTTTAAGGTTCTAGAGAGAGAAAGTGGAAGATGGGAGCCTTTCTAGAGAGAAAGTAACAAAAGAAAGAAAGGTTAGATTAAGTGAAAGGTCCAACCCTCTACCTTGGGAGGTAGAGGGTATTTATAGTTACAAACTAAACGTCCTCCTTCGAACTGTGGATCATGCATACAGTGGGTAAAGACCCGTCCTTCCTCCACGGTGTTACTCTACACTATTCTACGCTACTGACTAACTAATTAACTACATAATAACGTAAATAACTATAAGTCTACGGGCTAACATATGCTAGACTATAATTGGGGTGACCGACACTCTAACATGGAATTTCCAATTCCTAACAATCTCCCCCTAAAGGAGGTCACCCCATGAAATACATTTTGAATCCTAGCATTCTATTCTTGACTTTGTTCTTGAGCTCGTAGACTTCAATTCTTCAATTCCGCAATCTTTGTGCATTAGTAGCGATTCTTCAAAGTCTGCATAGTTTTGTACTTTTGTGGAGGTCTTTGAACTGATCCACATCTTTGATGATCTTCGAGCTTTCTTTGAGATCATCACCACAAGAAATCTCTCTGGATCATCCATAGTTGTGTTGCCTTCATGTGATGTTGTGACTTTTGTACCAACATGCTCACACTTCGATCATGACATCTTTCCATCGAGTAGCGAAGCTTTACGGTTCATGATATTTGCAAAGCGTAGCAGAAGCATAGTATTAAAATATCGAAGCCAGTTATGTAGATATGCACCAGTCATGATTTCTTCAATTGTGTGTATGCAGTGAGCATGCGCTTTGATTGACTCCTCAATTTGATCAACGCAACCGCCCAAATGTACCGCAAAACAACGTTAGCAATAAAGCACACGAAAGTGTCTTTGATCACTTTCGTTGAATTGAGGTACACGCCCACGGTTCCCGCTGATCAGATAAGTAATCACTGTGATCGTAGGATTCCTAAGAATCTCCTTGACAGGTTTCAATGTTTAGTTGTTCTCAAACCAGAACGTCTCAAAGAAGACAACACGGAGTGAGTGAACCAGCTAATTGAGATTCACTGATTGATGAAAAATGATTTGAAAAACAATCGCGTATTGCTTTGAAGAAAGAGTTTTGCAATACGATGAAGGTTTCATGAGAAAGATCAATTTTCAATTAAAAATACCTTTTGTATTTGAAAGAGAATACACATTCGATTTGCTAGAGAAAGGAAGATTTGCACATCGAACGGTTTTTCCAAAAAAGTTTTTTCAATCAGATACTTTTTGTGTTTGAAAACATATACACATTCGACGTGCTAGAGAAAAGAAGGTTTGCACATCGAACGGTTTTTCCAAAAATATTCGTCAATTCCAACTCGGACCAAGGTTGATTCAAGAGTGAATCGCCCCATCGTTTCAATCCAGTTGTCACAAGCTTGATCTTTAGAAAAGATCTCACATGTCACCCACCAAGAGCTTGTTTGATGTTGGCTCTAGAAGGATTTCCATCTTCATTGTGAATATTTTCATATCACTCAGATGTTCTGGCAATACCACAAGGATAAAGCATAGGACTCTTAATATATACTTACTTTCCACATTGTGTGAAACAACAAGTCTTCATTAATTTAGTGTCCTAATGAGATATTGTGGATGATCTCTTGGCTCTAGACTCAATTGTGCACATTTGGTTCCTATGCCGGAGACTAGGGAGAGGGTCTCCTTCTTCAATATCAACAATCTCTAAGAGAAAGTCGATAGACAATGTCGGTTCCCCGTGAGAATGAAACAAGCCCTTTTAGAGGAACTTGAGTAGCTTGGGAAGTTTAGTGCGCAAGGCCACGGTCCATGACGTCTTGTCTTCTACCAATGTGTTACCTTGGTAACAACCAAGAGCATATGTATTGAACCCTACGCCTTCCTAAGGTTGAATAAATGGAGGGCTATTTCTTTTCACCCTTTTTCACATTCATTTCTTTTTCATTCTTCAACCCCTTCGTGCTTACCGAGACTTCATAACTAGAACCTTGTTGGGTTTATTCTAGTACTAGCTCGCTCCTCACCGCACTCTTCCCATTTCTCATTTTTCTCCTTTTTCATCATACCTAAGGACTCTACACTATCTAGTGGATTGTCCCTTGGGTAGATCCCTCCCGCTCGCGGATCGTGGGAACAAATACCTAACCTAACCATCCTTATAACTCCATACATAAAGTAAAATGGTCGGTCTTTTGGTACAGTTCATTCTTCCTTGAAACCAATTGAAAAATCATTTGGAAAACAATCAAGGTACTTGTGATACGAGATCAAAGCATTTTGTACCTTAATAGTTTTGATCATTTAGAAAACCTCCCCCTCAACATGTGCATATGATTTAGAAATTTTTAGCACATGGAGGCAAGAGGACTTTGAAATATTTTCTTTGATCACAATTTTCTTAGAAAAAGCCATTTGATTTTCTTGGTAAATTCTCCCCTCAATATGTGCATAGGATATTTGAAATCATTTTATCACATAGAGGCATGAGTTCTTTGAAGCATACACCCATTTATTACAAAAGCCATTAAGAAACCATTTACTCCCTCAATATGTGCTTCGAGATTCGAAAGCTTAGCACATATGAGAGACTCACCACATTTGAATCAAAACGATCATCATTTATCATTATTAAATCACAAATTCTCCGATAAAATATCAAACCCTTTGAGATTTTGGATCCCAAGTGATTTAATAAGGTTTATAAAACATGGGAGAATATGTGGCCTTGTTTAAATACTCATCATGTTTTTGGATAAATCCTCCTCCTCAACATGTGCATCGTGTATTTGAAATCGTTTGGCACATGGAGGCAGGAGTGCCTTTAAAGGACTAAAACCAATTCCATTTAAACAGATTTGAGATTTAAATCACTATCTCTCCCCCGATCAAAAATTTCAAACCAATTGAGATTTTGGATCCCGATTGATTTAAATCATTTTAAAAGATTTTGGGGAAAGACGTGGCAAGATTTAATTTTGAAAAATGACCGATAAGGACCATTTTAAGACATTAAAGATTGTTAGTGTCAGGTATGATTGTTTTAAGAGATCTTTAAGTAAAATAAAACAATTTCACAATCAAACAAGAACAGAAAAAATTTCATTTTGAAAGATCTTGATTCTAAAGAAAAATCATACCATGACATAACATTAAATCTTTTGATCACCACTTTATTTGCATAAATCGAACTTTTGTGAAGAAATATCGTTTGAAAATATTTTATTTTAAATCACTCTCCCCCTCAATCGATGACCGAAGTCGATAATTGAGTGACATAGATTTTGATAAAAAGAAGTCCGGTGATTTTCAAAATTTAGTCCAATTTATTTTCAAAACAATATTTTTCCATTTTCAAAACAATATTATTTAAAATTGTTTTAAAAAATGTTATCATCCACTACTTGTCCTGCACAAAGATACGTTAGGTGGTTGAAAGCATCTGTTGTTGTTGCTGTAGGGTTTGAAGAAAACCGTCTGAAATGCAGTGAGATCTTACGTTGCATTTTAATGCCAACCGGTCAAATTAAGCTCCGCTTTCAATCACTTAAGAAAACCATCTGCGATGCGTGAGACCTCTTACGTTGCATTTTGCCAACTCTCCTAGAAGTCAAATTAAGCTCCGCTTTCATTTGTTAACCCAAGATATAGTTACCCTTTCCTTTCGGCATCCAATCATCTTCAATTGTGGGATCCGGATCGGGAACATTCTTATACCAATATACCTGCATACGTTAGTGAACATACATACAGATATATGGTGGTCGACATCACCCAAACAACAATCGACTAATAAAAGTCAATCCAACATATCAATCAGATCATATAAGGTATGGGATTAATGTGTTTATCAATCTATATCCATCTAATCCTAACAATCTTATCCTAGGCACCTAGTCCTTCAACATAGGTTAACATTATTTTTAATTAAGCATATTAGGATGATTAGATAAGTCCGATAGATGATATAAATTTGAAAACATTCTCCCCCTCAATCAATGACTCAATTTTTGAAGATTTTAAAAGCGCTGAAGTCATTGATTGAGTTTTCAATTTTTATTCTAAAACTCTGAATCTGATTGTTTTTAAAGCAACTCATTTACCACCATTTTTGAAAACAACAAATATTTTTCTGAAGAATTTTAGACAAAAAAACATTTGTGTAGGAACAGCAGTCCTTCGACATACTTTCCTCATTTTAGTTTTTAGGATAAGTGCACAAAATGTTTGAAAATTGGTTTAGCGCAGCACTTTCCTTTCTTGAAGATCGGGTTGCTATTCAAATAATAGCAAACCATAGTTTAAGCTGGTCACAAATGTAAGTAACTGCAATCCATTTTGAGACATGTTTAGAAAGAAATATTTACACCTCCCTCTCAACTTCATCTAAAGTCCCGTGCCATTATTGAATGACATTTCTAAGACCGTAGATGTTATCGACCAAGACATGTCTTGAGAAAATATATTTTGGTATTTTCAATTTTCTGATTTTTATGGGCTTTTGTTGATTTTATATTTTTCTATTTTGTTTTTGTTGGTTTTATATTTTTGTATTTTGCTTTTTGAAAAATATATACAAAGATAGAGAAATAGTTTAAGAAGATGATGATATGAGTACCGAGATAAGGAAATCGCTCAGACTTTGAAGAAGATAGAAGTCATCATCTCTTAAACTTTCACCACCAAAGCTTTCGAGGCTCTTGAATCGTTGTTAGAACTTGAGCCTTCTGAAAGTGAGACTTTGGTAGCTTCCCCAAACCGAAAACTAAGAATAAAGACCTTCCCCAAGAAGTAGAAGTGAATAAAATGGTCTCATTGAATGAAGCTCAAAGACCGAAGAACACAAGAACACCAAAGAAACAAGTTGAAACATTGATCGTCTCACATGAACCTGTTGTGCGTCCCCGATGTACACATTACTCTTCGAGATTGACCCGTTGTCTATCCAGGGGAGAATACATCAACATCTTCATTTTACCAAGTGCATTCCAGTTATCTCCCATATAACCAATTAACCCATAATGTACACACGCATTCAAACTAGAGTAGACACAACGACATCACAAGAATCGGTTGAATCACTGATCTTCATGGGATATCAACTCCTAATAACCGATAGCTCGATCATGTGAACATGTTGTGCATCCCTCGATGTACACATATCTCCCCCGATGGTTTTGATCTCATCAATCATCATTACATTGTGTACATGAAGCAATAACCTGAAGCACTACCATAAACCATATAGAAGATGTCGATAAGCAATATCATCTCACGCTCCAAATATTCTTCTCATTTTTCTTCCTACTGAAGCTGAGTTAACCATACCAAAAGTATCCAGAGACCACTTCCCCCCCAAATGATTGGAATAATATATCCTTCCCCAAATAGTTGAATAATATATCCTTCCCCAAATAGTTGGAATAACACACCAGCTACATGAAGAAACAACCGAGTTTCTCGGTTATGACATTTGTCTTTCCCGAGATTACTTCAATAGAGAAGAAGTATTAAGTTCATCACGTACTCTGTGTGTTTAGATGTATCTCCTTCCCTTGCGGTTTTGATAGCTCGAATCAAAGAACACATTATACATGCCAAATACTCTGAAATAGAGAAGAACAAACAATTAGCTCAATGAATCCTGTGAGAATCAACGCTACGAAACTCTCTCGACTATCTTTATCAACCCATATGTAGACAATTTGAAGTGACCACTGTTGAAGAAAACCCGATATACCAAACTTGAAACTAAAGTCGAATTCCCACATTTGTATCTTAAGCTTGCACTTAATGATGGAAGAACGGTGTCGAGAATCTATGCTTCAAGCAAATCTCTAAGTACTCACTACTCAAACAAAGTATGAGACATTAACACCTCTTAAGATTATCCACATCGCATCCGCATGCATGAATCGAAAACAATGTAACTCCTAATAGTGATAGTTAACCAGGTCTTCAACCAACCACTCCGACTGTTGGTAACTAGATAAACCAAGTCTTCAACTCAAATTCTTAAGCCCAATCAAGTTATCAAATAAGAACACGCCTTAGTGAAAGTCAACTTCAATCTCAAATAAGTAATAAATGATTAACTCCGAAGTAATCAACTTGTGTCAAATGCCCAACACGTGAAAAAAACATACAATCGGATGTACATTGACCCACTGAATGAACCCGAACAAATGATTCCTCAACATCAATGCATTCTTCCTAAAGGTATACATGTAAAGACTGACGGAAGATTCACCAATAATGTCTTCGAGCGGATGAGGTAGTCATTTTCCTTAATGTTCATGTGGTTGATTTATAGCGTGCACATTGAGAGGAACAATAATCCGTGAAGATTTGGCAAAGGAATACCAAAGAGCGGATCATTATTCATGTACAATAATCCGTGAAGATTTGGCAAAGGAATACCAAAGAGCGGATCATTATTCATGAGTGCAACTGCATTATTATGATAGTCATTATCAACGCCTTGAGGAATAACTAGAGATTGGGCTTCTTGAGTAGTCTGAGTTGTACTTCTTCGATGATCAACATTCGCTAGCGGTTGGAAATACTCCTCAAACATATCTTGAACCAATGAATCCCAAACAATAAATCCCATTTATCCTTAGTGAGTGAAACATTAGGCGTTGGAGGAGAGTCATCAAACATTAAGTCGTATGACCATTAATCAAACATCCATCATCATTTAGTGAATTCACTCTTCTCCCCCTCAAAAATTGCATCCAAAGTTGCCATTTTTGATTTAGCAAGTGAATAAGAATATACACCAATGAACGTAGATCCACTTGATGACTGAATGGGCATGGGAGAAACATGAAGCTTGTTGATGAAGAATTTCGATGAGAATGGTCATAAACATGAAGATTTCTCTTCTTCTAAAGATAAAGCGCACTGAAGCGCACTTTTCTTTCTTTGAGGAACGGGCCTGAAGTGTTATCTGCATCGCCATAATGATGAAGTACGAGGCCTGAACTGATGTGAACAGACGTCATAGGCGATTGAATATCAATGTTGAGTAACTTGAACCCGTGAGTTATGAGATATCAATCCTTTTGTTATCCATACTTTAAGCCAATCCATGTATTGAAGGATCAAGTATCGCAGAATCGGTAAGGACTACCGCACTAATATTACAAACTTGATTGCATATATTTTGGTTAGTGATATTTATCCAAACCCTTTGGGGTTTCACGGTCAACATTGAGAATGCCATTGGTAAACATCTTCCTCAGTAGGTATCCACCTAAGTCCAGCATCCTTAAACATTCTACCAGATGGTATCCACTTATGGCAAGGTCTAGGATTGTTAGGCTTCTTATGCATAGTGAAAGACTTATCCTTATTCCTAGTTTCCAAAGATTTAGCAGTTGGTATCCATCTAGGTGAAGATTTTGGTTTGTTTTGCTTCATATGCACAGTAGATGACTTAGTGAAAATCCTAGATTTAACAGGTTGAACCTTTGTATGAGCATTTACCTTCTTTAGGGATTTCAAAAAATAATTATCATGATTGCCTTAAAGATGCATTTCAGACAATTTGAGCAAAGACTTGTTTGGATTCAAAAAATGATCTAGAGTTCTTAGAGTGATCGCTATGGAATAGCTTTATTCGAAACTAACTACTATTAGATACAATCCAATCCCTAGTCTTTAGTTGAGTGTTCCTAGGTAATGGTTTAAAACTACTAGTAGTGCTTTGAAATCTCAGAATTCATTACCCTAGGTCTAGCACCTAAAATTCCATCCTTTTGAATCAGGCTTCTTTCTAGCCATTTCTAGATAAGAGTTCTTATACAAGTCATTCATAGCATTTTACTAGGCGGTGAAGTGACTGGTTTTGTCAAAACTTGTTTCGCATCAACTTGGGAGGCAAACCGTGTTTTTGAAAATTTTGGTCTTTCGGATCTAAACGCATTCGTTGTCTAATAACGGTTTCCCAAGTTTGATGGTTTTGAAAACTTAGTGTTCACACTATTCCCTGTTGTTTTTCTGAGCTCATTTTTTAAAGCAACAATAGCGAAACTCTTTTCCCGGAGTTGAGCTTTGAGATCATCAATTTTTGCTATCAAAGAGTTTGATTCCATTGACTTAGTTCTAGCTTCTTTGACAGTGTCACTTAGTTCTATATGATTCTTTCTCAAAGACTCATTTTCCTTTAGTAAATTGGCCACACAAACTGCTAATTCATCATTTCTCATTTGAATATCATAAATAGCATTAATATCAGAATTACATGTAACCAAATTACTTTTCACATGCATACCAGAAATATGTTTCTTCAAAATGTTGATGGTTGAGTCTTTGTCTTGAAGCTGAGCTTTCAAAGTGTTTACTTCAAAAAGTTCACGGAATCTGGGAAGTTCCGGATTTTTACATGGTTTGTTAATTTGGAAACTTTCTTCTTTACTTTGTATCGCAATTTTAAGTAAAATGCAATGTTTTTCAAGATTTGAGAATTTGTTTGAAAGTTCATCAAAAGCCTTTTTATCAACCATATTAGCTGTTTTGAAATTATTAATCTCAGCCTCAACCAAGGAACATTTATCAGAATCATGTTCAGCATTAAGATCAATATGTTTAGGTACATTAGCAGATGCACTATGTTGAAGCAGGGTACCTCATCACATGACACTTGTTCAATTGTCGGTCCGATATTCTGCATCCACATCATGTGTAACAAGATCAATCGACCGGCGCTAGCGGTTATCTATCTTTGAGCCTCTCGTATTCAAGGTCAACCGATCCAACATCCGCCATATGGTCTCAACACTACAATTCTATTGATTGTTCCGAGATTCATTCGTTTTCGATCACAGCATCCACTTCTTGTGTGACAGAGTTACCGAAAGCAGTGGTTACATCATTCTTTGTTGTTTCATATTCTGCATTCGAAACAACACCACCTTCTCTCGATACATTACCCACTTATCACAAATATCTTCAACTGCTCCTAACTCTCATCTACTTTTTCATCTTTCTGGGTAACTTCTCAATATACTTCTCCACATTATCCATGAGATGGATAAGTGTCTCTGTGAACACGCTCATTTCCATTCCAGTGGTTCTTGAAGGACATTTCATCATGTCTTGATCATAATCGATGTGAATTCCTTCTAATGAATGACAAAGTGTTTGTAGATCACTTGAAAAGATTGGAACTATCCTTTGAACCTTCTCTTTGTCAAGTTGTAGCTCCAATTGCTCGAGGTTTAACAACAAAGTTCCTCAATATGTGGATAAGTCCTGACGAAGAGGGCAATACATGTTCGTTCCATTGATGTGGGTAAAGTAACATGAGGCAGAGTGAAGTTGTTGATAAGGTTCAATGTCTGCTCCTTTTCATGGCATTCGTAGCCCTAACAGTGCAAATCTTTCTCATTGGACTTAGAGCATGAAGAACTCAAATCATCATTGATTGATTCCATCATCTATAACCGTCAAGATAGCTAATATTCTCATGGTTGTCTACAAAGATCATACGCTTTGAGTACTTCTAAAATCACTGAATCAGGAGTGTAAGACATGATGTTGATGAATCCACGGTATTTTACAAGTCTATGATTTAAACCGAGAAATAGAATTTTCATGGATTTTACTAAAATCAAGACCAAACCGTTAAGCAATGAACAATGGAACGTGTTAAGATGACTGATGGATTGTCACAATGATATAAAATTGTGTGTTAGGACTTAGGATTGTTTGTAGGAATAGCAGATATGTTGTTTGGTTGAGATTTGGATTGGTTTATGCTCGTTTTTACGGAGAAATTTAGGTCTAAAATCATAAAAACCTCAATAACTTCTGTTCGGAGCGGATTTAGGCCTCGAAGGTTAGTTAATTCGACGTGCCATTCTCCTCGTTCTCACGGTAGTTTTGATGGGTAGAACGCTGAAAACGGAGTTACGGTTCAAAAGTTATGGCCGTTTGAAGTTTTGTCGGGAAAAGTCAACAAGTCGCTAGGAATTATGAAGACAAGTCGCTAAGCACCAAGTCGCTAAGAATTATGAAATCAAGTCGCTAAGCACTAAGTCGCTAGACAAAATTCGCTATAATGCCAAGTCACTAAGACACAGTCAAGTTGCTAAAGAACAACTCGCTAAGATCCAAGTCGCTAACAATTTACACTACAACTCGCTAACAATTCCTGAAGCAAGTCGCTAACCTCACCAAGTCGCTAGCAGTAGTGGAGAATCCACTAACTTGTACTATTTTAGGTTTCTCAATAGACAAGTCGCTAACAACTAATCAATCGTAACTCGCTAACTTTACAAGCAAGTCGCCACGATGAAAACACTACGAGAACCAAGTCGCTAGCAAGAAAAACTTTAAAAACACACTTTTCAATCCAAAACAAGCTCAACCACAGTGATTCAAGCTTTCCAAATCAAAACCCAAGCACATACAATGATTCTTAACACAAAAGTACAATCAAAATCCAAACTTTAACACAAGAAATGATCCAAATGATGCAAAAACCACTAAACTTTTTCAAACCCAAAAACCATATAAAACCACTAGAAATCCAAGAACATGTAAGAGAGATGATCAAACCATGGCTCTGATGCCAATTGTTAGTTATTGGATTTCATAAACACATCACATAACAATATATGGGTCGAATTAGTTTAAGGTTCTAGAGAGAGAAAGTGGAAGATGGGAGCCTTTCTAGAGAGAAAGTAACAAAAGAAAGAAAGGTTAGATTAAGTGAAAGGTCCAACCCTCTACCTTGGGAGGTAGAGGGTATTTATAGTTACAAACTAAACGTCCTCCTTTGGACTATGGATCGCATACAAAGGTAAATACCCGTCCTTCCTCCACGGGTGTTACTTACACTATTCTACGCTACTGACTAACTAATTAACTACATAATAACGTAAATAACTATAAGTCTACGAGCTAACATATGCTAGACTATAATTGGGGTGACCGACACTTTAACATGGAATTTCCAATTCCTAACACAAGGAACTAACTTCTGAGCCGCCAAAAGACCCTGAGTCTCCTCATGTCTCATCATCATCACACTACCTTCAATTTCACCTCCACCATCCAAAGGCACAACTAGATCCACATCCAAGTCAAGAAGAAACCAACCGACTCTTGGATATCCCATGCTAAGACAAAGATTGTCAAAGCTATTAAGAAAGTCGAAGAAAGACGCGGACCAACAAAAGTGAATTAACTCAATGACGTAATCAATCTTCTACAAGACGAAGATAGACAAGATGTCAAGTGAAAGGGAGTATATCCGTAAGTTTATGCAACGTGATGTCCGCGGGAAATGAACATGATGATTAGGAATATACTCATAAGTACCTTCTACATTGTTCTCGGAGTGACAAAAGAGATGTTCACCAGACAACTCTATTCCATCTCATGCGATAGCCAAGCAAACTATAAGATCAACGCTTCTAACCTAACAATCAACCCAACCGATCCTATAGTCTTCTCCGATCTTAATTGGTTTCCAAGCTGGTAAACACAAATGTCAAAATGATTCTGCAACATACCTCCTAAGGTAAATTGTTGACGATTATTGGAATACTCAACTTAAAACAAAGATGCGAGTAGAAGTTTTAAAGCCTAAGCGTCCAATAGACTCGATGACGATAAGGATAAGGATAAGTAGCCTAAACGCCTAAAGAAAACCGGTGATTCATCCTCCATGCCACCACCACCCCAAAGGACTCCAACCGAAAGAAAATCTCCACCAAGTTCTCACAAGCATGTAAAAACCTCGACTCGAAAGGTCACCATCTACGAGAAAATCGGTGATCATTTCGTGTACACCGGTGGTGACGATGAAGAGATCCCGAGCCCCGACAACAACCCACCTCTCCACTCAACAAAGAAACCGTAATCCTCATCTAAGCCAAAGAAGAAGAAGAAGAAGAAGAAGACGATGTTTCTCTCATGGCTAGATGACGATACAACGTAAGAATATGACTGGTTTTCTAGACTTTGTGATGCAACTCCCTCACCGCCAAGGTCAAGAAATGGTAGAAGGACGTATATGGAGCATGTGAAGTGATTCAAGAACAATTCAGAGTGAAGAAGATGACTAAGGTCGAAAGCAGGCTAATTAAGAATGATGCCTTCCAACCGTTTAAAGATAGCTCGTAAAGTGCAATCGGTTTAATACCATCTCGAAAACATTGCACGAGCCATGTCGAACAATATCGATTGGCTCAATCCCGGGCTAACATCGACTTCACAAGAAAAGACAAAGCTCCATACTCACAGACTGACAAGACCTCTACCTACAATTGGCCAACCGGATCAACCCAAGATTCCATTCTGTTATTTCTTCAACAACGACCTAGAATTTCTTCTACACGGTAGCGATATCTCCAAGAAATACGCTTACATCACTACACTTCCTTTCCCTGCAAAGAATATAATACCCAACAAAGATAGCCATCGAGGAAAATGCTACTCACATGTTTGCCGATAAAGTGGAAAAGTATGACCTTGATGCAATGTATGGGATTCACCATTGGCCTGAACGCAGAAGAATCTTCTACAAAAGCTGCTGTTCAAACGTCAAACACGGTGTTTAGTGATAAGTGGATCGCTGTTAAGCATGTTACTCTTTCACAAAGTGGGATTACACTTTCTCAAGAAATAGTGGTCAAACGTCAAGACGAAGAGGACTATGACTTCTGTGAAGCGGTTTTTCAAAGATTGTCTCTAAACGACATTGAAGATATGTATCTCGTAAAGGTATAGGGATGAATGCGACATTTCTACGTAAATCCAACGTGAGTTCATCAAGTCGTTGTTAATCTTCATCGGGCATAGTGATCCGTGAACGTAGACATTCAACTTGCCGTGGAATCGTATCGCACGCGGGTGTTAACCTCACTAAACCACAACTTGACCTTCCACATTAACAAACTTCCTTACGTTCCTCATCAAGAAACCATTTGGAGTAGTCCACCGCAAGAAACTACAAATCAAATTGCTTAATGGCGTGCAGAGAGCTTCATAAGTTTGGGATCATACAATCAAGAAAGTCGTGGATGGTTTAGCTTATCGGCAAAAGGAGATACATGGGGCATAGGGTCGAAGAAGAGATGAATTTGAAGGAAAAAAGGATGTTAAGAGGATCATCAATGCATCGATGAAAGGTTGTTCAAAAGGACCGCCTCGTAACGTTAGAGAGTTTCGTAGGTGGTCGTCCCAACATTTCTCTCACAAGCTATCAACATCCGTAACGCATTCCCCGAGTTATTGTTGGACTACCGGATTCTCCCGGTAATCCTTGATTTGTTTCATTATCATTACTTGGTTGTGTGATTTATATTTAACTATGGCTTGTACACACATAACAAAGGTACAACCCGTACTTGTAATGAAAGGACCGGTACTGCCACAATCCTTATAAAAGGAGCGAAAAGTTTACTTTGAGTAAAACTAATCAAAACTTTCATTTTCAAAGTTTTGCTTAAAAGAACAAGTACTTCCCCTTATGATTTTTCAAAACTTCAAAAGTTTATATCACTGGGGGAGTATTTGTCAACCAAAATCTTTGTTCTACAACGTTCTTCATGGAAATCTTCCCTCAAAACTGAAAATGGTCATATTCCATATCAAAATTTCATCAAAAATAACATTTATATGCCATTTTTTAGGGGGAGAAAAATTATGTGCTTGAGCAGCGATTCTTCAAAGTCCGACTGCTTTGTACTTTTAGTGGAGGTCTTTTAACTGATCCACATCTTTGATGATCTTCGAAGCTTTTGAGATCATCACCACATTAAATCACCGATCAAATTTTTTGTTGCCTTCATGTGATGTTGTGACTTTGACCTAAAAGCTCACACTTTCTGGATCATGACATCTTTTCATCGTAGTAGCGAAGCATCTTGTTGTATGTCTGATGTTCATGATTTTCTTCAATTAAGTATGAATGCTGTGAGCATGCGGTTATGAATTGACTTCTCAATTCCGAATACCGCAACCGTTCAAATGTACCGCAAAACGCTAGCAATAAAACACAAGAAAGTGTCTTCATCACTTCGTTGAATTGAGGTACGCGCCCACCTGCCCCCGTTGATCACATAAAGTACTTCCGTGTGATCAAAATGATTCAAGAATCTCCTTGACAGGTTCAGTACCGTTTCTAACCTCAACGCCTCAAAGAAGAAGACAACATCTTAGAGGAACCGAATTGAGATTCACCCATTGATGAAAATTGATTTGAAAACAATCGCGTATTGCTACAGAGTTTTGCAATATGGCGAAGGTTTTATGTAGAGGTGGCAAAATCCAAGCGTGAAGCGTACCCGCAAGGCTAAAAACGCACCTGCTAGAATGGGCACGTGGCTTAAAGCATGGCCAAACGGGCACGGCCAAACGGGCACATGTTATACAAATCGCTAATAAAAGACCTAAAACAACTAAATAAATTTTTAAAACGTAATATCTATTTATATTAACAAAATAAATATATTATATAAAAATCTTTAAAACGATCGCAATAAGTCCAAATAATTGAGAGAAAAAAAGTGCCCGCTTGTGCCCATTTAAGCTCTCAATGGGCTATGTGCCCATTTCAAAAGAAGGGGCTAAATAAAGCCCAAATCTTTTTTAAAATGTGCCCATTTAGCCCATCTTTTTGCTTTTGGGCACATTTTGCCACCTCTAGTTTTATGAGAAAGATCAATTTTCAATTTAAAATACCTTTTGTATTTGAAAGAGAATACACATCCGATGTGCTAGAGAAAAGAAGAGATTTGCACATCGAACAGTTTTTCCAAAAGTATTTTTTCAATCAGAGATACTTTTGTGTTTGAAAACATGAATACACATTCGATGTGCTAGAGAAAAGAAGATTTGCACATCGAACGGTTTTTCCAAAATTATTCGTCAATTCATTTCCTTGACCAAGGTTGATTCAAGAATGAATCGCCCCATTGTTTCTATCCAGTTGTCACAAGCTTGATCTTTAGAAAAGATCTCACATGTCACCCACCAAGAGCTTGTTTGATGTTGGCTCTAGAAGGATTTCCATCTTCATCGTGAATATTTTACATATCACTCAGATATTCTGGCAATACCACAAGGATAATGCGTAGGACTCTTAATATATTCTTACTTTCCACATTGTGTGAAACAACAAGTCTTCATTAATTTTGTGTCCTAATGAGATATTGTGGATGATCTCTTGGCTCTAGACTCAATTGTGCTCATTTGGTTTCCTATGCCTGGAGAGACTAGGAGGGTCTCCTTCTTCAATATCAACAATCTCTATGAGAAAGTCGATAGATTATGTAGGTTCCCTGTGAGAATGAAACAAGTCCTTCTAAGAGGAACTTGAGTAGGTTTGGAAGTTTAGTGCAGTGCGTCACTGGGTCCATGAAGTCTTGTCTTCAATACCAGTGTTACCTTAGTAACCACCAGTAGCAAATGTATTGAACCCGGTTTCCCCTACGCCTAAGGTTGAATTATTGGAGGGCTATTTCTTTTCACCCTTTTCACATTCATTTCTATTTCATTCTTCAACCCTTAAGTGCTTACTAAGACTTCAATACTAGAACCTTGTTGGGTTTGTTCCGATTACTAGCTCGTCTCGGTCACCGCACTCTTCCCATTTCTCACTTTTCTCCTTTTTCATCATACCTAAGGACTTCTACACTATCTAGTGGATTGTCCCTGGGTAGATCCCTCCCTCAACTTCTGGCGGGATCGTGGGAACGAATACCTAACCTAACCATCCTTATAACACCATGCATAAAGTAAATTGGTCGGTCTTTTGGTATTGTTCTCTCCTTCTCAAAACCAATTGAAAAATCATTTGGAAAATCAATCAAGGTACTTGTGATATAATATCAAAGCATTTGGTACCTTAATTGTTTTTGATCATTTAGAAATGCTCCCCCTCAACATGTGCATATGATTTTGAAATTGTTTAGCACATGGAGGCAAGAGTTCTTTGAAATGATTTCTTGATCACAATTTCTTTAAAAAAAGCCATTTGAATTTCCTTGGTAAATTCTCCCCCTCAGTATGTGCGTAGGATATTTGAAATCATTTTATCACATAGAGGAAAGAGTTCTTTTGAAGTACATCTACGATCACAAAAGCCATTAAGAAACCATTATAAAATCAATCAAGGTACTTTATGTTGAAATATAGAAATCTTTGTATCTTGAAAGTTTATTCTTTTTTTGAAATGCTCCCCCTCAATATGTGCTTCGAGATTCAAAAGCGTTTAGCACATATATGGGAGAGCAGCATGCATATTTGAATCAAAATGATCACCTTTTATCAAATTTCATTATTAAATCAAAAATTCTCCCCCGATCAAAAATATCAAACCCTTTGAGATTTTGGATCCCAAGTGATTTAATAAGGTTTAGAAAACATGGGAGAAAATGTGGCCAGGTTTAAATACTCATCTTGTTTTTGGATAAATGCTCCTTCTCAATCATGTGCATCATATATTGAAATCGTTTGGCACATGAAGGAAGGAGTTCTTTTGAAACAATCACCTTTTAAAACCGATTTGAGATTTAAATCACGATCTCTCCCCCGATCAAAAATTTCAAACCAATTGAGATTTTGGATCCCGATTGATTTAAATCATTTAGAAAATTTTGGGGAAAGACGTGGCAAAATTTAATTTTGAAAAATGACTGATAAGGATCAATTTTAGGCATTAAAGATTGTTAGTGTCAGGTATGATAGTTTTAAGAGATCTTTAAGTAAAATAAAACAATTTCACAATCAAACAAGAACAGAAAAAATTTCATTTTGAAAGATCTTTGAGTTTTAAAAAAAATCATACCATGACATAACATTAAATCTTTAGATCACCACTTTATTACGAACAAACCGGACTTTTATGAAGAAATATTGTTTGAAAATATTTTATTTGAATCATTCTCCCCCTCAATCGATGACCGTAGTTGATTGAGTGACTTAAGTTTTGATAAAATGAAGTCCAGTGATTTCCAAAATTTAGTCCAATTTATTTTCAAAACAATATTTTTATCATTTTCAAAACAATATTTTCAAAATTGTTTATAAATGATATCATTCACAACTTGTCCTGCACAAAGATACGTTAGGTGGTTGAGAAGCTTTTGTTGTTGCTGTACGGCTGGAAGAAAACCATCTGCAGATGCAGTGAGTCCTCTTAAGTTACATCTATCGTGCCACCTCTCCATGGAGATCTAATTAAGTTCTGTTTCTTCATTTGTCGACTCAAGAAATAGTTGCCCTTTCCTTTCGGCATCCAATCATCATTTTTGTGGGATCCGGATCGGGAACATTCTTTTATACCATGATATGTGCATACGTTAGTGAACATACATACAGATATATGGTGGTCGACATCACCAAACAGCAATCAACTAATAAAATTCAATCCAACATATCAATCAGATCATATAAAGCATGGGAATAATGTGTTTATCAAACTATAGTCATCTAATTCTAACAATCATATCCTAGATTCCTAGTCCTTCGACATAGGTGAATATTATTTTTAGTTAAGCATGTAGGATAATTAGATAAGCTCGTTTAGATGATATAAATTTGAAAACATTCTCCCCCTCAATCAATGACTCATTCTATCAAAAAATTTAAATAAGCTGAAGTCATTGATTGGGTTTTGCAAATTTATGAAAACATGATTTTGATTGATTTTCAAACAACTTATTTACCACCATTTTGTTAAAACATATTTTTTTGAAGAATTTTAGAAGGAAAAATATTTGAGTAGGAACAGCAGTCCTTCGACATACTTTCCTCAGTTTGTTATAGGATAAGCGCACGAAATATTTGAAAATTGGTTTAGCGTAGCACCTTCCTTTCTTGAAGAATGGGTTGCTATCTGAAATAATAGCAAACCATGGTTTAAGCACGGGTTACAGTCTGAAATAACTGCAAGCCATAGATTTGAGACATGTTTTGGAAAAAAATATTTACACCTTCTGCTCGAACTTAATCTATGGTCTCGTGCCATTGTTGAATGACATTTCTAAGATCGTAGATGTTATCGATATCAGAAGACATGTCTTAAGAAAACATATTTTTGGTATTTTTTCAAATTTTCTGATTTTTATGGGTTTTTGTTGGTTTTATAATTTTCTATTTTCTTTTTGTTGGTTTTATATTTTTGTATTTTCTTTTTGATAAATATTTACAGATAGGGATAGATGATATAGTTTAAGAGGATGATTATATGAGTACCGAGATAAGGATATCGAACAGCACGTCGTAGAAGATAGAATTCGTCATCTCTTAAACTTCCACCACCAAAGCTTCCTAGGCTCCAAAATAGAAGAGAAAACATGAGCCTTTGAGAAAGAGAGACTTTGGCAGCTTCCCCCCAAACCGAAAATCCATTAGATGAGCAAATTCGAAGCTCTATTTCAAGCTTGCCTTAGCCAGGTGCATAGAGAAACACACCATTATCATCGATCATGCTGCTCCTTTCAAGAATAATCATCGTGATTCTTCGTTCGAGGTTATATCATCCAATAGAAAGAACAACAACGTATTATCCCACATATGAATAACTCTTCTCAAATTTCTTTTCCACAGAAGTCTGAAGTGATGCATACCAAAAGGTGTTACGAGATCACTTCCCCCATGTAGTTGAATTGATTCAGTCAGTCTCTTTGAATGACGCTCATGAACCCGAATACACATATGGATGTGCTTCAAAGACAAAGAAACTTATAACATCGAAGTATCAGATTAAGTCCAATATCCAAAGAATAACTCTGATGTATACTTTTCTCTCCCCTGAAGAAAGTGTATGAAGCTCAAGAACCCGAAGTACCCGAATGTCCAAAGAGAGAATAACTGATAACATTGAAGAAGCAGACCAAATCACTGATTATCTCTGCGGATAAGTGATTATATCTCTGAATCACTGATTAAGCCCTCAAGTAAAGAAGCTGAGCATCCCCAATGTACACAATCTCTCTCCCCTGATGATTGCGATAACATCGACATCATCACACACTTGTGTACCTCTTTTATCTTCAGAAACTAACTCTTCCATCTCTTCCCCCACATAGTTGGAATAAGAACACTAAACGCCATGAGTCAAACCTTGAGTTTCTCTGCGGTAATGACATTGGTCTTCCCGGGATATCTTCAATCACTTAGAAGTATTAAGTTCATCAAGATTACTCGCGTTTTTATACGTGTCTCCTTCTCCCTTGCTGGTTTTGATACTTCAGAATCAGCAACACATTGTAAGCCCAAATACTCGAAATCATTTAAGAAGAACCTTAAAAGTCTTTCTGAGAATCAACTTGCTGAAGTAGAAAGTGAGCAAGTCTAATTGGGGATTAAATTCAACATTTCACTCTCCCCAAATTAGTGCTCTCTCCTAAGATGACAATCTATTCATGTGATCTTCTCAGCCCGGATTAAGAAGAAGTCTTTAGATCGTTAAATGCAACTCTTCTTTAGTCTTCTAACATGCAGCAGAAAATGTAGAACCGACTGTAGACTCGACCTTCTTCAAGATTGTCCAATTGGGGAATAGAAAGTCAACATCTTCATCTCACCAAATGCGTTCCAATTAACTTAAATGTATCAAATCTCCCTAACTAAGATCCCTCCCAATCAAACAAGAACAGAAAGATGTTTCATCAAACAAATCAGCCCAGCAACTAGAAGCATTTTGTCATTAATCATCAGTCCGTGAGAAAATGTCAACCAGCGGCTCTTAGAAGAAACTCCATGTAAAGGTGACCAGATAAGAAGAAGTTTGGTTCTTACATGAGTTAGTGTGACAACCGGCAATTTAGGGATTCTATTTTAGGTAACCGCATTACGTTAAATTAAACTGAGTTTTGCCTTTATCACTATTTTATAAACCGTGACTTGATTTTATATCGTCGATTGGTTTTTACAGTTTATTTCATTATTAAATGAGTTATCGTATGCGTTTTAACTCTATTTGGTAGGCACTATTCGATTCGGCACTAGAAAAGCCTAAAACAAGAGTTATTGTAACTTTTAGACCGTAACTCGAAAATTGACAAATAAATAGTCAAAACTTGTGGAAAAATGTAAGTAACGATATAGGAAAGTTAAATAAATGTAGTGGGACACTCGGGGGACGATATGTGAGCTCGGGAATGGGTAAACGAGATAGATACGAAAAGTTTCAACCCGAACCCTCCCTTTTTACTTGTAGCCGGCGCCCCCCCCCCCTCCTAAAATATTTATTTTGAGGTCCCTAGCTCATGAATATAAATACCACCCATACACCTCATTCCCACCTTTCATTTCTCTCTCTAAAACACACACAAAACACCTTTCTCTCTCTTGTTTCTCTCTCGAAGAAACCCTAGCCGCCCCTTTGTTAAATTCCGACCACTATTCTGGCCACCACGGCCGGATTCCGGCGAGTGAACATACACCTCCACCACCAAAAGATAGATATCTTTCTCCTCTTTACGACCATATATCATACACTCAATTTGGACTTCATTAACACCTTCAAATTCAAGAATTAAGATTCGTACTTTTAGGGTTTCAAAGGGCTTTTGCAATTGGTGATTAGATAAGGTAAAGGGAACATGTTTTGAGCTTGATTGGGCAATAAAAACCCACGAATTGGGAATTAGGGTTTCGATCCTATGAACTAATTTGGGGCTTTTGGGTGGAACATGAAATTAAAGCTAATTAGTGACTAAGTAAACAAGTAATTAGTGTTTGGTACATGTGTGGTGCATTAATTTGATGGGTTTTGCATTTTAGGGTTTAGTTGCATGTTCTTGATTAGGAATAGTTGATGGGTTTTATATTTGGTTAGTGTTTGGAGCTTGAATGATTGGATTTGAGTGTTGTGAATTGGATTTGGTTGTGTTTGGTTGAGCAATATGGGACGTACGAACCACCTAGGGCTCAAACGCGTGGCTCATATGGTGCGTCACGAGACCCACTTGGTCTTGGGTCCAGAGTCGGGTCGAATTGGTAGCTTATTAATTGGTTTAGTTGAGGTTTGGATAAGGCGTGGAGTCGAAAAGCTTTTAGAAGCTTGTTTGGTTACGTGGTCTTGACCAGCACGTGTCATGACCATTAGGGTCATAACATTGGTTTCGAGTATAATTGGTTGATTGATTGGTTGGCGAGATTGTTTTGAGTTAGTTTGGGATTGAATTGCGACGTTATGACTATTAATTATGGACTTGATATATATATTGTGACTTTGAGCTACGTCGGCGTCACTTTGACTTTTTAGTCAATAATTGACTCGAAAAAGCGTAACATGGACTTTAGTATAATTTGGACAATTGATTGATTAAAAGCCGAGAAGTTATGACTCGTGCTTGTGGACTCGAAACGAATAACGTTATGAAACTAATAATGGGATTTGACGAAATATATATTATACATGAAAATGATAATAAAACTATGAAATGTAAATAATAATGGGCTTTTGTACCAAAAATATCAATAACAAGATTTATCTTGTTATTTACTAGTTTTAAATGGAAACTAACGACTAAATTGGAAAGGTTTTGTAATAAATAAGTAATTATGGTTTCGAGTACATGTTTATCAATAAATGTCAAATGTGGACATTTAATATTGGATAAGTAATTATTTATTTGCGTTATGTGTGCATGGGTTACGGATAACCTAGCATTAATAGTGTTGATCCACGTGGGTAGCGGACTTATTAGGTTGACGAATCTAATAAGAGCCCGCTAGCTACGTTGGGTAACTTTATTAATGGGTGACTTATCCTTATGACTCTTTTGGTAAGTGCGATTGATTTATGGGATAATAAGCGACGAAAAAATAAATGAGTTTATCGAGTTGGCAATTGAAAAGATCTACTATTTATTCGAAACTTATTGAACTATGGAGCTTATCGTTTAGAGGTCTCATTGTGTCGCATTTAGTTATATATTGGTTGTTTGAGTGCATTCATGGCATCACATTGAGTCGATACACCCACATGAGGATACCAAACACTAGGATTAATGGTGAACGAGGAACGTTTTTGGAAATAAAGAAATAGAATATATTGGGGTAGATAACGTTGATTTTGAGGAATATGTGTATTAAAGTTGGTCTACATTAATAGGTTGTGCTGAGTCGATAGTTGTTGTGCTGTGATTTCTGTTATCTTACGCGCTAGTGATATTTGTGCGTTGATTGTCGTTGATTGCTTGAGGTGAGTTTCATAGCCCACTATTATATACGTTTAACTACGTTTTGAACTACTTTGGGGTGAGAATCATCTTTGTTGTTTTTGGACCGTGAAAACTATTTTGGATTTGCTTATATGCTTGACTGTTTAGATAGATGTGTGGTAGTTGTTTCCTTAGTTTAGGTTAGCCGTGCCTAACTAAGAATAGACTTCTACATCGACCTAGTCCGGGGGCAATTGTTCTAGATTTTGCCACGGTGATCTTTGGACTAGAGTCGTGAGCTCGCGTTGTCCACTGGATGCGGGGCGTGTATTATGATTGGTGATCCGGCATGGATCTGGGTGAAACGGTGTTTATCTATCTTAGGTCTTGCATAGCAAATCAACTCTTATTGGTCCACTATGATTTTGTTGAACTTAAACCTATAAACTCACCAGAGTTAGCTGACCTTTTAGCATGATTTCTCGGGTAATTGAAAGCGTTTGGATTATGTGGATTGTGGAAGCTTGGCAAGAAGGGGTTCAAGGATCATTTCTGACTCTGATAAACTATGGGGACCTATTTTACTAAACTATGTGTTGGGCCTAATATTTATATTTTGGATTAAATGTTTTGAATATCTAAATTTGGGATTGGTTTTGAATGGTTAAATGTTTATGTTTTATTATACTTGTGTGCGATACCAATCCAATAGTAACGCCCTGAAAACTTGATTAAGTCTTCCGCTGTATTGAGATTTGGGGGTGTTACAGTTAGGTGCCGTATGACCATTTATACTCCGTAGTCAATCAACCATGCAGAATTATCACACTTCTTCTCCCCCTCAAGAATTGCATACGGAGATTCCATTCTTGATTAAACAAATGAATATCTTTAAAATGTAGTCTCTTCACACTTCTCCCCCGCAAAAATTGCATATGATGTCGCCATCGCGATTATAATCGAGAAAGTGGAATAAGAGAACAATCATAGGTAGTCCGGTTCACTTGATAACTGAAAGCGCTTGGAAAAAGCATGAAGCATGTTGATGAGATGGTCATATTAAGAAGATTTCTCTTCTTCAGAAGATAAAGCGCACTAACACGTATACTTTTCTTTTCTTTGAGGTACGAGGCTTGAACTGTTGTGTTCAAACGTCATAATCTCTCTCTTTTCATCTACTCTTGGAAAACTTGTAATCAACCCCATTATCATTCAGTAGGCTCTTTGTAGTGACAAATGATGGAGAAAACCCAATATGATGAATTTGACCCTGAAGTAAACTATCCCGAACTCGTGACTTAAACTTGCACATATGTAACAAAGAGCGGTGTCGAGAGTTCATCCTCCATTGAATCTCTAAGTAATCTATACTCTTCATCCAACCAACCATCAAGTATAATACGTACATCACCTCTTGAAAATCCACAATTGAATGTGACACTGAGCACTACAACGTAACTCTTTAAAGTGATAGTTATTTTGTGGTGGTAAGAGCCCAATTCCCCCAAGTGGTAAAAGAAAATGAAAAAGTCACCCAACAATAACTAGATTTCCAAGTCTTCATTTTTGATAATAAGCTCGAACAAGGATCTTGAAGAATCTTCATCCAACCTTCCCCGATACCTTCAGATACTAAGTACACTCGCCCGTGAAATTTCACTTCAGCCTCAAATAGATAATAATGAATTAATGCCGTTGTCACATCTTCTGGTTAAAACTCAAATCTAGCCTCCTTTTACATTTTAAGTGAACTATGATAATGGTTTCATCCCGACCTTGGTTAAAAGCACATAACCCCATAAAACCATGTAATACCCAAACTGCCATGAGGACAATCCAAACAATCACCCAATTCATGAAGTACACCCTTTATCCCTTCTTCGTAGAAGAAAAGCGTAACACCGACATCCGATAAGATCGAAATACACTTTCCTTTCTCCAGGATGGTTCCATCATTACGGGATTTTACAATTCTATGGTTTAAACCGAGAAATAGTTTCATTCACGGGATTTTACAAAACCAAGAATAAACCATAAGATAGATCCTGAAATGCACTTTACTAGATGTTTCCATTGTCACGGGATTTTACAAGTCTATGATTCAAACCGAGAAATAGATTCTTTCGCGGGATTTTACAAAATCAAGACAAAACCGTAAATAATGTCAGCTTGACTGTGTTATGACAACATTGGTTTTGGTGAATATCTGTTTTAGGGGAACATGCAGCGGTTCATCAACAATTCTTCTCCCATATGTAAAATACCTTCACAAACCATACTAAGTCAAGTAGTATAAACTACTTCCCCCACCTCACAAACCATACTAAGTCAAGTAGTATTAACTACTTCCCCCTGAGGTTGACCGTAACACACCAAAGTACACGTTTCTCCCCCATGATGGTTTCAAACTTTCGGAAGCATCATAACATGTACGACCATTAGCACAAAAAGTTCTTGTCATAAGCAAACATCTTGAAAAGTCATGATTGACGCTGAAGATTCTTGAAAGATTTTGCTTAGACTGTGAAGTATCGTTGACATTTTGTAGCGAAGAATATTCCACGAGAATTACCGATCACATCTCATCCAACAAACCCTTTGGTAAACACATCATTCACGAATTCTGTCAACAATTACTGTGACCATTTGGTGAAGTAAATCCGATATATCAAACTTGAACATGAAGTAGAATTCCCCAGATTTGTTACTTAATCTTGCACAAATCCTTGTGAAGAAGAAGAAACGGTGTACCCAATGTACAAAACCTCTTGACGTATTCTCAACTGCGTGAGACACCGAAGTGATAGTGACGTTGTGTGTTAAGTGAGAAAGAATCACAAAAGTAACTGATAACATCAAATAGTCTTGAATATTAAGTGTCAATTTCCCCCGATAATGCTCGTTATTTATATCATTTATATGGATTTACACTTGTTTTCCATTGTTTTCAACTTTCAGGTAAATTACGAGCATTGGAGCTAAAGAGACGTGGAAATGGAAACATTACTAAAGATTTATCACAATATGCTTATTTTGAAGAAGTTACGCGTAACTCTCTCTCACATACGTCGTAACTATTGTGTGACTCAGAATACCAACTTATCAAGAGGTTATGGCGTAACTCTTCCCAAAGGTTACGACGTAACTACATTAGATCAAATGAGGATCCACGCCCGATACTTACGTCGTAACTCGCATCACTTACGACGTAACCGTGTTTATTGAAGACTACGGCGTAACCACTTATTAGGTTACGCCGTAATTAGCAGATCTAGTGCATTTACGACGGAATAGAAGGTTACGGCGTAACTCCTTTATTGGTTACTGTAACCCGACACTGCCTATAAATACCCCACGAATTCCAGCATTTCTAATCATCCCAGTCCACACACAACTCTATGAGAACGTGGGAAAAAGCTCAAAGCGGGTCTAGGGAGCATACTGAGTCTGTTTCCAAGGGAGAAGTCACTCCATTATGATAAGCTTTAGCGCTTTTATATTTCTTTTACTTTCAATTCATGTATTTCGTACCTTTGAATATTGAATTGATTTGCATGATTAATATGAGCGGCTAAGCACCCTTTGGTGCTAGCCTAGTTATGACGCCTTAATTGTTTTGTTTGCGTTTACCTTTAATTCCGTACAATTATTTCTAAGTGTATGCATGCATACTTCTTTGGTAGTCACCCTTGATTCGATAGTTTTGAATGGCGGTAGAGGCCAATTGCCTAGGAGATATGACCAACTGACCCTAGGTGAGCGGACTGAGATGGGAAGGGTAAGATATGACCAACTGACGACCCTTTCTACTTGTGCGATTTGACCAACCGATCACCTATCATTTGGATGAACTTAAGAATGGGGGTGTAGTGTCTAAGTTCCTAACGGCCGGGCACTCACTATTTAGAATCTAGCATGTAGCGGTACTTAATGACTTGGCTTAGGGACCAGGAACAACGGCACTTATGGCGGTGCACTGATTTCTCTGTGGTGGCATCTTTTTGATAGGTTAGGGCGGATTGACCAAATGTTGTCCTCTCGAATTTGACCCACACCAGTAATTGGAAGTAGGTAGACGTAGACATAACTAGCTAGGAGGATTGACTAGGTTAGCACCACTATTCCTCTATTGATTTCCCTTTACCCATTTATCTGCTTTCATTCTGCATTAGTAGTTTAATTAATTAATTCCCTATCGAAACCATCATTATACTGTGACAATTAGACTTAGTAATAATCCAACACACATAGCTCTTGGGACGACGTCGGCTTTACCATTTACTACACTACACACGACCGGGTACACTGCCCGTTAGTGCATTAGGGTAGACCATAGGTATAGCGAGACACTATAAATATTAAGACATGGTCAGTAAAACCAGCATCAAGTTTTTGGTTGCCGCGTGGGAGTTATATTAGGATTAATATTAAGTCTTTCATTTCATTTTAAACTTTTCTCACGATCATATTTCTAGATTTCAGGTACCATGGAAGTTGTTAACATCGATGACCTTACTCTTGAGGAATACTTAGCGTTGACAAGAGCTGAACAGGGGCCATGTCTCGTAAGACCGGCAATCGGAGCGGATGTTCGTTTCGAAATTAAAGATCAATTTATGAGGGAGCTTCGCGCTAACCCTTTTTCAGGAAACAGGGACGAAGACGCATATGAGCACGTTGAAAATGTCCTATACATAGCCTTTTCAACATTACGGCGTGTCTCATGATCTTTGTTATGTTTAGGGTATTCCCAATGACTCTTCTGGAGCAACGGAAGATGGATCGAAAGATTGCCCGTCGGGGCAGTTAATACTTGGGAGCTACTAAAGAAACACTTTATCTAAAGATATTGCCCACCATCGAAGATTTCTAACCAGCTTTTGGAAATCCACAATTTCAAACAAGAAGATGACGAAACACTGTATCAATCTTGGGACAGATACAACGATCTTCTTTATAAGTGTCCTACCAATGATCGAATAACCAGTGAGAAGGTCAATATTTTCTAGAAAGGAATTAACGTTACTACAAGGCAAATCTTTGGACTATCAAGGACCTATCGAACATGACTACTACTGCCGCACTTGAAGCCATTCAAAAATGGCGGACCACTCTCAAAATGGCGACGGTGGGAGTAAAAAGAAACAAAAGCGAAAGTTTTGACGGAATTGCAGCTATCGCTAGTAAGATTGAAAATTTCAGTCGAGATATGCTGAAAGTCAGGGAAACCGTTCATGCCATCCAAGTAGGTTGTGAAATCTGTGGAGGAGGACATCTTACGAAAAATTGTCATCATATGGACGAAGAGAATATTGAAGAAGCTAAGTATGGAGAAAATCGACCATTTTACGGAGATAATCAAAATAGTAATGATTATCGTGGAAATTACAATTGTGGGCCTTATGGAGAAAGAAAGCCCAGTCTTGAAGAAACAATTAATAAGTACACGGAAACTTCACCCGAAAACAAAAAGAGCAAGATGAATGGTTGAGAGAATTCCGGAAAACACACGGCGAAACCTTTCCAAGCACGACACAACTCTGAAAAACCTTGAATCCATGGTGATGAAGCTCAGTGAAAAAGTAAGAAGGAATGACAATAAACCTGAAGGATCTAAACCAGCTATGGAATGTAAGGTAAATTTTTCTGATAATAACTCGAAGGTTGAGATCAATGACACGGATTTAGGGGATGATTCAGTCGACATATCTGAGTTACGCCGTAACATGCCTAATGAGTTACGGCGTAACTATGTGTTTGACAGCGATAACGGGGTTATGAAGAGTAATAAGGAAATTCACTCTAACCGAATTACAGCGTAACCAAGAAACTCGATTCTGGCGTAAGCGGGATACGATGGGCAGAGCGGCTTCCTTGATGTAGGCGAATCGGAGACTCAGAAAACTAGTGAATGGTCCCACGATATTAACCTATTTCCTTTATCACCATCTAAAAAAAGATATCACTTGTGCAAAGCTATACCAATAGCTAAGGGGGACTCATTTGACCTATGGGCTTCATGTGATCCTAGAAACAAAACTTGTGATGGAGGGTCCGACAAAGAAAGAATCAAGAATAACAAGTTTTTATGGGCTTCTTTCACTGATGATGAAAGACTCGAAAAACTCTCCCTTGAAGATGAAGAAGAGCCACTAATAACTCACTGGTGTGCTCCTGTCATCATAACCTACGAGGAGACCACAAAAGCATGGCCTACATGCAGCCCCTTCCACGAGTATAGCAATGGCGGAGACAATGAAAGAAAGGAAGAGTGGACATGCCCTCATGAGCGTAAAAGACATTGTATAAGATTCGGTGATTTAGCATTTAAAGATTGGTATGCAATTCAATTCGGGGATGCCAAGATCGATCCAAATCTTCTTAAGAAGCTTAAAATTGATTACGAAGAGCACATTCAGAAAAAGGAAGAGGCTAATAATGATCTAAGATGCATGAATGAAAATTTTTGTGAAACTGAGAACAAGAAATTACGCAGTCACTGGTGCGAAAGAGTAAAATCTCTTGGGGAAATTTTCTGGGCGTCATGCAACCCGTATGATGATATGTGTAACGGAGGAAGCAGCTCTGAAAGAATAGGAAAGGATGAATTCTTTTGGTCCTCAACCAATGATAAGGAAAGAACGAGTTTGCCTTGGCTGGACAACCTAGGATTCGATAGTTGGGTGAAGATTAAGTATGGTTATGCAGACACATTAACCAAAGAGAAGATTTGGAAGGAATACATGGATCGAGAAAATTCAAACAACGGAAGTCTCAACAACACGAGTGAGATAACAATTGAAAAAGACAAAGAGTTGGTTAGTGATGATAAAGAAGAATGCAAGCGCATTCTAGTGGAGAATCTGCCGATCGAGAATGGTTCAAAGACACGGCTTCGATGGCGATGGTATTGAGGGGATCCTAGATTACCTTGAGATGCAAGGAAATGAGGAGTTCACTAATCCCGATGACGAAGTTTACGAACAAAGGAGGTGCAAACTCACTGGGATTCCTACAAAAGACCACCCCAATTATTGTCGAAAAAATATGAATTCACTCGCTACCACGGGCCGGATGAGAAATTTTGTAAAGTCCGAAAAGTCGAAACCAATGAATACCTCCGAACTGCTTCGAATGTTGCATGGATGAGGCATAATTTGATGAAAGATATTGAGGAAGTAGGGCAAGCTCAAAGGCCCCATAGTAGCCCGCTGGCTCGAGTCTAACTTAAAGACTTCGTTAAAAAGAAAAGTGCTCTTTCGGAGACAACCGAATTATCCTTTCTTTTGTTTTTATTTCTCTTGGGTTTAGTGTTTTCTAACCATTTTTGCAGGAAACAAGGAACTATTTGCTGCTGCGATTGCTTGATCGACGAGTTACGGCGTAACTCATCTTGGTGATTACGCCGTAACCAACATTTTAGCAGCAGAACTCTTGACGCATTACCAATTACGGCGTAATTCCATCTCGATGGTTACGCCGTAACTACTGCTTCACAGCTCATACCAGGTTTTTCCGATTCACGGCGTAACTCCCTCATAGGAGTTATGACGTAACTTTCCTCTGCTTTAATTCTTTCATTTTAAAACACATTAACCTTGTATTAGTTTTTAAATGAACTTTGTGGGTGTGTTCCCTGTAAACTCTCACGAGACTTCACTGGTCCACTTGGGACACCAAGTGGTTTAAAAGGCTTATTGCATACGCTAAATGCAACCGTGATTCCTACGAAAGTGAGTTAGTTTGTTTTTCATTTTTATTTTTTCTTTTTAGAATTATGCTTGTCGGTATTGTGATTTCAGGGATTGAAGTTTGTTCATGACGCTTAAACGAAGGCACGGTTCTTTTTCGTGGGCCTTCTTCTTTTTGGAGCAAATTTCAGAGAAGTTCTCGCTCTAATTCTACCTTTCTCTTCACCTTTATTTTAATGCCTAGTACAAAAGGGAATTTGTACAATTCAAGTGGGGGGACGGGTGTAGAATTATCTCTTGAACTTTATTTTGCCCTCATTTTTCTAGTTTATTTTGAAAAATTATGCCATTTTTAAAATTTTGACATGTTTTTCCGAACCTAACTAGATTAGACCTTAGCCGAGCACATACAACCCTTAACATTACATGGTGAGATTAGCCTTATCCGTTTCCAATATTTTACCCCAAATCCACCAAATTATGAGTGTGCCGGTAGCTTGTAAACTTTAGAACTTGGCCTTTGCATCATTTGAGACCATAGACGAGGTATGTTGAGTTAGCTCGATGTATTTGGACTTTTCAGTTTTAGAAGGCAATATTATATGATTATCACCCAAACAGCCTACCATTGTGAGTCTATCGATTAGTCACCTCGAATTTTTGACCCCCATGTGAAACTCATTTTTTGCACTCACCTTTAGTGCAAGATACCCCTAGATACACCCTTCTGAGCCATTCCTTTCATTTTGTCAACCCAATATATTGTTTTGTTGCACCTATACACCTTAGCCTACCCTGTAGTCTTTATTTGTGATTGGGAAATCATCATTTGCCTAAGTTCAAGGTTCGAGTGGAAAGGTTTGGAAATCACGCTTTCATCGACAACATTTATGAAGATCATTGAAGACCCCCCGAATTACCATTGTTCATCTCAAGTGGGGGGATGTTATGTTATTATGTTATGATTCAAAAAAAATGATGATTCGAAGAAAAAAAATGATTGAGTTATGATATTGTAAAGTGCGATGTTATAAGCACTATAGTATGAGCTTTATTGATTAGTATCGAGGAGGCCACCTCGGTCACATTTGAAGATTGGAGTTGGTAGTTTTGCCAACAGAAGAAGAAAAGGTGGTGTGCCCATCACGACGTCCTCTAATGACACATCTACCTTGCATTTCATGATCCAGTTTCTAGAATTCTAAACTTGAACTTTGGGCGGACGGTAAGTGGTGATGACTTGGTTATAGATTTAGACTACCTGTTTGTTTTTCATTTTACACGAATTATATATCCCATGTCTTATCCTACCCTTTAGTCATGAAGCATCTCTAGGTGACCATGCGAGCAATCTTTGGTGTCTTGGCCATGGATTTGGTCATGTATCATTGATTTTGTCCACTTCGCCGTGACATGTTAGTAATGAAGAGTCACCCCTTAACCTTTGTCGTGTCTACCCATATTGCCTTCGAGAATTGTTTAGCCCTTAACTCTAGTGGTGGAGATTTGTGTAACCGCCAAGCTTATGATAGAATACATGCTATGACTTTGCGATTGAGTGATCACCCCGAAATTGACACTTAGAATAGTTGAGAGATTTGAGTGTTTGTTCCCCTTTCGTGAGGTGTTCGGCTTTGTTTTATTCTAGCATAAGGGATTTGTAAACTTATATTTTCCGGGTTTTGGGAGATATCTTTTTAGGAATCTATCTAATAAGGTCTACTTGAGGGCAAGTAGAGTTCAAGTGGGGGTATATTTGATAACATCAAATAGTCCTAAATATTAAGTGTCAATTTCCCTCGATAATGCTCGTTATTTATATCATTTATATGGATTTACGCTTGTTTTCCATTGTTTTCCACTTTCGGGTAAATTACGAGCATTGGAGCTAAAGAGACGCGGAAATGGAAACATTACTAAAGATTTATCACAATATGCCTATTTTGAAGAAGTTACGCGTAACTCCTCTCACATTACGCCGTAACTATTGCGTGACTCAAAATACCAACTTATCAAGAGGTTACGGCGTAACTCTTCCCAAAGGTTACGACGTGACTGCATTAGGTCAAATGAGGATCCACGCCATGATGCTTACATCGTAACTCGTGCATCACTTATGATGTAACCGTGTATATTGAAGACTATGGCGTAACCACTTATTAGGTTACCGCGTAACTAGCGATCTAGTGCATTTACGGAATAGAAGGTTACAGTAACTCCTTTATTGGTTACGTCGTAACCCAGACCTAGCCTATAAATACCCCATGAATTCCAGCATTTCTAATCATCCCATTCCACACACAACTCTCTGAGAACGTGGGAAAAAGCTCAAGGCAGGTCTAGAGGAGCATACGGAGTTGTTTCCAAGGGAGAAGTCACTCCATTATGATAAGCTTTAGCATTTTATATTTCTTTTACTTTCAATTCATGTATTTCGTACCTTTGAATATTGAATTGATTTGCATGATTAATATGAGAGGCTAAGCACCCTTTGGTACTAGCCTAGTTATGATTCCTTAATTGTTTTGTTTGCGTTTACCTTTACTTCCATACAATTATTTCTAAGTGTATGCATGCATAGTTCTTTGGTAGTCACCGTTGATTCGGTAGTTTTGAATGGCGGTAGAGGCCAATTGCCTAGGAGATATGACCAACTGACCCTAGGTGAGCGGACTGAGACGGGAAGGGTAAGATATGACCAACTGACGACCCTTTCTACTTGTGCGATTTGACCACCTGATCACCTATCGTTTGGATGAACTTAAGAATTGGGGGTGTAGTGTCTAAGTTCCTAACGGACGGGCACTCACTATTTAGAATCTAGCATGTAGCGGTACTTAATGACTTGGCTTAGGGGACCGGGAACAACAGGACTTATGACGGTGCGCTGATTTCTCTGTGGTGGCATCTTTGTTGATAGGTTAGGGCGAATTGACCAAATGTTGTCCTCTCGAATTTGACCCCACCTGAAGTAATTGGAAGTAGGTAGACGTAGACATAATTAGCTAGGAGGATTGACTAGGTTAGCACCACTATTCCTCTATTGATTTCCCTTTACCCATTTATCTGCTTTCATTCTGCATTAGTAGTTTAATTAATTAACTCCCTATCGAAACCATCATTATTCTGTGACAATTAGACTTAGTAATAATCCAATACACATAGCTCTTGGGACGACGTCGGCTTTACCATTTACTACACTACACACAACCGGGTACACTGCCCATTAGTGCATTAGGGTAGACCATAGGTATAGCGAGACACTATAAATATTAAGACCTGGTCAGTAAAACCTGCATCAGTAACTAAATAGCTAAGTCTTTATCACACTCAATGAATGCCCAAATAAGTCATCTTCGCGGAAGGGTATAAAGAAAGAAGATGAAATAAGTAAACGCGCCCGGAAAACCTCACTCCAGATCCAAATAAGAAATACCGAACACAAACAACCCCGTAGTCAACCAAGTTCCAATAATAATTTAAGCCGTGACAAAATACCCTTCGAGAATATGCATAAACCAAAGTATCAAGTCGTATCACAACAAATCTCATCATCACATCTCATCTCATCATCAATTCTCATTATCACAAATCTCATACAAAAGCCCATGATAATTGCATAACCAAATGTCCAACATTCAATTCCAAGCCCGGTCCAAATGAGATGAGATAATCGTCCTCCAATATCCGTGAACGGTTATGATCAAAATACCACTCATTCATGATACATATCAACACTCATGTGTGAATACACATTCTTGAAACATATCATGTATCCATGATAGTAAAATTCGAATAGCACAAATTGTATTACCATCGTCTCATCTAACAAATTGTTTCAAATCTCATGATTGGATCCAACACTAAGCTTAAGAACAATATTCGGTCCATTAGTCCAAATAGAACATTCGATCCAATATTATGTGATGATATCTCAAACCAATATTACATCCCTAGTGCAAAACGTTCAAATCCAATACTTAGTAAACAATTGTTAGTGCCCTTACGTATTCGTTTATTCCCAAAAGACAAAATCCAAACGCCTGAGGCCCATGAGTGACAAAACCGAAACAAACTTGTCTCTACAAGTGATAGTTGCGTCGGCCCATTTCAAAGGTATACAACCTCAGCCCATTAAAATTCGTTCCAACTCACTAAACATGCCCTAATTTTGTGGGAGTGTAAAAGGGCTACTAACTTACACATAATCCCTAATCACACTTTCTAACCTTAATTCCTCTCCCATCCTAAATGCAGCCACCAAAAATCGGTATACCAAAACGAGAAAAAAATCGTCTCCCCTTTCCCTGCTTCTTGTCAATAACGCTCATATTAATCTCATATAATCAAGTGCACATCACCACAGGGATGGTTTGATGGCTTGAGTTTTAGTGACCAAACCAAAAGAGTTGAAGGTAAGTTTCATTAACGATTTTGTTCCCATGTGTTATGATTAAACGAACGTAAGAGTCAAATGAAATACAAGTGGATTTTTGTTTGATCTTCAATTTTTTTTCGGATATAAAACACTTTTGATTTATTGATTGATGATGGACATGAACTCAAACACACAGATCTTTAAACAAAAGATTAGTTTGAGTTGATTCTGAGATCACTTGTGTATTAGTTTCTAATTAACGAACGAATCAAGTCAAAGGGATAGCATAATTGTTATTCTCTTTTTCTTAATTAGATTCGGAAATAACCATTATGAAGCTATGCTTCAAAAACGAATCTGTGATGATTGGAATACGAAATATTGACCTTTAAAGGTTTGAGATATGGATCCATACGAACCGAGTTAAAAATCTGAGATTCATTAATCATTTTCTTTAGTCCATGTGAGATAAGATCAATGAAAAAAGATTCGTGTTTAAAGCCTTTTGAGGTTCTTAAAATATTACGAGACACATGAAATCAAAATCTGAGATCTTTAGTATATGTAACCTTTTAGTTTCGAGTCTTGTTTAGTTACTGATGATGTGAAGTCGTGATGGTGATTGGTTATGATAGGTTTGGGATGATATTGTTTTAAGATGTGACGAAAGTTGGGTTTGGTTAGATACCAGGCATGATGTTGTTCTTCAGCATCGTGTTTTTACTTCAATCAACAAAGGCTGATGATGTATTAGAACTGAAGTCTTGTTGAGTCTAAGGTGCTTGGTGTAGTGGTCATGATTCTTTTCTTCATCATCACTTTCTTACAAACCTCAAATAAGTTTGTGACAAATCGCTTAGATGCATTTGACTCAAGTCGCTTTTGACTTTTTGACCATGTCTAGACAAGACACATCTTGTTTTGACCATTAAATGACAAATCGCATTTGACTCAAAAGTCAAACTGCATAAACATACAAATCGCATCAGATACATTGAACCTGGAAAACTTGTCAAGACAAATAGCATAGTGATAAAACCAGACAAATCGCATTGCAGAAATGACACAAATCGCTTATAATGCATTGAATATGGACATTTTATAGACAAACCGCATGTTAAAGCACCAGGTCCACAAAACGCATACAAGAATATGACCAAATCGCACAATGGACTGTCGACAAAACTCAATCACGAATATTCAAACAATTTTTGTCTAACCAAACACAAAATGTTTTTAAAAACAGTTTAACCAATATCAGCATCCATTAAAACAAATAACATCAAAAACTGCTTAAACACATCAAAACCAGATTAAAACCTCATCCAAATTTGCATAAACCAACATCAACCCATATCAAACCTCATCCAACACAACACAAACCGCATACAAGAACCGAATAAAGCCATTCGAATCACCAAAACAACGAAAACCTAGGCTCTAATGCCAATTGTAGGATCGTATATTTTATGTTGTTTGATGATTCGGGTGGTCTAGGGAGATGATTAAACAAGTATGTCATTGTTAGAGAGTGAAAGAGATGAGAGGAAATTCTAGAGAGAGGTTTAACAAAACAAATGCAAGGTTAGATTTGAAGTTCCACCCCTTCCAAAGATGGAAGGGGTATTTATAGTTACAAACTAAACGCCCTCCTATCGGGTTGTGGATCAGGCATACAGTGGATAAAGACCCGTCCTTCCTCCACGGTGTTGCTCTAAACTAAACTATGCTACTAACTAACTAATTAACTACTAACTAACATAAATAACGACAAGTCTACGAGCTAACATATGCTAGACTATAATTGGGGTAACCGACACTTCCATATGAAATTTCCAATTCCTAACAGAGAAAGTTCTACCAATCTGAATGTAAATAAAAAATACAAGCATTCGTGGGTTCAATGCGAAAATTATTATGGATTAAATTATAAGAAATTTTTTAAATAAAAAATGAACCTGTTGGGATTTGAGAACTAAGTTAACAATTAACCTCTACGAGTACGCAGCGGATAAGGATCTAGTAATCGCAATTAGGTTAAACACGTAATTAATAAACAATTAATTAATATAACAATTAATTAATAAAAGGGATAAAAGAAAACCTAACCTTGCTTGGCAATTGGACTTTAGTAACGAACAAGAAAACCAATACGAAACCCAAGTATCTAAATTAGATACCTCTATGAGTATCACACACAAACACTTAAACCAAGTACGTTCGATTAAAGCTAGTAGAGAACGTTTACCAATCAACACCTTTGAATACTTGAATACCCCGAATAAATAAAACCCAAGAACCATTCTTTGTTTTTTTCCTAGAACTAAAAGCTGAGAACCTTTTAGTATATCCCTTATTCTGTCCGTATTAATCATCAGCCAAACATTTGTTTCTGTATTCAATTAAGCATGTAATATTCGAGAAAACAAAGTTCAACACAACCTAGAACAATTGGATCGAAAAGATGCAATTTAAGGTTTTGTTAAAACTAAACCTGATGATCAAATGTGTGTAGCAGATTTAGGGATCACATTCAGTCGACCGGAATGAAGCCATGCATGGAGTGTTTATATAATCTCACAAACCTACTCTTTGCTTGGATCCATTGCTTGATTAACAAGCAAAAGCCCATCCAAACCTACTGCCCGATCAGTTGGATCCCAAGGCCCAAGGCATCATCAAAACCAACCCAAGTAAACTGCCTAAACAGCCCATGGATCGGGTATACATGCATGCATAAAACGGGTATTACGTATTCAAGTTTAAACGTTCATCACATACTCTCGTGTTTAACGTGTGTGCCCCCATAGGCTCACACACTTCTAGTCGTTTACGTGTTTTAAACTCCCACAAACCAACAGAATCTTTGTGAACAATGTGGATATCATTTGAAAATGAGCAGTTCTGATAGAATCGAACTTTTGATTGATTTAGGTACTTCGGCTCGGTTTGTCAGTTTCTCGAGTTTTTTGAACACCACTAATCCTCACCAAACAAATATGATAAAACTATCAGCTTCACTAACAAAACATATGTAAACATTCTGTAACGCATTGCATCACGATATAATGTACATATAATAAGTGTCATGTAACTTTTTTCTCTTGAACCCGCGTTGCGCTTGCATTGTTGATGCTCGTTCTTTTCACATACCAGAGCTCATGTGTAGTGCAGCCAAAGATGCGTAGAATCCGTTCTTGACATTGATCAAATCTTCATGCTTTCCTTTCTCAACGATGACACCATTCTTAATGACAATGATCACATCTGCTCCTTTAATAGTTGACAACCTATGAGCAACAACAACTGTGGTCCTGTTAACCATCACTTTATCCAGCGCGTCTTGAACCACTCTTTCTGACTCGGCATCCAGTGCACTTGTAGCCTCGTCTAACAATAGTATCTTGGGACTCTTCACAATGGCTCTAGCAATCGCCACTCTTTGCTTCTGTCCACCCGACAATTGTATACCTCGTTCCCCTACAACTGTGTCATAGCCTTGGTGTAACGCGCTAATGAATTCATGCGCATTTGCTAATTCAGAAGCAGATATTAAATCTGTTTCGGTTGCTTCACCATCTTTTCCATAACTAATATTGGCTCGGATTGTGTCATTAAACAAGACCGGTTCCTGGGATACTAAGCCCATTTGCAGCCTGAGCCATTTTAGCTGAAATTTTCGTAATTTGATCCCATCAAGTGTAATACTACCCGAATCAGGATTGTAAAATCTTTGAAGAAGTGAAATAACCGTTGATTTTCCGCTTCCACTTTCACCCACTAACGCAACTGTTTTGCCACTATGGATTGTTAAACATAAATCACGAAATATTTCAACATCAGGTCTTGTGGGATATTTAAAATTAACGTGACGAAAGTCAATTTCCCCTTTGACCGTATCCAGTGTCATACCTGTTTCATCGTTTGGGTCAATTTCTGACTTCCTATCTAGAATCGCAAAAACTGACACAGCAGAGCTCATAGCTTTACCCGTATCTGGTGCAAATGAGCTTGACTGAGTGACAGCAAATGCCGCAAGTATCATAACATAGAAGACTCGGAAAACATCCACGAAAGTAGTCTTTCCAGCCTCAACAAGCCGAGCACCAGCGTAAAATGTGGCTGCATACATTAAGAAAAGTAATGAAGATGAAACTCCAAACCCGACACCACTTATCAAACCTTGTTGTATCCCTTTTTTCTTGGGACATTCACATTTGTTTCTGTACTCTGTCACCAATTTCTCTTCTGCACAAAACGACGCTACTGTCCTTATACTTCCAACCGCATCACTCGCTATCTGACTCGCTTCCTCGTACATCTTTTTTGCATCTGCACTAAACCCTTTTCCATATTTCATCTGAGCATATGCCTTAACTCCTATGAGGGGAATGAGAACAAGAACTATAAGAGACAGCTGCCAGCATGATATAAACGCTATACCCAAAGCAACAACGATAGAAGACGAACTCTGCACAATCTGAGCAAGCGTGTCTCCAACTAAACCACAAACATTGGCTGCATTTACTGACAGCTGTGCGCCAATTGCTCCACTCGTGTTCTCCTTCTTATCAAACGAACTAACCTCCATATTTATCACCTTTTTAAAGCATAATACTCTTATTCTTCGTATTAGTCTAGCACCAGCAACTGAGAAACAATATGATCTACCTGGAAAAGATAAAAACGATACGACTCCCAGGAGCGTGAACATTTTGGCCCAAAATATCGAGTCTCTTTTCATTTTATCGTGTGGTTCGTAGAAGGTTTTAATCATGTTGGAAACATACATACCAAATACTGGAAGGATCACTCCGTTAGTAAGAGCTGCTATCGCTCCCAGTATAAGTACTGGTATTTCTGGCTTGTTGAGATAGATAAGGCGGCTTAGTGGCACATTTTGTTTTTTTTCCGAAGCTTCCTCTTCAGGAACACTATTTTGTGTTGGTATATTAATGTGGTGACTGGTAAATGACTCTGGGCTTATTGACAGCTTGTAGGACATCATTTGACTTTTGTTTCCCGAGCAATGTTCGCGTCTTGAATCATTATAAATGTTTTGCGATTCTATAAGTTGAGCATATGCTCCTTCGGGATCATGGAGTAGCTGTGAATGAGTTCCTGGTCAATCAAGAACTACAAATTGTTAATCTATTGTTATGGCTAAACAAGTTTCTTTTATGAAGTTTTAACTATTAAAATAGCTGAGTTCAAGTGCTTTGACAAATTAAGCTGCTTAATGCCTATTTTATTACAAAATAAGCACTTGAAAATAAGCAAGTTGGCACTAGCTTATTGTCAGCAGATTACTGGTTTAAATAAGCAATCTTAAACACTCGTAAACATTAAACTACCTTTCTCAACAAGCTTTCCCTGATGGATGACTGCAATCATATCGGCATTTCTTATAGTGCTTAGACGATGTGCAACAATAATAGTCGTTCTATTCACCATTATCCTATCCAATGCCTCCTGCACAACTCTCTCAGATTCTGCATCAAGTGCACTTGTTGCTTCATCCAAAAGTAGGATCCGAGGGTCTTTAAGGATCGCTCTTGCAATAGCAATTCTTTGCTTTTGTCCACCAGATAGTCGTGCCCCATGCTCACCGACCATCGTGTCTAGTCCTTCAGGTAGTTTATCGATAAATGTAGCAGCATTCGCAAGCTCGACTGCAACTCTAATATCATCTATAGATGCAGAATCTTTTCCGTACATAATATTATCCTTAATACTCGATGTAAACAAAACGGGTTCTTGGCTGACAAGACCAATTTTCATTCTAATCCATTTTAGTTGAAATTCTTTCAGATTAATTTTATCGATAAGAACTACCCCCTCTTGAGGATCGTAGAATCTCTCTATTAGGCTGATCACTGTCGACTTTCCACTTCCACTTTGTCCAACCAACGCTGTAGTTGTACCACTCAGATACACAAAGTGAGAATCCACTAAATATCGGCTCATCTGGTCTTGTTGGATAACTAAAATATACATTCTTTAATTCTATATCGCCATGAATATCGCTTAATACTTTCCCCTTTGTGCCATACGCATCTATTTCAGGTGTTCTATTTATAGTTTCAAACATCTTGGAAGCTGCAGCTCTACCTGAAGCAAATGCACTTAAACAAGGAGACGCATTTCGAATAGTCCTGCACAAAAAATGCAATGTGCTTAACAACTTTCTTTTTCTACAAAAACATGAATCGTTTTACATTATATGGTTTATAAAATATGTTGCAGCGTACTTATTGTAAAACGGTAATAACAAGGATTAAAAGAATACTACTCACGTAGACCCAGTCAGCACAGCTATAATTACGTTAACCACAGTTCCTCCAGTGTATCCCCTTTCAAGAATCATCTTTGCACCATACCAAACGGCCAACGCATAACTACAGTACATAATATAAAGCATTGATCCAAGACCAAGGCCAGAAGCCAAGCCTTCATTAACGCTAGAAGTGTAAGCATCTTTAAGAGAATTATCATAATCTGCCACAGCTTTTTTCTCCCCGGAAAAAGAAGCAACCTAACGCCCCAACGACATAGGTAAAGATTTTCAGTTAGATAATGAACCACTAAAACTACGTGTATAGGCCATCATATCTGAATATGTATACGATTTATTTTATGCGATGGTAACCTTAAAATAGTTATATAGGGAAAAACCAAATATACCTTATGGTTACTTTTGTAGTATCAAAAAACTAGATAAGTACTTAGGTGGCTTCCTTATATTATCGTTTTTTAATTATTCTTACCGTCCTGATTGATCCAATTGTTTGCTCGACTATAGTGGCTGCTTTAGCACAAGCCTTTTGGCTACGTGACACCATCTTGGATGTCACTTTTGACATAACTCCACCGGAGATCACCAACGGAGGGACCGAGATTAACATGAAAAGCGTAAGAAGCCATCCCTTGACGAATGCTATCAAGAAACCTCCAACAAATGTTGCGAGTAGCTGTATGAATTTTGCAACCTAAACAAACAGAAATAACATTTGATTACTTGTTCTGCAATTTAAGCTTTGTGCAACATTTGTAATCAGAATTTACAAACCTTCTCCCCCATGGCGTCTTGTATAAGGACGGTATCTCGAGACATCCTGCCAATAACTTCCCCCGTATACATTTCCTTGTCGAAGAAAGAGACATCTTGTCTCAGTATGGTTTTTAGATACAAATTCCGTATTCTTGCAGCCTGTCTTTCTCCCGTTACCATCCACATTGCCACCTCTACAAAACGCAAAAACTAAATTGCCTTAATTACAGCATAACCAAATAGCTAAGAATCAATCACACACCGCTTCAAAGGATTAAGTACGTAACATTTTTACTTACGTAGGAATGATGCAACACCAGCTCCAATAGCAAGGTAAACAAATTTCAGTGATACCTTGGAAACAGCATGGAGCACATCCTTGTTATTCTGGTTCTCACCAAAAGAATCAATAAGTTTGCCGAAAAGAATAGCCATGATGGGCATGCATATTCCATTACCGATGGCACCAATTGTACCCATGATCATCAACATGTAATCAGTGGAATCTGCAAAAGCAAAGAGCTTATAAAATGGAACACTGTCTTTATCGTTTCCTTTCATCACACCAGTTTACACAATGATTATCGGATTCGTGGGCTTGGAGCTAAAATGTTAGCAACTTTGATATAGCGAAAATCAGGTGACCAAATTCTAATTCTGTTAAAAGAGAAACAAAGCCATGGTAGTTATATGCAATTAACTGTGAAGAAGAACAGCTATGAATACAGTATGATTGTTCTTGATTGATTTAATGAAAACAATGTCATGATATAGGCTAACTAATCAAAAAAATTAATATAGTAAATCATGAGTCCACCATATATGATTTAATAAGCCAATGATTTGATAATTTAATAAGTCAATGATTTTTAAGTCTTTATTTGTAATTTAAAAAACACAAGCATGCTCAATTATGATACTTACAAGTAGTCATTAGATTAAATGGTATTAAAGTCAAGATGTTCTCTTAATCTATACTGAAATCCTATGGTTTTTGAATATAAAAACAATAAAAACATAAAAACATCAATTTCTTTTAGACTGATAAACAAGTTGAACATAAGTTAAAAGTGACAAAACAATCAACTAGTTGTCTAGTTTTTTTTTGTGCAAAGGTGAATGAATTATATTAAACTCCAAAGCATTACAATCATAAAAATAGGAAACATGATTTGGACATCACCCAAATCTAAAACAGACATAACCATACACTCAGCATACTCAAACAAAATTCATCTGAACTATCCGATATCAGACACATCAACAACTATGTCTGATATACACAATGCAGACAGCAAAACAGAGCAACAAACAGAGCATTCCCAGCTTCATCTATACCAGCAAAACAGCCATGCTTATTATACCAATTCACCTTTATAGCACCTACCATCTAGCTACATTTCCTCTTCTCCACTCAACCTACAACCACAGTAGACATGGTAGAAATGGATAGAGGCATCACTAGTTGTCTAGTTACATGTGCATTACCAAAAGATGCTTTACTATACAGTGATTAAGCTAAAAAATAGCAACGATTTTTTTCAAATATACCGATTTGGTATATGAACATTTTTTTTGTTCACTTAATGTTACGTACTTTCATGTTTTGTTCCAATTTGGTACGTGATGATGACGTGTCATACCTGAAAGTCTGACACGTGTCACCATTTATAACGTGACACGTCATCATCACATACCAAATTGGAACAAAACATGAAAGTACCTAACATTAATTGGAACAAAAAAAAATTCACGTACCAACTCGATACATTTGAAAATGTTCGTTGCTATTTTTCAGCTTAATCCCTACTATATAAGGAGATACATGTGCTTGCTATGGTAAACCTGACAAAATATGCATAACTAGATCTTGTTTTCCAAGTTTTTACAGCTTAGCTCAGCTTATCGTACTCTCAAATAGTTAGATAAGCAGTTTAAAGAAGCAAAGCTTGAAAAACTAAAACGCAACCCAAAAACTCCATAGATGTATAGATCATATTATATGTCTTATATAGTGACTAGTGAGGTGATATTACCTATGAGCTCACAGTTAGCTAGAACAGAAGCACATACCATATCGTCGCATTCCCAACTTTATATAAAAGACTCACTGCGATAAAAACATGTCTTATAAGTTGCAACATAGTAGATGGATGTTATAACTCCATACTACCATATAGTTTCAGAAGTATCAAGACTGAGTTCATCGATATTGGAAGGATTATATTAAGTCTGTTGTATCATGATATCACAAAGCAGTAATTACATGTCATTACAATACTTTATAAGGTTGCAACTAAAGATGCATAGAATCCACCTTCAATATTGATTAGATCATCATGCTTTCCTTTCTCGATGATGACTCCATTTTTCACAACCGCAATCAAATCAGCTCCTTTAATAGTTGTCAACCGATGAGCAACCACAACTGTTGTCCTGTTAACCATCACCTTATCTAACGCATCTTGAACCACTTTCTCCGACTCAGCATCCAATGCACTTGTAGCCTCGTCTAGCAATAGTATCTTGGGACTCTTCACAATCGCTCTAGCAATCGCCACTCTTTGCTTCTGCCCTCCTGACAATTGCACACCTCGTTCCCCTACCTCTGTATCATAACCTTCGTGTAGCCCACTAATGAATTTGTAGGCATTGGCTAGCTCAGAAGCAGCTACTATTTCAGCCTCGGTTGCTTCACCGTCCTTTCCATAACCAATCTTTGCTCGGATGGTTTCACTGAACAACGCGGGTTCTTGACTCACCAGACCCATCTGCTGCCTAAGGCACTTGAGTTGAAATTTTTGTAACTCGACTCCATCGAGTGTAATACACCCTGAATCAGGTTTTCCCGCTCCCACTCTCGCCAACCAACGCGAACGTTTTCCCACTATTGATTGTTAAACATAGATCATGAAATATCTCGACATTTGGTCTAGTGGGATATTTAAAACTAATGCAATAAAGCCCGATTTCCCCTCTGACCGTGTCTAATGTCATTCCTGATTCATCACTCGGGTCAATCTCTGACTTCCGGTCTAGAATGTTAAATACCAATACAGCAGAGCTAGTTCATGACTTTGCCTGTATCGGTTGCAAATGAGCTTGATTGAGAAACTGCATATGCTGTCATTGTTAGAGCAAAAAATACCCGAAAATGTCAGAATATGTAGTCATTCCCGCCTCAACAAACCGAGCACCAGCATAAAAACTGGCTGCATACATAATAAAAAGTAACGAATTCAATACACCAAACCCGACCCCACTAATCAAACCTTGTTGTATCCTTTTTTTCTTAGGAGTGTTACATTTATTTCTGTACTCCTTGACTAATTTCTCTTCTGCACAAAAAGATGCCACTGTCCTTATTCTCCGAACTGCATCACTACCCACCTGACTGGCTTCCTCGTACACAGCCTTAGAATCATTACTAAACCCTTTAATGAATTTTACCTGAACATATCCGTTAACACCTACTAACGGAGAAAGAACAAGAATTACAACGGCTAATTGCCAGCACGTGCAAAGAGCTATGGTCAAAACTCAAAACAACAACAGAAGATAGATCCTGTACAAGCTGAGCAAACGCATCTCCAACTAAACCACGAACACTGGCTGCGTCTGCTGACAATCGTGCACTGATAGCACCACTTGTGTTCTCATTCTTATCAAACCAAACAACCTCCATATTTATCACTATTAGATCAGAACATTATGCTTTGAAAAAGTGATAAATATGGAGGTTGATTGGTTTGATAAGCAGGAAAAATCGAGTGGTGCAATTGGTGCAAGGTTGTCAGCTGACGCAGCCAATGTTCGTGGTTTAGTTGGTGACGCGCTAGCTCAAATTGTCCAAGATTCAGCATCTGCAATTGCGGGTTTGGTGATAGCATTTACAGCATGTTGGCAATTAGCACTTATTATTCTTGCACTCATTTTTTTAATGAATGCTAATGGATATGTTCAAATGAAATTATGAAAGGGTTTGGTGCTGATGCTAAGTTAATGTATGAAGAAGCAAGTCAAGTAGCAAATGATGCAGTTGGGAGTATAAGAACCGTTGCCTCGTTTTGTGCTGAAGAAAATGTTATGAAACTTTATCGAGATAAATGTGAAGGTCCGAAAAATGGGGATTAAACAAGGTTTAATCAGTGGGATCGGGTTTGGGGTATTGTTTGCTCTACTTTTTTGTATGTATGGAGCCAGTTTTTACGCTGGTGCTCGGTTTGTTGAGGCAGGAAAAACTAATTTCACTAATGTTTTTTGGGTGTTTTTTGCTTTGACAATGGCGGCATTAGCCGTGTCTCAATCAAGCTCGTTTGCACCCGATACAAGCAAAGCAAAAGGTTATGCGGTCTCGGTTTTTGCTCCTCTTGACTGAAAGTCAGAGATCGACCCAAGTGATGAATCAGGTACGACACTTAATACTGTGAAAGGAGAAATCGAGCTACGTCACATTAGCTTTAAATATCCCACAAGACCCGATGTAGAGATATTTCGTGATCTATGCTTAACAATCCACAGTGGCAAAACGGTCGCTTTGGTTGGTGAGAGTGGAAGCGGGAAATCGACGGTTATTTCACTTCTACAAAGGTTTTACAATCCGGATTCGGGGTCTATTACACTAGATGGGGTCGAGTTGAAAAAAATTCCACTAAAATGGCTTGGCTGCAGATGGGTTTAGCGTCCCGGAGGTTGAACAGATTCTTGAAAAGAGATACAGGTTGTGACTTTTCCGAGCCTGAGTCACATGTAATTAAATAGATTTTCTTCTTTTTGAAAATGAATAAACTTGTAACATATCAAGCCCGATGTATCTTTCGTCCATTAAAAATCACAGTGATGTAGAATTCTCTTATCTTGACATTCTCATTGCATTATGTCATGTCAAAACATTGTAGTTGTAAAGAGACGAAAGAAGTTATTTTTTTAAATGTTTGAATTAAAATTTTGAAATACAGTTGTTTAGATACCAATTAAGGGTGTTTGTAAGTGCGTTTAAAGCATGATTTGTTTGTATGAGGATATCATAACGTGTAGTTATAATATTTTGACATACGCTCGTTTTTGGATACAGATTAAGGGTGTTTGTAAGTGTGTTTTATCATAATTTAAACGATACAAGAATCATTTAACCAACCTAATCACAAACAAACATTAAAAATATATATAAACGATGATTCAAGTGCATTCTAAATATAACATTGCTAAAAGTCACGTATATGAAACATATGTAGCATATACTTCATCTACAATCTCATAATATTCCATAAATGACATTACTTAACAAGATTAAAACAGTGATAAACAACTAAAATAGATTGAATATGATTTTTACACACCTTAACTACAAGATAGGCCCCTCCCTCCTTAGGCACACCTTAAAATGTGGTCATCATCATCTTTTTTAATCGATTATCGTGAGTTCATGACAATATATATGTAAATCCGACTGATCGAGTAGAAGTAGCGATTCCTTGTAAGAGCCCATGAAAAATGTGCCATTTTCTCCCTCAATCCCAAGATTATTGATTTGTTGTGAGCACGGGTCGTAAACATCAAGTGTGTTAGACATTTCGTCCTCCTTTAGAGTTTCAAATATAGGTTCACCACTGTCCCTAAACCTCAATATTTTATCTACCTGTGCACCAATTGAGAATAGCTTTTTAAAAGACGAATCATGTTGCATCACCCATACACCACAAGATTCTACTCCCTCGACATTAATAGATCCATACACAACAAGAGACTCCCTTAGCTTAGAAATAGACATCGGCACATGTCCCTGTGACTTGTATGTTAAGCTATCTGGTAGGTGTATGTCTACCAGCTTAAATTCCTTGGTGATCAAATCAAATGACGCAACCATATACTTATCGTGATATACACCATCAACAAAAGTAGTACCACGAGCAGCCCAATAAATAAACCTATCTATGAAAACCTGAGTTGACGTATCAAATCTAATTTTTTTACGAGGCAAATTACCACTTGGAATCACATTCCAAACACCCGAGCTCAATGTAAAAACTTCCACATAAGTATTGTTATGCGTTTGTGTAATCTTCACAACGGTAGGATCACAAGTGACGGGACAAACCCCGAAACCAAAGACAGAGTTATCAACAGGGACAATAGCAATACCAAGTGATTTTCGGATAGAAGGGTTCCAAATAACAACCATCTCTTTATTTTCGGATAGAAGGGTTTCGAAAGCTAAGTCATCATAACAATACAAACAGAGTAATCCATGACACGCACCAACAACCTTTATATCAATATACGGTTTAAGCAAAGGAGACAAAACAAATGGAGCTAGCTCTTGTTGTACCTTAAAAGTTTCATTGCTATCATCCTCTACTAAACGAAAGTACCTTAACTCATCGAATATTGAATCGACTCTGTACCTTAAAATATGACTATGTGGTTGCGTGTGGCGGGCGCCATAACCTTTGATAAACTCAGAGCTGTCAATAAAAGCCTTCCATTGTTTTGAAACTGACCTGAACTGAATCAAAGGCTTCACAGGAAGTCTTTTGATGATTTCCATTTGGATTTCAAAAGGAATGTTATCTGACATTTTAAAAGCTCTAGGGTTTATGTAAGCTTTTGAAATAGGTTGAATTAGTGAAAACTGAAAAGTGGGTTTTGGAGAGGAGGTGATTTTGGATCTGGGTTTGTAAGGCCGTCGTGGTTGAAGGGAGATCAAAGATTTCTAGGGTTTAAGTGACTGTTTGAGAGAGTTGTAATGAAAAAGACTTTAATTGGTTTTGGACAGGGTGACTAGTTCAAGTGTTTAACAAATGGGAGATGATTACTCACATAATTTTTTTTATACATACATCACAATTGTGTATTACTGTTTTGTACAATATTTATTACAGTGTTGTACAGTGTGGTGTATGAATAAGAAAATATGGTGCGAGTATCAAACCCCTTAACAAATGAGTGTTAATTGGCACACTGATCCGCACACTTCAATATACAATACTTAAAAATCGCATGTGATAATTGTATAACTGTTCAAAATACAATTTGAAGTGTGCAAATAAAAAATGAGAGTGTGCAAATCATTAGCCTTAACAAATGGAACTAGATCGAGTGGCCACTACGGGTATGGAACGATACCATCAATCAATCACTTTCATACCCATTTGTTTCAAATGTTTGGCTGAAAATTTGATAGCAAGAAATGATAGCATCAATCATTGATCCATACCACTAAAAAACTTTTCGTAACCATTTCGGTAGGACTCATTTATTTTTATTTTCTACTACTAATTCTTACAATTAAATTGTTTAATGTGACACTTTCTAATTTAATCACTAATTAGTTTGATGTGATACCCATATTCTAAGGGCCTGTTTGGTTTGTTGGCGGATTTAAGATTTGGATTTGGATTATGATTTGGATTCAGATGTGATGTAGAAGAGATAAAATATATAAGTGGTGTTGTTTTATTTAAGATAAGAAGATACAATCATAGAGTGACATGTGTCACTTTCTCAACTAAAAAACCCTTTTAATTTTCAAATTGAAACATCTTTTTATTTATTCATTCTTTATTTTCTAAAAAGTTTGTGTTCTTAATTGAAAATGTATTTTGATATATTTTTAAAAGTTTTTAGTTTTTACATTTTTAGTGAGTTTATTTTAGTTTGATTCAATTTTTTTTAAACATGCTTTAACCTTAATTTGAATCAATACAAATTTGATTCGTCAAAATTACATACTTTTTTGAGGGAGCGTTTGACGGGTAAGAGAGTGTGAGGGTCTTTGTATACGCGGGAATAATAATGTCAATATGGTATTGCGGGAAAGCTACGGGAAACCTAAACAGACACATACAACGAACAGATATACATTCTAAATGTAGTGAAACGAATTCACTAAAAGGGTAAGGAATTGCGGCGAGAATTGGGTTAACAATTCATTCACTATATTTAAAATATAATTATATTGATCGTCACCGCTCTGCGCGGATATCTAACTAATAGTAATAAAAAGACCGATGAGACCAATTTTTTCTCCATTTTCATTTTTTTTAACACTAAAGTTAAAATTTCATTAGTTAAAAAATACTATATTAATAATTCAAATAAAATTAAAAACATTACTATAAAAAAAATTAAAAAAGAAAAAGAAAAGAAAAGAAAATCAATATATTATATTTCTATTTTATTTTTGCTTCATCTCCAACAACTTATGTCGTTGTATTTCGAGAAAAGTCTCATCGATACGTCAATGATAGAACATGATCTTTGTCCCTTTTCGTTTCTCGTTAAAATTGAAACATTTCACATTGCAACTCAAGTTCTTCTCTCTGGTGTACAAGCCTATCTCTTTCCAATTCCACTTGCTCCCAACGCCCCTCTCCTTCTCTTTGATGAGCTTGTTCTTCCATTTCCAATTGCCGATTCTGCACCTTTAAATAATAATCATGTGATTCATTCTTTTTGCTCCAAAGACCCAATTTGATGTTTTCCGTTTATCAATTATCATATCAACAGGTGCAACAGTTGAAGATTCCTAAGAAACGGAGGAGGATGACGTTTTCTTCTTAGCTATGTCCCGACCTATTGGTCGAACTTCCCAAGCCTCTTACTTCTCAGAATCATCCGCTTCTTCGTTGAGGTTCAAACCACCGTGTGCTGAGTGCGATGTGACATGTGAGGTGTTTTCGATGTCATTGATTTTTTGATATCCTTTTCTTTTGTTTTCCAAAATTTGGCATCTCAATCCCTTTCCAGTTACTATGTTCCTTCAAAAGTTTACACGGCTTAGTTATTGTGACTGGCTGACTGTACGTTGGACGATATTACGCACACGCTTGATCGAACACATGTTGGTCATCCACGCCATTCTGGTTCCTCCGCTTTAAACTATCATAAATGGCACAAAATTGACCAATTTTAGGATGAAGCCTATTTTCCATTTTGCGTTGATGGCATGGTATCCTCTTGTCGATTCCCCATTTCATTCTCAAAGTAAGACATCATAGCCTTCCAAAACCCCCTAGTCTTTTGAGTGTTCCCTTTTATGCTATTTTTTAATGTGTTTATCAAAACTTTACAAACGGTAACTCTTCCACTAGGGTGCCATGGTTTTGCCACGCTAGCTTCTTCAGTCACCTTGGATCTAGTTTATAGTAGCATAATCATCTTGCCACATCAATTTTTAACTTATTACAAATGTCTCCAATGGAAAACTTTTCAAAACCTTTTCCTTCAAAAATTATAATATTCAATTAGGAGTTTCATAGCATGTACAATTGTTGATAGGTTGAGCATGAGTAAGTCTTTTATACAATAAATCTTCTTCATCTTTTATGCAATAAATCTTTTTCAAACTATTAGTCTAGTAGCAACAAGCTTGTTTAAATTTTAATCTATCTATAAGCTTTTTGACTTTTTCCAACCCAGTCATTGAAAATGTTCTTAACTAGAGATAGGATATTGTCACCCCCTTAAAACATAAGTAAGAGCATCTTCAATGCATGATGAAATACGGAATTCAAAACATTGCCACATCACTGTCACGTCAGCATTTCATTATTTTATACAAACTTTCATAATACATTGAACTTTACTCACTGTGGTACAATTCCACATCATCATAAATTTAGTAAATTTTTGATATTACATTAATACTAAAATAAGGGGGAAAAAAAAGACATAACTTAGTTGCATAACTAGAAACTCCATTATCTAAATTATCATACGATAATAAACTAAACTACAAAATTATACTAGTACTTCTCTTTAATCTCCGCAACACAATTTCTTCAAATCGCTTGTGCAAAATCTTCCACTTTGTTAGGATCTGTAAACAAGATTGCAATGTCTTTATTTTTTGCTTTGATGACTTGACTTTTAGCTTTTCAACTTCAACTTTAATCTTTTTTTCTTTCAACATTTGGTGTCGGTCGATTGCTTTTTGTTCTCTTCAACATGTTTTTCAAGTATCTCGTCAAGTTGGCTTTTTGAAGATGAAGAGATTTTCCTTTTCGGTCTTTTTTGGGTGTTTTTGTACCTGTGTGACGTACTATATCTTCAATATCCTCTAGGTTTATAGGAGTTTGCAAATCACATGAAACTCTAAACGTCTCAGATGTTGTGTTCCTAAGTATCCATTTCGGTTCATGTTTAACCAAATTCCAAACATGTTCATGTCTGAAACTAGAACCATAAATGACTATATAGTAAGTTGTTGGCTTTTTAACACTAAATATTGATTGTTGAATGCAACAAGTGGATTCATGTAATGACAATGGCTCTTTACTTTAGCAAGAGATTTTGTAATGCCTGAAGGCAATCAAAATTAGTGAGTGTCTTTGTTACAAATTGTATCCTGTCTGCTAGCATTGCTAAATGCTCCGCCACGAAGCAAGCTCTCGTGAACACGACATATGCAGAAGTGGGGAAGCTGGAAATGGCTAAAGAAGTCGGCCGTGATTAATTAAGTATAACTTTTGTAAAATTATTTTTATCGTTTAATTTATTTGAAAAGATATCAAGTTTTTCTCATCATGTCTTATAATTTATTTGTGTTGTTTAGTTATGAGATATTTAAATTGATAAATGCCTAATGCTATCCACTTTATTCAACTTACTTAACATGCAATCATAAATATGTTTTTACCAAAACTCTAACATCATATGCATTTATTTATACAAGTCACTAGAAAAGAAATACACAATCAAAGTCAGGCATGCCATATTTTCATAATATTTAAATTATACGTGGTCGACTACAATAGTATATAAACTGTTTGTTCAGAAAACCACACTATTCAGATATTCACATGAGCCGACACTTTTACGGTGCATTGAATGTATGCCACGTCTTTTAAACTTCTCAATAAACGTTGCATTGAGGATGGCCTAATATCTGTTGGGATTTAATACTCATAACAATTATATAAATCAAATAACATCATCAAAGCATGCAGCGGAAGTAAATAGGAATAATATATGTAAATATTAACCGAACAAGAAAGTGCGTACCTTTTAGCAATTCAAGAATCAAACGATGATTGAACAAGAACAAAACCCAAAACCCTAATTATAGGGTTTATGTAATTCGACCCAAACAAAGAATCGACCACCAAGATTACAAGCTCAAGTGTGCTTGTCATTCGTTCTTGTACACACGCATTTAATAGCGATTTGATGTGGAAAAGCTAGTTCCTTGAATCACAAATAAAACCAAACACTTGTGTCTTTGAGTTAAGCAAAATCGAAAACCCTTGGGGTTTGGGTGTTTCGACCGGCCACACAAAGAGGGAGAGAGGAGGAGAGAAATTAGGTATATTGGTGATCCAAGATTGTGTGTGATTGGGTTTGGAACCCAACCGATCGGCCAAACATAATCCCAAAGGGATTCTAGAACTTTCCCGACTTTGTAATTTCATCTCTAGTCCTTTTAGTTAATATTTAACGACCGTTAACCAAACTTCGTTAATTATTTAACTATCGTTATGTTTTATTTCGTGACTAATAATTAATAATAATAACATTTTATTTATATTAATTATTTACATCAATTCTCATACGTAATGTGTGCAATCCCGAAGTCTCGAGTTCGAATCCGGACATACATATATTTAAATATCCATAAAACCTTTCAGCTCCCACTTGGATATTACTAAATATAGTAATGACATCAGTTAGTCTAACTTTCACACGCCAATGCCCCCAGATCAAATCGAGTATGGTCTCCTGGAAAACCATTTAATGATTCATCATTTTTACTTATCCTTTTGTTACTAATACTACATTAACTATGAATATGGATCAAGTCATTTCATAAGTTAACATTTTGTTTCTCGTTGTATTCGATTGAACAAGATTACCAAATCATCTGAACGTATTCCGGATAGATCTTGGGTATGGCCATACAAACATCTTGTCAACCCTACGAGGGGCCCAAATATAGTATTATGCTTTGAAACAAATTCAAATGAACAAATTCTCTTGACTACAAACATAACTCATGAACTTTGCAACACTTCCGAAAATAGCCCTTATAACTACCCGTTACGGATAGCGTTAGACTATCTTACACAAATGCACTACATTCATATCGGTTATCGGTATCTCAAGTCGAGGATAAACACTTCATGATATACTTAATGACAGAGATCCATAAAGTATCATCATGTAAAGTTGGGATAAGTCCTATATTCAATTCATTGAATATCATGTGAATCTGGTATGTCCCACGCATCAATATACTTTAAAAGTATATTCTACCAAAACTCAGATTTGTCTTAATTCAATGACATTTCCACATCATTGATCGACAACGGACTATTTAGAATAACATAAGTTATTCACGGATTAAACATGCAAATATAGGATATAATATTAAGAAAATGAAAATAAACATAACCAATATTTTATTTCATTTAAATAATATTTGTTCAAAACATCTCTTATCCAAATACTAAATAGATCAATGCATGATAATACTTGTTAATGAATTATGCCTCAAGTAATGACACTCATACTTGTTGACAAGGCATAATTTCAACTAACTTTGATCTATTGGAATTTTGAGAATACTTATTTCAAGAATTTAACTAGTGAAGTTCTTGTATGTGTGCATTCAAAATATTTTGATATTGCCACATAATATTTCATAAAGTGTGTGACATCCTCAACCACCAATTTATGACAATCAAACTTTCAAACAATTTTAAAGTTTAAAGCATTCTAATTCTTTTTTTTTTATAATGCAACTATACTCTTGGTTGAGCACAACTAGTTCACATGACCATTTACAAGGATGAAATCCTCCCATGACTAGTATTGAGTGTCATCTCAATTATACCAGCATCATTGTATACAAACAACAATATGCTCTTTAAAAATTTCGTAAACTTCAATATCTACAGTGTAATGTTTGATGCCTTCAAACTTTCAAGTTTGTCAGCTATGACAATTTCACAACAATTGTTGTATTGCTCATCCATAGAATTTTGAGAGCAAATCCAGGTTGAGGAATGTAATTCTAAATTCAAACATATTCCATTAGAATATTCATTACACCAGTTATCTAATAACTTCATTAGATATCAATGTTGTCAAATCATCTTGCATTCAAGCATGATACAACAGTAACATGATGTACATGAAAAATCCTTGTGTCAAACTAAGATTTCATTCATGTTCTACATATCCATTTTCTAAATGATATATCATGTTCTATTAGACTCATTATTTAATACCGCCATGTTTACTAACAATAAACATATACTTCAAGGTTGTATGTCTTATTTTCTAAATCTTTCAAGTGAAGTTCCATTCCAAACCAGAACTTAACATTTTATCTTAGATGGAATGTTACTACCCACATCATATAAGATTTTAAAGAAAATAACCATTATACTCCCACTAGCTTTCAGGAATACTTATAAATTATCTTATTTTAATTTTTTAAACCAAAAATTGGATTTAATAGTTAAACAAAAGAATCCTCTCCTAGATGCATGCATATATCCATTAATGGATTCTTGCCTTTTGTACATTTCCAAAGATTATGTGAATTCATAAAACTCCTTTGTATTACTTATCGTCCTCGCAAAAGTAATCACACAACAAAGAGTTTTGATATTCATTGTCAGATTTCATATAAATGAAATTAAGTATGACAATCATAATCATTATATATTTAATGTGCCAAGGAAAGAATATTCAATCACAGTTAATCGCTTAAGTGTGATTAATAATCTTGTCACAAGCCATGCATTAAACACATGTACAATTTTGTCCATATGATTTCTACACAAAGAATTTAAACCGCTAGGGTTTTCCTTCCTTTGAAGAAACTGATCTTTATTAAGATAAACCAAGTTTACAAAGTTGATTATCTCTTTGGACAACATCTTAACATTCATAGTATGAATAATTTACCACAATTCAATATTAGGTAATGTATCATTATGATTAACAGGTTTACAATGATCCTGTAATTCATATTTCTCGTCATATCAAATATCTGAGATATCCTTGCGGATCTATGAATGAGAATTCCATCATTTTGAGGTATATCATATTTGACCTCATCATGATATTCACTAGTGTATTTTAGAAGATTATGTGTTTTGTAATTGTAATTTAATCTCTTCAAGATCTAAACAAAACTCCCACTTGCTTTTGTAATTTAAAGACTATCTACAAATACTTCAGCAAGTAGAACAACACCAAATTGTTTTCTTTTGGGATATTACAAAACACATTGACAGTTCGTAAATCTTGTTCGTTAATAACCTACTCCATAAGTAGTTTTAACAATTCAAAACTTCAATATAAGACTCAATGTGATTCATTACATTCCATACTAAAATGGTGTCTTATTAATCTTCTAGGTTTGAGTTTATTAAGTATATCCAATCAATACTCAATTTTCTAACCTTGATAAATTTTGGAAGAAAAGAAGATATAGTTATCTTGAATCAAACAATGTAACAAATTTTTGATTCTTCTAACTGAACATTCCATATACATACAGTATTTCATTAGAATTAATATTGTAAGACAATCTAACAATATGTAAGATAAACATATTCCTTTTGGCTTACCTATTTACCAATTAAATCATCTTAATGGTAAAATAAAATTCCAAGCCAATTGCATGCTTTATAACTCAAGTACTTTTGATTAAGTCACTTCATGTCCATGTCTCAACTAGAAAACATAAACAGTTATAATCTCATTATACGTTATAAGTCATTTACCAATGACTTTATGTCTTAATAAGAAGACATAACAAGTTAACGTATTACTTTATATTATATGTCTTGTAATAATGAAAAGACTGACTTTACAAAGAAACACATAAACATTTATAATTTAAAGTAATTATGAACACCATATCATGGTTTCAATTAATTTATTTTCAAGTTACTATACTACTCTATCTATTTATGTCATTCTAAAAATACATAAATATTTAAGATAGTATTACTTTATTTAATTATGTCATTCCATGAAGTGTCCAACTTAAGAAACTGTAAAAGCATCCACGCCCGATCCCACGACAAGTGGAGATTTACCTTGAGATTACAATCTAGCCAAGATCACACTTAACCTAAAATGTAACTTCAAGTGTTTCTATAATTTGAATGTCATAAGACATAAAAGTAGTCTATGTTATAATCTTGACACATGTTCTTTAAGCAAGACAATTTTATTAGAACGTTAATCTCTTACCTTACGATCAAGAGAATCCATTAATCATATTGGTATGTGTTGTTCCTATGCACACAATAAATACTTCTCCCACTTGTGCATAGAACAACATCATATAATAGATAAACACCATGACATTCATTTGTTTATGTGAGCAATATGATAGTGTCGTAGAGATATAAGCATTACAAGTAGATGTAGGAGCACCTAATTATCAAGGAAACGTTCATGACTATCCTTGAGAATATGAATGTCTACATTTTTGAACGTAATATATTATTTCAAGAAAATCTAGAAATAATCTGAGTTATTACCAAGATAATAACTTGTAACTCCCACTGAATTAGACAACGTAACAATAATGTCTTATTCAGTAATACACCATACTCCCCTTGGATTTGACAACATTGTAAGTGTTTCATTAACCAATGAAAATAGCGTGCTATTACGTTGCTACCCCTTTGTAAGACCATTCGTAACAATTACTTAGGTAATAAAAGAGTGTATTCTACTTTGTAGATGATGAATCATCCATCATGCTATTAACTTGAAAAATTGAGCATGCAATTTCTTCCTTAATAGGTCTACTATCCCCACGATGGTGTGTAGCACCTTTAATTGGTCAAATAAAAACAACTAGATAAAATATACTAGTTTGTCTTTTACCAATTTTATGTAATTAGTCTAGATTCTAATGTAATAACTCATATAATGTCAAACATGTTTTCTAGTTGACCAAAATGTCATATAAGAATTCAATCACCAACAGAGGGTAATGAAATCTCTTAAGGAAAACATGGTGTGCAATTTTCTTAACTATTAAAGTTGCTATGAGTTATATTAGAATTTAGACAATTCTAATATTCCTAACATACCTTTCTCAATCATGAAAAGGAATAGGATTGAGTCTCACTCTTCTTCCATGGAAAGAGTTTATGTTTGTCTTTTAGTGAATTTTTCTTGATCAAACATTTGTTTGAAAACATAACTAAATCAATTTACCAAAGCACAAACCACGTTTACGGTTTAATGTTGCATTAATACAATCAAAAGAATTAACAAAATTCAATTTTAGTATTTTCGATAATTAAATCTTTCAAGAAAATAAAATACCCTTGGTCAATATTCATATTAACCATAGAATTTTCCTTGAATCTAGGACCCTCATTATCATAGTTTCACCACATCAGTTGATCTGCTAGTGATGAAAGTATAGAATAGGTAATTGTCGAAGAACAATAATTGACAAACAAGTTTGCAATTCCTAGAAAATATGGGTTTTACAATTTTGCCAAACAATTATGCAAAATGTAAGCATGTTTTATCCCATCTTATGCCTTAAGTTATAGGTCTCACTAACTAACTTAATTAAGTTGTCTAATTTAGAAACTGCAAATAATTAAGCTGAGGTCTCACACAACAAAATAATTCACCTTGTTATTGTAATCTAGATCAAGGTCTCACATAACTAAATTACAACTTCAAGTGTTTCATATCATTAGATGGCATAAACTTAAATTTAAAGGGTACAATTTTTTACGTGTAATCAAAACTTATGTATAAAGAAGCATGCATACAACTTTATAACATAATATTTTCGAAAACCTTACATAAGATTTTAATTGCTAAGATTAAATACTACAAAGTTTTAATCGATGCGTTGAGAAACTTACAACTTTGCACTAAGATGCTTCGTACATAGAATGGTTATACTAGGTAGCTCCGATCGAACTCACAGGGGAGAGGACCGGTAAGCATAAAGCATAACCTTAGACATCCATTCAGTGCGACTGCGCACTTCTTAATTAACCCCTTTATAGTTTGTTCTAGTGGGTGAGCCGTTCTAACCATTTAGTAAAGTCGCATCAATCGATTAAAAGTTCAAGAATAATTCTTAGATAACAAATCAGTTTCGCCATTATTTAGTCCATTTAATTTTCTATTCATAAAAACCCCTTTTGCTTACTAACATGTCAAAACAATATATAAACAAAAAGCATTTTAATAAAAATTAAACACACTCAAATAATATAAACATATAACTAAACAATTTAACATATGTAAAAACAATTAGCCACATGCATAATTATTTCGATAAATTCTATTAAACAATTCTAGGCGTAAATAAATGCATACATTAACTAGGGCTTTCAACTACAAGGTAGATGAGCCACATACATCGACAAGTCGATTGCGTAAGCCAAAGTTAATAATATACCAATTAGCACGTAACGAATTTTTATTAGTTATAATTGAGGTCTTCCCCAATTCAATAATTATCAAATAAATAAAACATGTGTGTATCAACTAAACAATTTATAGCATAACAATACTCCATGGCAAAACATGCATGTTCCACCATGGATTCGCATAACAATTATCACCCAAGATACGCATATTACATGGCACATAACAATTATTCATTAATTAACCACATAAAATTAACATGCAATCCTAGGGTTTCTACAAGTTTTACAAAATTAAAACCTAATTAAATAAATAGAGGGTAATCGACCCTATATATAAAAATTAGGGTTTCGAATTCAAAACCCTAGAAACCATAAAAAGCATGCATATAATCATAAAGATCCAATTTTTATGTGTTTCGGTAATTAATTACATCATATTAACGGCTCGTGATGCCACTGTTGGGATTTAATACTCATAACAATTATATAAATCAAATAACATCATCAAAGCATGCAGCGGAAGTAAATAGGAATAATATATGTAAATATTAACCGAACAAGAAAGTGCGTACCTTTTAGCAATTCAAGAATCAAACGATGATTGAACAAGAACAAAACCCAAAACCCTAATTATAGGGTTTATGTAATTCGACCCAAACAAAGAATCGACCACCAAGATTACAAGCTCAAGTGTGCTTGTCCTTCGTTCTTGTTCACACATACTAATAGCGATTTGATGTGGAAAAGCTAGTTCCTTGAATCACAAATAAAACCAAACACTTGTGTCTTTGAGTTAAGCAAAATCGAAAACCCTTGGGGTTTGGGTGTTTCGACCGGCCACACAAAGAGGGAGAGAGGAGGAGAGAAATTAGGTATATTGGTGATCCAAGATTGTGTGTGATTGGGTTTGGAACCCAACCGATCGGCCAAACATAATCCCAAAGGGATTCTAGAACATTCCCGACTTTGTAATTTCATCTCTAGTCCTTTTAGTTAATATTTAACGACCGTTAACCAAACTTCGTTAATTATTTAACTATCGTTATGTTTTATTTCGTGACTAATAATTAATAATAATAACGTTTTATTTATATTAATTATTTACATCAATTCTAATACGTAATGTGTGCAATCCCGAAGTCTCGAGTTCGAATCCGGACATACATATATTTAAATATCCATAAAACCTCAATACCTCCTAGCTTTTCTCATTTTTTATATATATTTTAATTATTTTTAAAAGAAGTTAATAACATTTTTATTATAAAACTACAAAACAAACAATATAAAATTTTACATGTTAAAAGTATTAAAAGACATAAAAACACGAAACAGAAAATGATAAAAATATGTTTTGTATTATTATCAGTAAAATAAAAGGAGGGTCAAGATAGTTAAATTGAAATACGTAGTATGTGTTTACCAAAACTCTTAACAGTTCTTAATTATCGCTGGTGACATAAACCCTAGGAAACAAATTAAAAAATGTCAGACAAAAACATCCCTCTCGAAATCCAAATGGAAATCATCAAAAAGGTTTATGATGTCAAGTCATTGATTCGGTTCAGGTCGGTTTTCAAACCATGGAAGTCTTTTATCGACAGCCCTGACTTTATCAAAGGTTTCGGCGCCCGCCACACGCAGCCACATAGACATATTCTAAGATACAAATCTCGTTTGGAGGAGACGTTTAAGCACATTTGTTTGGTAGACGATGATATCGAAACTTTTAAGGTACAAAAAGAGCTAGTTGCATCTCCTTTGCTTAAACAATATCATGTTTCATTCATTTTTGGTGTGTGTCATGGATTAATGTGTTTGCATGCTTTCCATAAACGTTATAAGAATTGGATGGTTGTTATTTGGAACCCTTCAATCCAAAGATCATTCGGTATTGCCATCCCTAGATATGTCCCCCGGACTCCTATTAAGACTGTTTATGGTTTCGGGGTTTGTCCCGTTACCAGTGACCCTACCGTTGTTAAGGTTGTACGTGCATCTAAGATCATGATGCCTTGGCATGTTGAAGTATTTACATTGAGCTCTGGTGTTTGGAATGTGATTCCAAGTAGTAATTTGCCTCGTCAATCAATTGAACTTAACGTGTCAACTCAGGTTGTTATAGATAGGTTTATCTATTGGGGTGCTCGTGAGAAGACTTCTACTATCATAAATCATATGGTTGTGTCATTTGATTTGATTACCAAGGAGTTTAAAGTGGTAAACCTACCAGATAGCTTAAGAAATGAATTGATCTTACGTGTCTCAGTTTCTAAGCTAAAGGGGTCTCTTGTTGTGTATGGATACATTTGGGCTAAGGGAGCAACTCATTGTGGTGTATGGGTGATGGAGCATGACTCCTCTTTTAGAAATTTATTCTCAATTGGTGCACGTGCAAGTAAAATATTGGGGTTTAGGAAGAATAGTGAACCTATATATGAAATTCTAAAGGCACATGGACTGTTTACCACACTTGATGTTTATGACCCATGCTCACAACAAATCAAGAATCTTGGGATTTCTGGAGTAGAGAACTCATTCTTCATGGACTTTTACAAGGAATCGCTACTTCTACTTGATCACTCAGATTCATATATATATATATATATATATATATATATATATATATATATATCACTACAAGATAAAAGTATTTTAATGACACACAAAAAGTGTCATTAAATGTCCAAAAAAGTGTCACTAAATATATTTTTTTTTCACCTTCACTTATAAAAAGTGTCATTGAAAGTCCAGGCGGTAAAAGTATATAGTGACACAGTTTGCTGACACTTAATAGTGACAGGATAGGCTGAGTCTATTTTTGACACACACTTGTGTCACTATAGGCTACTAGTAAAGGAACTCACATATAAGCTGCTATATTCATTCTGCAGAACTACTATTACCAAGCTGCTATATTCATTGCAGTTTAAGAGAACTAAATCCAGTTCTGTTTAACATGTACTAATATTACCAAGAATCTGCTGCTATATTCATTGCAGTTTAACATGTACATACAAGAGTAAAAAACATAATTCAACAACAAATTTGCAATTATGTCAAGGTTTCTGAATTGATTGACTAAAGACTTTTAACATCATGATGCCTAAATCCAATATGTTGCTATAGAGATAACGTTGTAGCCTTCATGTCGCTTAATTCCTTATGTTTGTTAATTGTTTCCTGTAAATATTGAACGTGGGTAAGATTTTCATCATCATGGGTAGAGAACAATAGCTGGGTCAAAAACAATACAATAACTGGTCATTTGGGTAAAAACAATAATTGGTCAGTGGGTCTTTATATTTTGCATTCAAATCGACCCAACCCGCCACTCGTAGTTTAAGGCTTATTAAAGCACATGTAAAAATGTTAAACTAAAGAATTACCTGCTGTAAGAAGACAACTTGCGTCTGTTCGGTTAAAAGGCTTCCAAGCATTTTAGGATAGCTGCTTTTTTTCCTATAGAAACTGTAAATACAAAAACAGTTAAAAGCTCAATAATAGTTCAAACTTATATGGAGGCATAATCGCTTAGCAGAACTCTACATTCGGTGTGAAAACAAAAGTACTAAACAATAAATAACATCCAACACATTTCCTATTTAAAATATCAATTTATAACCCGTGATATGGTCATTCTTCAAAGACGGAAGTTAATAACATTGCTCATGCTCAGCGTGCTTAACCCATACATACCCATTTGACCCAAATTATATATAACTCGAGTCAATGTAATTAAACGGTACTTATTTGAATGAACCTGACCAGCACAATCACCAAATATTTTATAGACAATCTCTGTTGACTAGATCAGCACTTGCAAGTATTATTTGATATCCACAAAATATCCAGAATCGTATAATAGCTTTGCACCCACCCAAAACCAATATCTTTTTACTAAAATGAAGAGCATAGAAACGGCAATTGTGCATATCAAAACTGATAAACTAAAAAATACCTGAAGTATTAAAACGACTTGTGCCTGATTTGTTGAGACTGTCACGGACACCTGATTTTTTTGCTGTAAACGTTGCACACACAAAACATTTAAAAGGACTGCATGTATTAAAATTGTTACAGACTACAATTACTTGAAGTATGATGATGAATTTCACCTGATCTTTTGAGAGCGCTTTTTTGAAGAGCTGATTCTTTAACTGGAAGAACTACAAACACAAGAACTTTTGAGAGCACATATAAAAACTGTATAAATAGAGTTTAAGGCTTGCAAGTCTAATTAGAAACTACCTGAAGTATGATGATGATTTGCATTTGATTTGTTGAGATGATTATCATGAACACTGCATACATAAATAATACATCAAGTCGGTTTAAATGAGGGCACACTGATCTAGAACTTAGTATTTCGTTACTTTGCAACTCCAATGAACTATAGATGTAATTGTATCAATCCTATCCTAATAAACTGAATCCAGATAGAATGCAACTCCCAACGTGCACTAGAATTTTGTCAAAACTTGCAAGCTTTAACTAACAAGGCTGGCAGTCACGTCTCCAAAATATTTATGCACATTTAACACTTCTATGTAGCAATGTGCCTCAATAAATAAAAAAATCCTGTCATTCTATAAACTTGAAGATATACGTTACCAACCATTAACAAAGGACAAGCTATCAATACCTGAATTGTGACCCATTACCCAAACCCACCTAATTTTCTATAAGTATGAATTAAACAGACCTTGCCACCTTCACCCGAAACAAGCCCAACCCTATTTAAATATGTATAATTCTTTAACATACACAAATACCTGAATTGTGAGTTCTGATGGTGAGTCGTAATAGAAGCCGCACCAGAAGTTGTACCAGAAGCTGAACTTGGGTTTTTGCCAATCGTACCAGAAGTCGTACCAGAAGTTGTACCAGAAGTTGTACCAGAAGCCGTACCAGAAGCTGAACTTGGGTTTTTGCCAATCGCACCAGAAGTCGTACCAGAAGTTGTACCAAAAGCCGTACCAGAAGCTGAACTTGGGTTTTTGCCAATCGTATTATCATGAATACCAGATAAATCGTCAACCTGAAGCAACGTAAAAAAAGTATAACATGTAATAAAATGTTCATACACATAAAGTAGTCAAGAAACTAAAATCAAATGTGAAATTACCTCCATATTCATAAAATTCATGACAGGTGACAAATTTAAATTGGGTACTTGTTCTTGAACAGCAGCAGCTAACATCATAAATCCTTGTCGAAGAAATTTCACTTGAGCCTTCAGTAAAGGAACTTGAGGATCGTGCAATCTTTTGCCCTTTCTAACTAAAAATTTTCCTGTGCAACGAACTGATCCTCTCCTTTCTGGTCCTTTTACTTTTGACAAATCATCATTTTCCCAATCAGAGGAGTTTGTTGTCTCTTGATCCGTTTTCTTAGCTTTTATGTCCGCCTACGCGTAGAATCAAATGAAAATTGTTATCTTCATGACAAAAGATGCCTCATACTTGACTAGCTATTTATTAACAACATTTATAAATAGCATACCACAACTTGAGCAGCTATAGCATTTACGATGCTTCCATTTTTTTAGGTTCGGGTTATACAAGACATGACTCCTCGTGACGGACTTACACCGTTGTTCTTTTTCGTCTACATTGAAAAGTACCTTTACATTAACTTTTTAACTATATTTGAATAACAAGATGAACCATTATACAGTAAAGGTCATGATTTATATATGCATTATTATATAATCTTAAACATTATAGATGTAGAAAAAAATTTAGCTGACCTCTTCATCTTTTACCCGTGCGAATGATTTGGTCCCTGTCACATGAGGCTCAATTGACTTCAAGCGATTAATTTTCTTCCTCGCACTTTCCACCTATCAATTTACAGGTTAACTATCTAATTCCATATATTTCATGAGCAAGCCTACTAATGACAAGTTACCTGTTTTTCTTCAGTGAACCAACTAGCCACAAGCTTTCTAAATTAACTAGTTTCCACTCTATCGTCACTTTGAGATTCCACAATTTCATCAATTGTCATAGTCGGATCGTATGAACTTTTTTTAAGCTCATACTTCCAAGATTTCCACTTACTGGACAAGTCCATCATGATCCACGCTTTTATGTCGTCTTCTGATTGATCCGATTCAAATGAAAACTTTTCCTAGAACAATATTATAGGGATTAGTAACAGATTACTTACATATATATAAATACTTTATAGCACATTAAAGTAATTTACCTTAACGATGCTCCACAGATCCTCTTTTTTCTCCTTGGGAACCTTCCTCCATTCCGGGTAGTGAATTCCAATGTGTTGAGGCATCCTTGCTAGAGTCCCAAGAAAATTTGTCAACTCGTTTCCTTCATCTCCAATAGGTTGACATAGTTCGTTAAATGTGACTAAGATTTTCTCATCACTTGCCTAGTCCCATATCTCTTTCTTTTTGGTTGGACCTCGACCCTCTTTTTGAACCTAGCACATGAACCATGATTAAGGAACTTATGAATATTAGTTATGTTTATGTCCTGGTGATGACTAAAATATAGGAGCTTATGAATATTAAAATGTGCAGCATAAATATATGTTGTGCTGCTAGCATACTATGAAATATTGAATGTTCTATCTTGCAACTCATGTTATAAACAAATCAAACGTTGGTGCCAACAAACGATAAGAAAATTTCCAGACAAACGTGATGATGATATGAGAGTCATGATTGCTACATATTATAAACATATAAGTGTCAATCATAAGATGAGGTCTGGAGTTTAGTGATATAGAAAATTTGGGTCTCAAGTGTAAAATGCTACAGATTAAGGACTATTGTTCGGTAAGTGTAGTACAGAGGCAAAATGTGAACTTAGTCAAAGGGGTTCTTAAGTTGATCCAGTGGAGCATAATTATATATTTAATGAGTTGTAATTTTCATTGACATGTGAGTTGTAATTTGTGTCTTGTATCTGTTCTTGTTCAAAAACTATAATGAAAGTGTTTGGTTAAGTTTTACGGTCACAGTGTGTTTGATTATACTTATAGACACCTGTTGTAAGAAAAAAATAAAATAAAAATTTCGTTCTACGAACTTCAGACAGCAGGTAAATATAAAACACAAGACCAAATATTTGAAACCTTCTAATCTGAAGTTGGTTTACTTGCCAATTTAATTTTCAACTACTATTCAAAAGATTATTTACAATCCTTCAGAAGTGATGATAACTTCATTTGCCAAATAAACAGTTAGCAGGAAAGATTTCACACAATCCACATACAGCAATAAGGTTGTACATTAGTCAAAGGTGTACAAACAGAGGTCCTAATTATGCTATGTAGAAAATGATTGCGGGCCTTACGACGTCTGGATGTTCCTAAAATAATAAAAAAGTAAAGAATGAGGGAAGGAAAGGTGTAAACATACCTCGAGGTAGAGATTTGCCAATAGATGGATCACTTGCTTCAGATGAAATGTTTTGGCCTTGATTTGTAGATTCAGCAGGTTGCACCACTTCTTTTGTAGATACTATGCGTATTCTTTTACCCATACTATTGATCAATATCTTAAATGTTAATATTATAACTGAAAACAAGAAAGAAAAATAGCATAACTAATATTACCAAAATAGATCATACATCATACATCATTCATCTTAAAGTAGTAAAAATGACAAGATATTTTGCAAAAGTAAACTAGCATAACCACTCGTACTGCATACAATTCATGTGTTCCTACAAAGAAAAAGCAAAAAATTTGAGCTAGTATATGTCTTCCTCTTCCTCATCTTCATCTTCCATAGCTTCTGTCACATCTATCTCGTCATCACCATCAACCTCATTCCTATGAAGGCTTGGTACATCACAAGTGTGAGGAATTGAATATAGGCTGTTCTGATCAGAATTGCTTCCCATGTTGTAGGCATCCTTAACTTTTACATGTCTAACAACTAGCCATCCTTCTAACTGAGGATCTTTGGCATAAAACACTTTATCAACTTGTGATGCAAAGACAAATGGGTCATCAAGTACATCCGAACCAGAATGTGTCAAATATGAGAAGTTGACAAGTGTGATACCAAATTCATCCCGCTTGCAACCCTTATTAACATCAACCCAGTCACATTTGAATAGAACCACACGTATTTTACCAGAGTAGTTCAATTTAACAACTTCCTTTAACGATCCATAGTAGTTCACCACGTCTTGAGTATTACTGGAATCCATCACAGTTACAACAACTCCACTGTTTTGAGATTTCAATGAATTCTCATGGTTTTTAGTGTGAAAACGATAACCTTTAACAAAATAACCAGAATATCGTCTCACAAAATTATTTGGACCTCGAGCCAGCCACTTAATCTCTTCAGTAACTCTTGGATCACTTAGCTCTTCTAAACGTTCAACCTATAGAAACGAATTCTAGGTTATAATAATAAGACTTTTTTGTTGTGACGACTGACCATACATATATATAACTTAAATTTACCCGCTTCCTAAACCATTCACTAAATTGCTCGCAATGGATCTTTTCAAGCTCAAACTGAGGTATCCGACGTGACCGATGTTTTCCTTTGATGATATTTTTGTGTTCCCTAAAGTATAGATAATATTATATGAGATATTTCCTAGTAATAGAAGACTAAAAATAGTAATGAGAATAGAATCTCTTACTCTCTAAACTCTGTGATTGAGTCAACATTAAAGAGCACATAACGATGTGCTTGAACAAGTGACTTTTCATCAATCTCATATGCAGCAGATTTCTTCCTTTTAAGAGAAGACAATTCAGAATGAAAATGTTGCCATAATGGTCGTCCAGGGCAAAGGAAATTAGATGATTCAATTTCATTTTGATTGTCATCATCGTCATTCCTTATTGGCCTAGTAAATAAGGTTTCAACCCCACAAAGGTATCGAGAGCAGAAAGTTAAGCTTTCACGAGCCAAGTAACCTTCAGCTATTGAACCTTCTGGACAAGCTTTGTTGTTGACATATGACTTGAGAGTACATAAGTCCCTATGAAAAACATGTTTGGAAAATTAAAACAGTTTATAGTTTTTTGAAACTGAAAAAGGGAAGCTAAGAATGTACCGGAATATGTTTACCTTTCAACTGGATACATCCAACGAAAAGTTACAGGACCTCCGAGTCGTACCTCTCTAACTAAGTGAATGACTAGATGAACCATCACAGTAAAGAATGAAGGAGGGAATATTTTTTCTAACTTGCATAATGTCACAACAACTCGAGATTCAAGGAACTGAAGATCACTCTCACCTAGATCCTTTAGGCATATTCGCCTAAAGAAGTCACACAGCTCAATGACGACTATGCTAACATGATCCGGCAAAGTTCCACGCGATGCAATTGGTAAATATTCTTGCATCAACATATGACAGTCATAACTTTTCATCCCTATAAGTTTTCTTTCATTTAACTGCACACAACGTGAGATATTAGATGAATATTCATCTGGAGGCTTGATAGACTTGAGGGTTTGCAAGAAAACATCTTTCTCGGCTCGAATCATTTCATAACATGCTTTTGGCTTATACATATTATCGCTTCGAGGATGTTTTTTGGGGTGAAGTTCCTTTCGTATGCCTAATTTCTGTAAGTCTAACCGTGCTTTCATATTGTCTTTTGACTTCCCTAACACACCCAACAAAGTACCTGTGATGTTATCACATACATTCTTTTCAATGTGCATCACATCCAGATTGTGACGCAACAACAAACTTTTCCAATAAGGTAACTCAAAGAAAATGCTTTTCTTTTTCCAAGGATCATTATCATTCTCGTTATTGAGATCAATGTTTTCTATTTCATTTAGTACATCATCTCTAGAATGAGGGATATGAGCATGTCTTAAATCTTCATTTCCATCAAAAGACCTAATATCTCTACGCCAACAATGATCATGTTCAAGCCATCTCCGATGACCCATATAACACCACTTTCTTCCATGATCTAGCCACTTGGAGGTTTTATCATACACACACACTGGACATCCATATTCTCCCTTAGTACTCCATCCCGAAAGGTTTGCATACCCTCGAAAGTCTGATATAGTAGAAAGAACAGCAGCCTTCAACTAAAAATTCTCTTTTGCACAAGCATCAAATGTTTCAATTCCATCCCACAACTCCTTCAACTCCTTTATTAAGGGTTGCATGTACACATCTATCTTATTCCCCGGACCTTTAGGACCAGGAACTATTAGAGTAAGAATAAAGTTAGATTGCTTCATGACATACCAAGGAGGTAGGTTATACGGGATGACAATAACGGGCCAAATACTATAGGAAACGTTCATTGTCTTAAATGGATTGAATCCATCACTTGCTAACGCTAAACGTACATTTCGAGGGTCTGTTGCAAATTTCGGATTCTTCTCATCAAAGTCTTTCCATGCTAATGCATTAGCAGGGTGTCGTAATTTTCCATCTTTATTTCGTTCCAAATGATGCCATTTCATAAGGCTAGCCGTCTTTGAAGACATAAACAATCTTTGAAGTCTAGGTTTCAAGTGAAACCAACGTAATATGTTTGATGCCTTGTTCTTTTTTGGCCTTTCCTCTTCATCTGGCCTTTCCTCTTCATCAGGATTGTTTGTGGTTGGTTTCCATCTAGATTCTCCACAAATGGAACAAGTTTCTTCTTTATCATGACCGTCCCAAAATAACATGCAACCATTAGGACAAGCGTGAATTTTTTCATACCATAACCCTAAACTTGCTAAAACTTTCTTGACTTGATGTAATTTTTTAGACAATAGATTCCCTTCTGGCAACAAATCTTGTAGAAATTCTAGCAACATGGGAAATGACTTGTTGCTCCAACCATTAAGGCACTTTAAATGGTACAAATGTGCCAAACAAGACAGCTTACTGTACTTAGCACCCGCATAAACATTCTGTTCGACATCTCTAAGTAAATCATTAGATTTTTTGCCTTCATTTTTAACCACATGTTCGGTATCTAAACTAGTATCATCTTCACCTTCATTAGTATCTCCATTATTTCCTTCCATTTGACATGTCGGGAAAAGGTCATCGAGTAACCTATGCATGTCATGTTGATAAATTCCCTCGCCCTCACGTCTATTACTTGAAGATGATGCCTCATGCACTTCCCCATGATCGTTCCAATTCGAATACCCTCTCTTAAAACCGGCACAAATCAAGTGATCATACACTACTTTTCTTTTAGCGAATAACACACTCTGACAATCAATGCACGGACATAAAATACTTCCATTTTGACTTGATTTCTCAAAAGCAAAATCTAAAAAATATTCAACGCCATTTGTATATCGTTTACTTGCTGTAGGTGCATTATACATCCACGATCTATCCATCAAACCTTAAAAAAAATTATTAAAACCTAAGTCATTTACTATACTAAACCAATAAGAGTTAGAAAGATTGCAATACATCATACACACCCACCCCTAACCACCACTATACCAAAAATGTATCTACCCTCAAAATGTAATAATATGTATTGAAATCCTTTACAACACACAGAACAGCTACTCACTCACCTTATGTCTGTTGTGCCTACATAGTTCCTAATTCGACTCTTGATATGCAGTAGTAGCCTTAACTATATACATGCTCATGCACACAAAATCGACAGTTAAAATATCCATGCATTTACAAATCTTCAACAAGAATCTAACACTGATAAACTTTTGAAATCTATTGAACATTAGTTTATCTTTCCTCAATTTATATCACACTACGTAAATCGCACCAAGATTAGTTTAAGACAAAAGAGACCACTATAGCCAATTACAACTAACAAACGGCTCCTAAATGACATTTACACTTGTGATTCAATTAGAGACATGAGCATATCAATACCTGATTGTGATTTAATTAGAGACATGAGCATATCAATACCTGATTTTAACTATAAATGAATATGCTAAACTATTGACCTTTAAACTTAAGTAAACAGATTTCTGCGGTGAAACATAAATATGATGACCAAAGAAATTCGCAAATGAGGTATCAAAATATATTGACACTTATAAATAAACAAACACCGTCTAAAAATTTGGATCCTAAGAACAATTTCAGGCATTCAGTCAAATAAACTTGAATTTAGAAGGCAAATATTTGTAACAACAGTTCAACAAGTAATATAAACCACTGAACAATACCTGATGCTTGGTCAAACGCCTACGAATGGCTCTGGTTTTCTTGGGATGCAGATCAAGAGGCAAGTACTTCTTGTTCTTGTAAGCTTCCCTGAGCTTTGCCTTTTGTGTGTGTGAAATGACAGTCAACACTTGTGCAATAGATGTCCTCACAACTTTTCTGCAACCATTAAGACAAATCAATTAAGAACAAAAACGTACTGAAACAAAGTTCATTTTACAGAAAGCAAGGCCTTAAGCAAACACAAATACAGTTTTCAGGTTCAGATGCATCACGTAAATCCTAAAAACAGAATGATCACAAACATAGCAGATCCATACATTTGAATCTAGCTCAATACAGTAAAATACTAACCAATTTAGCAGATAGAGCTAAAGATGGGAGTTGTGAAGGTCCTGCAAGATCAGGTATGCCTACAATCTAGGTGATAGTGTATTAGGCTAGTGATCCCAGTATATAACTATATGTTATTATTAATTTGACGTACTTATATGTCAACGACTATGGTAAATTGTGAGTGTGTCATAAGCTGTGCTGGTTAGTATAATTTGTAAATTCTGTATACAGGGTAGATCTCCACAAGTGACTCTGCTTCTAACGAACATTATATGACCTGATTACTTCAGTAGGGGCTTGGCCTTTTTCCCCTTTCTTGTCTTAGTCCTTATACAGGGTAGATCACCACAAGTGACTCTATGCTTCTAACTATTTTGATACTAGCAGGCTGGTTATGGTAGCAGTATATTACTTGGTTTATATAATTATATGTTAATTTGTTAATTGCCACTAAACATACAATACTAGGTTTATATCCACAAAGCATATTCTTAAAGATTAGACCAATAGCTAATTTTTAACATCCACCGCCGTGGATATTTATAATCCGTGGTCTACGGAATACTTATGAGTTGCATAATTATTGGTATAGACTAGTTTTAGGATTATCATTGCTGCATATCAGTTGGTGGCAAATACAAGTGATATAAAAAATAACTTCAGTAGCAAAATCAGACACAATGAGTGGTGCGGTGCGTGTAGGAGAGAAATGTGGTAAATGCTGCTTACTTGATATCGACACCACCAGTAATATCAGCAAGATTACACAGACGGACACAAATTTGGTAGCCAATAAAAATTGATTGAACCAACAAGGTCAATAACAAAACTCACGCACGATGAGTGGTGTAGTGTGAAGAACTGATATTCATAACAAATAGAAGCGAACGAACAAACTATTTCAATAGCAAATTCACGCAGAGTGACTGGTGCAGCATGTATAAAGTTGAAATGCTGTCATTGCTTACTTAATATCAACAATTAGCAACACACAGTGTTTACTCAATTGACAGCATATAGAGGCAATTTAGCCTATCATCTCAGCATCAAAACTCACACATGGTGAGTGGTGTAGTGGCGAAACGAAATGTTGTTGTTGCTTATTTGATATCAGCACTACCAGGATCAGCGTAAGTACTAATTTTAGCAACATTTAACCAGTTATTTCTATACCAGTATCACACGCAGTAAGTAGTCGTTATTTCTTACTGTACTTTATATCAGCATATCACCAATTAGCAAAATTACACTCGTGAGTTTGTACGAAATCAGTACCAAACAGAAGCAACTTAACCAATTATTTCAGTAATAACAAACACACAGACATTAAATAGTTAGTGTGCTTAACACCTTACTTGATAACTGATATCACCAATTAGCAAAATTTCACACTACCCATTTGACAGCAAATAGAAGCAATTTAGACAAATTTCTCAATACCGAAACTCACATACAGTATTCGGAATAAGGTTATACACATGTATATGAAACTGGTAGCAACTAGAAGCAATATAGAGGGTGTTTGGGATTGCGTTTTCGGAGTGTCTATCGAATCATCATGCTTACACAACGCAAATTATTTGTTTTCGCCTTTGGCTATAGAGACGTACAGGTTATAACAATTTGTGAAGTTACTCATTTATGACGAAACCGACTTGCTATTCTCAACCCATTCAGCTATAGCTTGTACAGCTGCATAAACTCATTAAAGGGGAACCGAATTTGGTAAATTTGTTTAATCTTCTTTCCCTGTATTCAAAGTAGTTACAAAAACTTGAAATCTGTAAAATGTTTGATCAGTTCTTTACTTGGATGGGTTTGAATTAGATAGGTATTTCGTCCTAATTGAAAACATTCGTTTGTTTTTGGCGACTTTGTAGTTTATACTTGTAGCATAGTTCAAAAGAATCTCTTGATATGCTCCTTATCTTATACATTTTAATGAAATGCTACATGCAAATACCTCTGTCGTAACCATCAAATATCAAAGGAGTCTTGGTGCATAATGCTTGTCCTCTATATTTTAAGTTTATATTCATGACCTCATGTTGAAGTACCATATGCCAATTGAATATAGTCATCATGTGGTGCTACTAAGATGAGGTTAGTTTAACCCGTCAGACCAGATGTTTTAGCTGCAGATATGTTTACTTCATTTAGATTATTTGTTCGTTTGTCATACATGTAATTCTGACTTCCAGTTATGGTACCTCAAACACTACTAATTAGGCATCTAGCAAGTATCATAAGCTAAAGGTTACTGTAAACTTGTATATGGTCAGATAACTACGGCTGAACAGAGCCATTTTTGTTAGATCTGAGATAACATAGGAATCCAGAGATAGGTATGCAAATATGTAACTGCAGAATGCAGATGTAGCATTAAAGTGCCTATTGTTGTAGTAGATATAGGACAAGGTTTAAACCAGAAAACAAACCACTATCCTTCAAGTCTGTTGAATGCAGAGTTGTGTTTTTTAGTGTAGCAAATACTCAAATACGCGAGTGCATCTGTTTGTCCTATAGGGAGAAAGGTTTGACTATAACAATATGAAAACCAACAAAAAGACGTTGAGAAGATCCATAATTCACACAAAGGGACCGCTGCATATATAAATGGTCATATAATGCATTGGTGCACTGACCCTGTATTTAGAACTTCAGAAAACTACAGTACATGCATGATAAGCAAAATTCCTTTACATTTAGTGCAGGTAAACTCTTGTTCCCACTTATGGCATATTGGCATCCAAATCTACGGCAGCAATGCTTTATTGGCTTGTATTCCTCTACCACTCATGCATATTGATAAGGTATCAAATGCTTCTATATATTACTTAAGTCTTTGTTATGTGTCTTCTGAGTTGTCAATTCTATTAAAACATCCTAGCCAAGCAGAAGTGATGAAATGTTGACTTGGATCAATACTTTTGCTATAGGAATCTATTTCGTTCATTAAACTAAGAGAGGTATTGGATCAATACTTTTACATTCTATAACACATAAAAATATACACTAACTGGAAGCTTCTTTTACAACATTTTTAAATACATAACTATCTAAAATCACTCAAAGTCTAATTTCAACTATAACGCATCAATCGCCTAATCAAATATCCTAAGCTAGTGTAGCTTAATCGTCATGAGTACAAACACACTTTTAACATCTAAATCTACTCAAATCGCCTATACAAACACACTTTTAACATCAATCGCAAAATATCTTTCGTCAAGTAAACATCAATCGCAAAATATCGGTACACATAAACAAAATAAACATCAATCGGTACACATAAACAAAATAAACATCATCAACTTCATAAGCTTAAGAAATATCACAAGCTCAACTTCATAAGCTCATTTGAATCAAAATAACAGATATCAACTTCATAAGCTTAACAAATACGTCATCAACTTCATAAGCTTACCGAGTTAAGTGCGAGGATGAGCTTCGATTAAACCCTAACGGTGAGCTTCCTGTAAATAACGAGGATTAAACCCTAACGGTGAGCTTCCTGTAAATAACGATGATTGAGTGAAAGTGAGTGAATTGAATGAAATGAGTGAATTGACGATTCGTTTACGTCATTGTGATTTGGGGAAAGTGAGTGAAAGGGAATTGATGTGATTTGGGGAAAGTGAATAAAATGTTAATAAAGTGTCAATCACGTGTAATTTATCAGAAGTTAATAAAATGTCAAATCAAATAGTTTCTTTTTTTTTTTCTTTTTTTTTTTCAAAAATGTCAATCAAATAGTTTTGTTTTTTTTTTTTTCAAAAATGTTAATCAAATAGTTTTGTTAAATATTAGAAGGTGACCGAGACCGAAGGACCGACTGGACCGAAGAACCGGCGGTCCAGTCTCGGTCTCGTTTGGCAAATTTGGTCTCGGTGTGGTCCGGACCACAAACCGAAAATTTAAGTTTGTTGGACTGGACCGACCGACGGACTGACCGAGACCGGACCAGACCAGACCGGACCGACCACATTCGATCTCGGTCTCGGTCTAGGGTTTTTGCCGGATTCGGTCTCGGTCCGGTCCGGTTTTCACCCGATGAGCATACCTAATTAGAACTAGTAAAGTTTTTATAAAATATTTAGTTAAAAATTTGAAGAGTAAAAGCCAATGTTTTAGAAACCGGTTTTTAATTGATCTGGCCGAGCCATCGGGTCAGTCACAGTTCAACCGGTTTGTTCGCTCAAAACCCCCTTCTGGTCATTCAACCAATTCGCGGTTCAACCTGCCGGGTTAACCCGGGTTTTTAAACATGGTAAAAGCAAACTTCACTTTAATACATTTAAAATTTAACGATCTTGCAAAGAAAAACGAGACTTTTCTAACACCTTTTTTTTTCCTTAATAAAAACTACACTTTTGCTCACACTTTTTAAAAAGTGTGGGTAAAAGTAAGACTATTACTTACACTTTTTAAAAATTGTAAGTAAAAAATAAAATTATTACTTATACTTTTAAAAAGTGTGGGTAAAAATAAAACTATTACTTACATTTTTTAAAAAAGCGTGAGTAAAACTACATTTTTTCTCACACTTTATGTAAAGTGTGTGTATAAATTAGAATTTTGCTCGCACTCTTTAAAAAGTGTAGGCATAACTAGACTTTTGCTTATATTTTATGTAAAGTGTGTGTATAAGTTAGACTTTTGCTCACACTTTTCTTAAAGTGTAGGCATAACTAGACTTTTGCTTACATTTTATGTAAAGTGTGGGTAAAACTTAAACTTTTACTTACACTTTTTGAAAAGAGTGGGCGAAACTAAACTTTTGCTTACATTCTTTTTTAAAGTGTAAGTAAACATGTACTTTCACTTACACTTTTTTTTTGTGTGTCATTATAAAAATGGTGTCACTAAAATTCCTTTTTTTTGTAGTGTATGGACCATAAATGATCAAAAATGATAACGGCCACATTTTAAGTTGCGGATTAACAAAGTGATATGTTACCTAAGGAGGGAGGGGCCTAGATTGTGGTTAAGGTGTGGAAATGTCACTTTCATCTATTTTAGTTGTTTATTAGTCTCTTTAATGTTGTTAATTATTGCCATTTATGGAACTTTATGAGATCGCAGATGCTGTATATGCTGCATATTTTTCAAATATGTGCTTTGTAGCAAGGTTAGTGAAATTGGTGTTATCGAGTTTAATGTGATTTCTATTATTCCATGGATGGTGTTACTTCTCCTCCTTATATTTGATGGTTTTTTAAAACGGGGAATGTCCTTTATAGATGCCTTATTATTTATGTAATTAAGGATGACTAGCCTTTTAGATGTTCATTACTTGTTAAAATCTTGTCAGCGTTCTTTGATTTGTTACATTCTCCTCTCATTATATATCCTTTGTGGTTACTTTAGATAATGTGTAGATACAAACATGAGTTTATTATCTTTGAATATGCAACATTTGAATCTGTAAATGCTTATGTGTGAACAAGAAATAATATTCATGTACTTTGACTCAGGATAAGAGGAGTAAAGGCATTAGTAGTGGTTAGGCGATGTTTGGAAAAAGTCATGAGTTTTCTGTAAAAGATTTACTGTTAAGGGTAAAGAGTTTCAATATATCAAACCGGAAAGTCTAAACCACGAGCTACCTTGTCATTTGGTTTACATGGACTTAAGTAGCTATAGTTTCCATGGTGCACATGAAGGGAACGGTGCTTGGTATGAGAAGCACAAGTCTCCCCAGCATTTCATTTTCATAGTAAGCTGGTTCTCACCAAAAGAATCAATAAGTTTGCCGAAAAGAACAGCCATGATGGGTGTTGATGCATAATCTGGCGCGGACTGATTCAACGACTCTCCTTGGCCGTTAGTCGTCTTCTCGAGCCCTAGTAGACCTGTCACAAAGAGAACCGTTAGGAGTGGACCCGGAGCCGTAGCCCGGGGTCCACCTCCGACGATCAAGTTAAGTATCGGTGATGTAGCCAATATATCTTAGTTAGGGTTAGAGATAACACTGCGTGTGTATATATAGCATGGATTAGGGTTTAAGTAGAGTGGGCCACATCTGCGGGCCTGACCCATTCTGGCCGATCCGGACCATACGTCCACAAGCCCCCAAGTTTAGTATGAGATAGCGCATGGCTATGTTATGCTAAACTTAAGTTCTGATGGCCGCGTAGGTGAAAGTGGATCTCGCATGTTGCATCCTGGGTAAGGGCGTACCTTTTGTACCGATAGCGACGCAACATGGTGCGACGAAGACGTGCTGCATACCGCTTGTGCGCGACAAAGAGGTGCGACGAAGACGTGCTTCGTTTGTCTTGCGCGACAAAGAGGTGCGACAGAAGACGTGCTTCTGCGCGCATTACATCCGTCTTTACAACTGACAGAGGATGTCTCCCCTGCGGCAACATGGTGCGAATATTTAAATCCGTCTTTGTACCGGGCTTGCAATACCTCTTACATACGATCTGCTTCCAAATATACATGCGTGATGCGTACGGAAACAGTAGTAGTATATACCCTGGTAGCCCCCCAAGTTTGATGGTGCTACTCGTGTAGGAGCATTAAACTTATTTAATCTGCGAAAAACACTGAATGCAAAGATTAAAAGTATATGCCGCGAATCGCAGCATATAAAACCTAATGAAGTAAAACAATAAACAGCACATAGCATGAATAATATATTGCGCATAGCATAAATAATATTTAGCACATAAGAAAAATGGCAGTGCGCACCCGTCGTGGGATGCGTACCGACGAAATTATTAATTGTGTTTTTTTTTCTTTAACAGATGGACGTACCGTGACCGCGACGAATAGACACAGATGGATTTATCTTAACCGCATAGACTCGAACGTTTCTGGATGATCGCAGATGTTTATACCACGGCTTTTGGTCCAGCGCGCATCATGGCGATTGACTAGCATCGTGGTTTTCGCGTCGCGTCTCTGCGAAAATGTCTGAACGCACGACCTAATGCGGGTAGATTTATCGCGACTGCGTTGTTCGAGCGCGAACAAGCGTACCAATCGTAAAAACAGTATCTGCGCGAATTAATTCGCGTCTAAAAAATAAAATAGCTCCGATCGTGCGGATATTTTCTTAGGTCCGATCGTGCGGATTAAAAGATAAAATAGGTCCGATCGTGCGGATTTATTCTTGTATCTTATGTAAAGAAAATCATGAATCGTATACATGTTGTAGTAGATGTTGGTTTCACGTGAATTAAACAATTAACAATGATAATTATAATATTATAAAAATAATGACATGATGATAATATATACCATAAAGGTACATCATGATAATGTATACCATAAAGGTAGGAGCAGAACTTGTCGTTCATATATGATTTATCATTGTTTATTACGTAAGAATGAGAAATTAAATTACGTACCATAGTTTATTGGCTATCTCAGGTTTACGTACCATAATTCCGAGAAAGAATCTTTGGTTTTAGAGTTACCGAATTGATTTCTGCTTTCGGTGATATGAGAACACGAAACTTGTTTATTCGGGGTCCCACGGATGGCGCCAACTTGTTGATGCATAATCTGGCGCGGACTGATTCAACGACTCTCCTTGGCCGTTAGTCGTCTTCTCGAGCCCTAGTAGACCTGTCAACAAAGAGAACCCGTTAGGAGTGGACCCGGAGCCGTAGCCCCGGGGTCCACCTCCGACGGTCAAGTTAGTATCGGCGTGATGTAGCCAATATATCTTAGTTAGTTAGGGTTAGAGATAACCTGCGTGTGTATATATAGGCATGGATTAGGGTTTAGGCGTAGAGTGGGCCGCATCTGCCGGGCCTGGCCCGTCCGGACCATACGTCCACAATGGGCATGCATATTTCATTACCGATTGGCACCAATTGTACCCGTGATCATCAAAATGTAATCAATGGAATCTGCAAATGCAAAGAGCTTATAGAATGGGACACTCTCTTTTTCGTTTCCTTCCATCACACCAGCTTACACAATGATTGTTGGATTCGTAGGCTTGAAGCTAAAAAGTTGGCAACTTTGATATCGCGAAATTCAGGTAACCAAATTCTAATTTCATGTGATGTTATTTCTGTTTAAAGAGAAACAAATGCATGGTAGTTATATGCAATTAACTGTGAAGAACTGCTATGAAAACAGTAGGAATGTTCTTGATTGATTTGATAAAAACAACGTCATATATTAACTCTGTTGTATTAAAACACAAAAAAGACAATGATATTACCTCTGTTGTATCATGATATAATAAAGAAGATCTTAATGCCATTACATTACTTTATAAGGTTGCAACTGTTGTTAGAGCTCAAGTAGTCATGTGCAATGCAACTAAAGATGCATAGAATCCGCCTTCAACATTGATTAGATCATCATGTTTTCCTTTCTCGACGATGACTCCATTTTTCACAACCGCAATCAAATCAGCTCCTTTAATAGTTGTCAACCGATGAGCAACCACAACTGTGGTCCTGTTAACCATCACCTTATCCAACGCGTCTTGAACCACTTTTTCCGACTCAGCATCCAATGCACTTGTAGCCTCGTCTAGCAATAGTATCTTGGGACTCTTCACAATCGCTCTAGCAATCGCCACTCTTTGCTTCTGCCCTCCTGACAATTGCACACCTCGTTCCCCTGCCTCTGTATCATAACCTTTTTGTAGCCCACTAATGAACTTGTGGGCATTGGCTAGCTCAGAAGCAGCTACTATTTCAGCCTCGGTTGCTTCACCGTCCTTTCCATAACTAATGTTTGCTCGGATGGTTTCATTAAACAATGCAGGTTCTTGACTCACCAGACCCATCTGCAGCCTAAGCCACTTGAGTTGGAATTTTTGCAACTCTACTCCATCGAGTGTAATAGACCCTGAATCCGGTTTGTAAAATCTTTGGAGAAGTGAAATAACCGTCGATTTCCCACTCCCACTCTCGCCAACCAACGCGACCGTTTTCCCACTATTGATTGTTAGACATAGATCACGAAATATCTCGACGTCTGGCCTAGTGGGATATCTAAAACTAATGTGATGTAGCTCGATTTCCCCTTTGACCGTGTCTAATTTTATTCCTGATTCGTCACTCGGGTCAATCTCTGACTTCCGGTCTAGAATGTTAAATACTGATACAGCAGAACTCATGGCTTTGCCTGTATCGGGTGCAAATGAGCTTGATTGAGAAACTGCATATGCTGTCATTGTTAGAGCAAAAAATACCCGAAAAATGTCTGAAAATGTAGTCATTCCTGCCTCAACAAACCGAGCACCAGCATAAAAACTGGCTGCGTACATAATAAAAAGTACAGAATTCGATACACCAAACCCGACCCCACTAATCAAACCTTGCTGTATCCCTTTTTTCTTAGGAGTGTCACATTTATTTCTGTACTCTTTGACTAATTTCTCTTCTGCACAAAAAGATGCCACTGTCCTTATACTCCGAACTGCATCACTTGCCACCTGACTTGCTTCCTCGTACATAGTCTTAGCATCATTGCTAAACCCTTTCATGAATTTTACCTGAACATATCCGTTAACACCTACTAACGGAGCAAGAACAAGAATTACAAGGGCTAATTGCCAGCACGTGGAAAGAGCTATGGTCACACCAACAACAACAGAAGATAGATCCTGTACAAGCTGAGCAAGCGCGTCTCCAACTAAACCACGAACGCTGGCTGCATCTGCTGACAGTCGTGCACCGATAGCACCACTTGTGTTCTCACTCTTATCAAACCAACCAACCTCCATATTTATCACTTTCTCAAAGCATAACAATCTTGTCCTTCTTATTAGTTTAGCACCCGCAACAGAGAAAAAATATGATCTCCCGGTAAATGATAAGAGTGACACTACTCCCACGAGTGTGAACATTAGAGCCCAGAATATTGAGTCTCTTTTCATCTTATGGTGTGGTTCAAAGAAGATCTTGATCATGCTAGATATCAGTATGCCGAAAACTGGTAGGACTATTCCATTAGTTATAGCTGCAATTGATCCCATAACTAGTATGGGTATCTCGGGCTTGTTGAGATAGAAAAGGCGTTTGAGTGGGACTTTAGGAGGCTTTATTGTAGTTTCCTCGACTTGAGTGACTTCAATCTCAATGGATCCAGGGACACTATTTTGTGTCGGCATGCTAACATGGCGACTGCTAGATGACTCCGGGCTTATTAGCTGCTGGGGGGATGTCCTTCTGACTTGTGAGCTATGATGTTCTGAATCACTATTAACCTCTTGCAATCTTATAAGTTGAGCATATGCTCCTTCGGGATCCCGGAGTAGGTCTAAATGAGATCCTGTTCAATCATTAAGTACTAATTGTTAAAGTTCTGATTTTATTAAGAAACTATTTCATAATAAAGGTAACCGATTTGCTCTCATTATTGACTAACCAAACATTGACATAACTAATGGAAGCAGGAAGAAAAAAACTACCTTTTTCAACCAACTTTCCGCGATGAATGACTGCAATCATATCGGCATTTCTGACTGTGCTTAGACGATGTGCAACAATAACAGTCGTTCTATTCACCATTATCCTATCCAACGCCTCCTGCACAACTCTCTCGGATTCTGCATCAAGTGCACTTGTTGCTTCATCCAGAAGAAGAATACGAGGATCTTTAAGAATCGCTCTTGCTATAGCGATTCTTTGCTTCTGTCCACCAGATAGTTGTGTTCCATGTTCACCAACCATAGTGTCCAGTCCTTTAGGCAGTTGATCGATAAATCTAGCAGCATTCGCAAGCTCGACTGCAACTCTTATCTCCTCATCAGTTGCACCACTTTTCCCATACATAATATTATCCTTAATACTTGAAGTGAACAAAACAGGTTCTTGGCTAACAAGACCGATTTTACTTCTAATCCATTTTAGTTGAAATTCTTTAAGATTAATATTATCAATAAGAATTTCCCCTGCTTGTGGATCGTAAAATCTCTCTATTAGGCTGATCACTGTCGACTTTCCACTTCCACTCTGTCCAACCAACGCTGCAGTAGTGCCACTTGATACAGAAAGTGAGAAGCCACTGAATATTGTCTCATCTGGTCTTGTTGGATAACTGAAATATACATTCTTTAATTCTATATTACCATGAATATCAGTTAACACTTTCCCCTTTGTATCATACGCGTCTATTTCAGGCTTTCTGTTTATAGTTTCGAACATTTTGAACGCCGCTGCCTGACCTGTAGCAAAGGCACTCAAACACGGAGTACCTTGCCGAATAGACCTGAAGAACCGACATTCTAAATTGAGCTCAAAAATCAAGGGGCAATAACAACTAATATTTAGTTTTTAATGATATTGCAACATACTTGCAGTTTCTTCTACCAAAAATTACGATTTGTTGCATTAAATAGTTTAAAAAAAAAAAAAAAAAAAAAGTGAAGTTGCTTGAATCTATTTAAAGTATGTTTTCAAAACATGCAATTTGTTGCGTTAAATGGTTAGAAATTGATGTTGCACATATCAGGCTGGTTCCAGTAAGGGCACCCAATCCCCCTCATTTTCTCTGTTACGTCAGCTTTCTCTCTCCAGCGACCTTTAGACGATTGGGTGCCCCAGTAAGGCTACCTACACTACAAAAAACATACCCCACAAATATACCTTTTATATTCTTAAATACACACACACAAAAAAAGAACCAAACTGAAGTCGATCAGGGATGCGATCACTTCCCTCCTAAAACCATGAGGCGATCGAATGCCCACAGTAACAAGATTGATTGGTGATCGATCGAACAAGTCGATCGTCAACCATTATTGGGGCCAGCCTCAGTAATAAGTGAATAGTACTAATAGATAAAGAATTCTACTCACGCGGATCCAGTTAGCACGGCCATAATTACGTTAACCACAGTCCCACCGGTGTACCCTCTTTCAAGTATCATCTTTGCACCATACCAGACGGCCAAAGCGTAACTACAGTACATGATACAAAGCATCGATCCAAGACCGGCGCCAGCAGCCAGGCCTTCATTAACACTAGAATTATAAGCATCTGTAAGCGAATATTTATAATCTGCCACAGCTTTTTTCTCCCTGCCAAAAGAAGCAACCTATAACGAAAAAATATAGCAATTTAGTAATAAATTCAATCAACTATTCAACTTTTTCGGTTAGAAGTTGAATAGTAGGGTGGCCTCCGTATACATTTATCCCGTATTTGTAACATTACCGTCCTGATTGATCCAATTGTTTGTTCGACTACATTGGCTGCTTTAGTATAAGCTTTTTGGCCCCGTGCTGCCATCTTGGTTATCATTATTGACATAACTGCGCCGGATATTACCAACGGAGGAATCGTTAGCAGCATAACAAGCGTAAGAAACCACCCCTTGATGAATGCTATCACGAAGCCACCTACAAATGTTGCCACGAGCTGTGTGAATTTTCCAACCTTGCAAAACCAGAATAAACATTTATCAGACACTTGTTTCCAGCTTAACTTTTGTACTAATCTGAGAACGAAAAAACTAAAAACCTTTTCCCCCATGGCATCTTGTATGAGGACGGTATCGCCAGAAATCCTGCCAACAACTTCACCTGTATTTGTTTCCTTGTCGAAGAAAGAGACATCTTGTCTCAATATGGTCTTTAGATACAAATTTCGTATTCTTGCAGCCTGTCTTTCTCCCGTTGCCATCCACATTGCCACCTCTATGAAACACACATAAATATTAGAGCAATTTCAGGGTGATTTATCAATTAGAGATTGTTTGGCATTGCATTTCATAAAAGTGATTATGTGATATGGAATAAGCACTCTCAGATAATCAACTATAACAAAACGAGCTCACTTTTTTTGTTTTACGACTATTTATATAATCTATCAGAATTTGTTTCACTGTACTTAAACACTGAGAAACTGATAACCTGCAACTTGAAACGCGATAATGAGATAATCACTTTCATAAAAGCAATACCAAGCACCCCTTGAGAGGATTAGTACTTACGAAGGAATGATGTCACACCAGACGCAATAGCCAGGTAAACAAATTTCAGCGATGCCTATGACAGCACAGTATATAATAAGATACTTAGTTGTTTTAGTGGCGAAACAAATACTATGAAAATAAATTTTGTGCTTTTTGTAACTTACTTTGGAAACAAGACCGACCACGTCCTTGTTATGCTGGTTCTCACCTAAAGAATCAACAACTTCGCCGAAAACAATAGCCAAGAGAGGCATACATAATCCATTACCAATAGCACCAATAGTACCCGCTATCATCAACATGTAATCAGTAAAATCTGCTAAAGCGAATAGCTTATAAAATGGGACACTTTCATTGCTCTCTTTTTTCTTTTCTTTTGTCATATTGGATTATGAAATTTTTCTAAATTTGGAGCCAAAAAGTTGCCAATTCTGATATAGCACCACTTGTATAGCGAAATTTAGGCAAGAAAACAAATGTATGAAACTTATGTACGAAAACTAGCTCGAAGGATGTTCTTGATTAAGTGAATGAAAGCAATGTCTTTATAAAGGCAAATTAATGAGAAAAAGAAAGGAAATGACTACACTGTCCCATGGCATGCATGATTGAAATACACAAATTCAAACACTAGCAACAGACAAACCACTAACTAAATTTCCAATAAATAAATAAATAAAGTTAACTAACTTTATTTAAGTTATCTCAGTAAATAGAATTGTTGAACAAGGGAGCAACTTCAAGTTTCAGAATATGTATATGTACTTCTCCTAACTTGCATAATAACTGCACAAACCAGTTCTAGAGAACTTTCCATTTGGGGAAGGTTTGCATCAGGGATGGAGCTAGGCACTCGCGGAACCAGAAAACTTGATCACGGGGGGCATTGAACATTAATTTTTTTGAATAATTTGAAATAAATCGGGTCGGGTCAGGTCGAGTTTGATTAAATCAACAATGTTGCGATCATTAAATGCAACAAAAATACTATACTTTAATGCAATAACACTTATTTTATATAAGTGAATATCTTTATAAAACAAAATGACTTGGGTTGATTATCAGATTACATGTAGCGTTATTAAAAAAAATAGGGAGATTTACATGTATATCCTTCCCTAAATGAATAATTACATATATGTCTTTTGTACTAGTTTTTGATGCATAAAGTACAACGCTTTTAATGCATTCAAAAGATATATATGTAATTTTTAAAATAAGCAAGGACATATATGTAAAAGCCCTAAAAAAATAAGTAACCTTAAATTGTGATAAAAGATGACACCCAATTATAATACTGTATTTAGACAAAATAAATAAATAGAAAGATTTATTAAACATTTAAACATACTACATAAATAATTATTTAATGAACCGAATCCCTTTGTCTTTTTGTTACTCATTTTTTACTTCCCCCAACTACCCAATAACTCACTTTCCCATTTTCCCATAACATCTTCTTCTCTAATCTCCATTTCTTCCTCACATTTTCTTAAGACGAAATAAATCATCACTTCATACTACAACAGTTTTTACTTTGATTTTTGATAATCTCAAAGAGTGTGGAGGGCACTCTTAAGATTTGCCTGCGGGCACTGCACATCTTTTCTACCAATTATATATATTTTCTACATACTTTGTGTGTTCACAAGAATTTTATGGGGGGCAACGCCCCCCATACCTTACACATAGATCCGCCCCTGGAGCTAGGGGGTTCCCGCGGGTGCCCGGTACTCTTATGGATTTTTTCGATGGAGTGTTAATTTTTGAAAAAAAACATCAATTTTTTCTTAAATGCATCTTAAATGCACCCGGTCCATCGAAATGTGTTTCTATATTACTGTTCCAAAAAAATTGTACACCATATCATATTTGGTCCTGATTCCGTCTCTGGTTCGCATGCCTCTTAATGAGCCCTAAATCGAAATATTGTTCTCTATACAATTTTGTTTTAGTTGATTTAGGCTTGAAATATGACCATTATGAATTTTAGTTGTTTTATGTCATGTGTCATATTTATAAGATTGTGTTTTGGTCGACTATTGACGGAAATTAATCAACATTTAAGACTGCTTCTTGTTGTGGATACATGCATGGATACATGCATGGATACCAAATAGAAGTTTTCATTTCAAAGTTCTATCATCATTATTACAAAACAAGGAGCTAGCTTGAATATTCCATGTTTAAGTGCTTCTTGTTGTGGATACATGCATGGATACATGCATGGATACCAAATAGAAGTTTTCATTTCAAAGTTCTATCATCATTATTACAAAACAAGGAGCTAGTTTGAATATTCCATGTTTAAGTATACTCAATCTGCAAGGTGTGGGTATGGGAAAAGCATCGACAAAGGCTTTTTGTGCTTTGCCGCTAGAAAACACCACCCCCTCCAAGGTTTTGCCGCAAAAAATGAACTATTTCTCGGCATAGCATGTCGTAAGTCTAAAGAGAGAAAAAGGGGAGGTTGTGTGTTGGGTTCAAAGTCTTGATTGTTCTCATATCATTTAGAGGACACGGTGTGGGTGGTTGGAAGGCATCGCGCCAACCGAAAGTGCCAGCCCATAAAGCGAGGACGACACCCATATTCGCGCCATAGGCTCTGGCGCCATCCCCACCAGCCATGTTATCCGTCATTTCCTTTTTTTTCTTTTTTCTTTTATGTTGTATTGGTGTTTAATTAAATTGTGTGTGGCCAGGTATGTCCTATAACGCGAGTGAAGGAAGGAGAGTGTTTTTGGATTAAGTTATACGTTTTGAGTTAGACGAGAAAAGTGTTGATCAGGTGACAACACTTTTTGCTATAATGCGAGACAGATAACACCACGACACCTGGTGCTCTTAGGACTCTTATTAATGCATTGGTTAATAGCATATATCCCAAAAATAACATATGAGTGTTGATATGCACACCACACTTTTTAATTCTTTCACCACTGAATCACACTAGTTGTAAAACTCTAAAAACCGTAAGCGCGTTAAAAGTCTATTATACCCGTCGAGTAAAAAAAAATCCGATAACGATGTTAAGTACTTATGATAACCAAAAATAATGGAAGAAATAAAAACTTATAGTAACTCTCAAATGAATATATAACTCATAATAATGTTACATGGATCTTTAATAGACGATATAAATTAATTGTACAAGTTAAATTGGAAAGTAAGTTAAATATGATAATTTGTTTTGTGATTGCCCCATATTCGGTTCCAAAAAAAACGCCTAGGCCTTAATTGGCTCCTAACTTTACTCATCCATATCACAATAAAATCCCTCATAACTCATTCAAAATAAACACACAAGAAACCCTACTCTCCCAAAAGAAAGTGACGGCAAAAACAACTCCATCCCATCTCCATTTTTCTGTCGACAAAAGGCTTCAAGGAAAGGGTGATTCGAGGTGTGTGTAAGGGCTGAAATTCACGTGGTTGCTACGAGTATCGATTGGTTTTGATTGTGGGTTTATACCTGCTGTTGTCGTGGTAAAAAGGGACTCTAGAAGGGTTGCTTGTTTGTCCATTGTTCTTCTTCCATATTCACGCCACAAAGGTAACCCTTTACAACCTTCGTCTCGTCTTCTTCGTCATAAAACTGGTCATGTATAATACCTATCATACGCATGAATGTGCTTAATGAAATATGTTACATGGATGATTAAAATTAGCCTATCATGTACTACATAAATCCATGGGAAAGTCATTGTTTGAGTCCTTATTCTGGTCATGGGAATAAATATCATGCGCATGTTTTTGGCACTTAAATCTTGGTTCATATAAACGTTAAATGCTAAGTTATGGAAACCTATTTTTATGTTACATAAAATCATGAGATAAACCTCTATGTGTGTCGATTTATGCACTTCATATTTCTGTTTGTGTTTCCTGTTTTGGCCGTGGGATTGGGGCAACCTAGGCATGCTATTTTGTTCATGTAACACGCTACTCATCATGTTAAAAATGGTAAAAACTAATCTAGCATATGGCTACATAAGATCATGAATTAACACCATATGTATATGTCAATATAAAGGTATTAAGCTGGTCTTAGAACCTGTTTTGAAAACCCCACGGCATGCCTTTTTCTGGTGGTCATTAACATACTAAAATGGGATTGTAAATTGAGTATTTGATTGGTATTGAATCGGGTCAAATAAAGTTAGGTGTAGGGTTGTTTCGATGCTATAAATGTGTTCATGTTTCTGATTTGAGAATGCTTGTCTCGTCAAATAAGAGGTCACACAAAGGATCTTGTAAACATGTGTCTTGTGGGGGTAACTTCGAGGGTGATCGCGGGATTTATGGTTGAGTCTTTTAGAATTTTGAAAGTGTTTCGGGGAAATAGAGCCGAGGGTTAATCATTATATGTCTTTATTTAGTTGTTTCGGTAAACCGTTTGAACCGCGATCTAGTTTAAAGGTGTGTCGAGAGTTGCTTTTGTATTTGAATCTCAAAAAAATGTAGACGTGTACGCATGAATCAATAGTATGCATGTTATATCTAATTTATTTACCTACTAAACCTTGAACTATATATAATATGTTGACACTTTTAACCCTCATTTTTAGGACATGTTGCATGCAAACCTTGAACTATATTGAAATGACACACTACACCCTAAACTTTGAGATATTTATCATACGAACCTTAATCTATGTATATTCATTGAAGAAAGGGTGGACGTTTTTTGGCCTAAAGTGAACTGTAATTCGAGCATTGGTGAGTTTTCATGTGCTTTTTAAATTGGGTTGCACTTTATTCGAAATAGTATCATGCAAACTTGTTTAAATGATCGTTATTTGCTGCGTGTTTGGATTCTTCGATAATAAGTGAATGTTGAGAAATATGTTATATGTACATGAAGAGATATATAAATGTTGGATTATAAATCGTGAGCCGTATAAATGTTGAATTGTGAATCTTGGAAATAAAGAAAGTTGGAGCCGTTGAACCGAACGGAAATAAAGAAAGTTGGAACCGTTGACCCGAACGGAAATAAAGAAAGTTGGAACCGTTGAACCGAACGGAAATAAAGAAAGTTGGAACCGTTGAACTGAACGGAAAATAATGAATAGTTGGTTTATATGGTTTGGTGATATGTGTTGAATCGTTGATTTTGTTAACTGTTGATAAGTATTGAGAATATGTGATCATTGAATAGTAATTAAATGATATTTGAGCAAATTGCATGATTGTTTTACAAGTTTGACATTATTGGAAAAGTGTTTGATATTATAAGAATTGTTTTATACGTGAAAACCATGAATTCTCACTAGGCCTTTGGATGATCCAAAACTCTTTTAAAATTTGTGCAACCCGGATGAGTGCTTAGGAATCGGAGATTATTTGAGATTGACTATGAGTAGAAGCTTCCGCTGATATAAGGTAAATTTGAGGTTTTAATGCTCGAAAGGCGGGGTGTTACAGTTGGTATCAGAGCCTTAGGTTTAAGTGAATTAGGTTTAGTCGACCTAGTCTTAAGCCGTAAGCAATGAGTTATTGAAGAAATTTATATAGAGAATATGGCTTGTATAAAGATCTAGACTTTGTAGTGGTAGAACTGGTTAAAAGTTTGGAACATATAGTAAAAGCTAAGTATCTAATGACATAAGCTTGTTGTCATTAGTTAAGATGATGATATTGGAGACGGGTAAAAGAATTTATAAGGTCGGATGAGCTAGCCAAAGTGCTAAAAGAAAAAGGGGAAATAAGAGGAAATAAAAGGATCAAAAGAAAGGAAGAAAAAAGGCTTTCGGGTGATAAAAGTGACATACTTGCATAAAACTTTATTTATATAATGTTAACAATAAGGTACAAGGTTTCAGTTATGAAGACATGAGTGCGTCAGTTATTAATCACATATATATTTCTAGGTACCTTGAATGAATAATGTGGTATGATTAAAAGTTACATAGCTTAATAATTGGATACATTAAAACTTGATGGGATAGAATAGTATAAATGCAAGATTTTAGCTTAATTGTTGACTAAGGAGCTAATATAACGATAGACAAGTGCTAATATAACGATAGACAAGTGCTTGAATTTTGAGGAAAACATGGTATGATATTATAGACAATATAATGTGATATATGTCAAATAGGTATAAAGAAAAGTGAAAATAACAATGGAAATACTTGAGAGTTTTTGTAAAAGATGTGAAATCCCTATAATGATTGTATGCATTTCATGAGCTGCGAGTTATTTATTATGGGTTATACATTGACGACAAGTGTTAATTTAAAAGAGGACTCGATATGGTTGACTGTTTTAGAATCAATTGATAATTATGCGCGTTAATTGTCTAACCAAATTTCGAGGACAATTTTTTTAGAGGGAAGAGTTGTAAAACTCTAAAAACCGTAAGCGCGTTAAAAGTCTATTATACCCGTCGAGTAAAAAAAAATCCGATAACGATGTTAAGTACTTATGATAACCAAAAATAATGGAAGAAATAAAAACTTATAGTAACTCTCAAATGAATATATAACTCATAATAATGTTACATGGATCTTTAATAGACGATATAAATTAATTGTACAAGTTAAATTGGAAAGTAAGTTAAATATGATAATTTGTTTTGTGATTGCCCCATATTCGGTTCCAAAAAAAACGCCTAGGCCTTAATTGGCTCCTAACTTTACTCATCCATATCACAATAAAATCCCTCATAACTCATTCAAAATAAACACACAAGAAACCCTACTCTCCCAAAAGAAAGTGACGGCAAAAACAACTCCATCCCATCTCCATTTTTCTGTCGACAAAAGGCTTCAAGGAAAGGGTGATTCGAGGTGTGTGTAAGGGCTGAAATTCACGTGGTTGCTACGAGTATCGATTGGTTTTGATTGTGGGTTTATACCTGCTGTTGTCGTGGTAAAAAGGGACTCTAGAAGGGTTGCTTGTTTGTCCATTGTTCTTCTTCCATATTCACGCCACAAAGGTAACCCTTTACAACCTTCGTCTCGTCTTCTTCGTCATAAAACTGGTCATGTATAATACCTATCATACGCATGAATGTGCTTAATGAAATATGTTACATGGATGATTAAAATTAGCCTATCATGTACTACATAAATCCATGGGAAAGTCATTGTTTGAGTCCTTATTCTGGTCATGGGAATAAATATCATGCGCATGTTTTTGGCACTTAAATCTTGGTTCATATAAACGTTAAATGCTAAGTTATGGAAACCTATTTTTATGTTACATAAAATCATGAGATAAACCTCTATGTGTGTCGATTTATGCACTTCATATTTCATTTGTGTTTCTGTTTTGGCCGTGGGATTGGGGCAACCTAGGCATGCTATTTTGTTCATGTAACACGCTACTCATCATGTTAAAAATGGTAAAAACTAATCTAGCATATGGCTACATAAGATCATGAATTAACACCATATGTATATGTCAATATAAAGGTATTAAGCTGGTCTTAGAACCTGTTTTGAAAACCCCACGGCATGCCTTTTTCTGGTGGTCATTAACATACTAAAATGGGATTGTAAATTGAGTATTTGATTGGTATTGAATCGGGTCGAATAAAGTTAGGTGTAGGGTTGTTTCGATGCTATAAATGTGTTCATGTTTCTGATTTGAGAATGCTTGTCTCGTCAAATAAGAGGTCACACAAAGGATCTTGTAAACATGTGTCTTGTGGGGGTAACTTCGAGGGTGATCGCGGGATTTATGGTTGAGTCTTTTAGAATTTTGAAAGTGTTTCGGGGAAATAGAGCCGAGGGTTAATCATTATATGTCTTTATTTAGTTGTTTCGGTAAACCGTTTGAACCGCGATCTAGTTTAAAGGTGTGTCGAGAGTTGCTTTTGTATTTGAATCTCAAAAAAATGTAGACGTGTACGCATGAATCAATAGTATGCATGTTATATCTAATTTATTTACCTACTAAACCTTGAACTATATATAATATGTTGACACTTTTAACCCTCATTTTTAGGACATGTTGCATGCAAACCTTGAACTATATTGAAATGACACACTACACCCTAAACTTTGAGATATTTATCATACGAACCTTAATCTATGTATATTCATTGAAGAAAGGGTGACGTTTTTTTGGCCTAAAGTGAACTGTAATTCTAAGCATTCAGGTGAGTTTTCATGTGCCTTTTAAATTGGGTTGCACTTTATTCGAAATAGTATCATGCAAACTTATTTAAATGATCGTTATTTCTTGCGTGTTTGGATTCTTCGATAATAAGTGAATGTTGAGAAATATGTTATATGTACATGAAGAGATATATAAATGTTGGATTATAAATCGTGAGCCGTATAAATGTTGAATTGTGAATCTTGGAAATAAAGAAAGTTGGAGCCGTTGAACCGAACGGAAATAAAGAAAGTTGGAACCGTTGACCCGAACGGAAATAAAGAAAGTTGGAACCGTTGAACCGAACGGAAATAAAGAAAGTTGGAACCGTTGAACTGAACGGAAAATAATGAATAGTTGGTTTATATGGTTTGGTGATATGTGTTGAATCGTTGATTTTGTTAACTGTTGATAAGTATTGGGAATATGTGATCACTGAATAGTAATTAAATGATATTTGAGCAAATTGCATGATTGTTTTACAAGTTTGACATTATTGGAAAAGTGTTTGATATTATAAGAATTGTTTTATACGTGAAAACCATGAATTCTCACTAGGCCTTTGGCTGATCCAAAACTCTTTTAAAATTTGTGCAACCCAGATGAGCTGCTTAGGAATCAGGAGATTATTTGAGATTGACTATGAGTAGAAGCTTCCGCTGATATAAGGTAAATTTGAGGTTTTTAATGCTCCGAAAAGGCGGGGTGTTACAGTTGGTATCAGAGCCTTAGGTTTAAGTGAATTAGGTTTAGTCGACCTAGTCTTAAGCCGTAAGCAATGAGTTATTGAAGAAATTTATATAGAGAATATGGCTTGTATAAAGATCTAGACTTTGTAGTGGTAGAACTGGTTAAAAGTTTGGAACATATAGTAAAAGCTAAGTATCTAATGACATAAGCTTGTTGTCATTAGTTAAGATGATGATATTGGAGACGGGTAAAAGAATTTATAAGGTCGGATGAGCTAGCCAAAGTGCTAAAAGAAAAAGGGGAAATAAGAGGAAATAAAAGGATCAAAAGAAAGGAAGAAAAAAGGCTTTCGGGTGATAAAAGTGACATACTTGCATAAAACTTTATTTATATAATGTTAACAATAAGGTACAAGGTTTCAGTTATGAAGACATGAGTGCGTCAGTTATTAATCACATATATATTTCTAGGTACCTTGAATGAATAATGTGGTATGATTAAAAGTTACATAGCTTAATAATTGGATACATTAAAACTTGATGGGATAGAATAGTATAAATGCAAGATTTTAGCTTAATTGTTGACTAAGGAGCTAATATAACGATAGACAAGTGCTAATATAACGATAGACAAGTGCTTGAATTTTGAGGAAAACATGGTATGATATTATAGACAATATAATGTGATATATGTCAAATAGGTATAAAGAAAAGTGAAAATAACAATGGAAATACTTGAGAGTTTTTGTAAAAGATGTGAAATCCCTATAATGATTGTATGCATTTCATGAGCTGCGAGTTATTTATTATGGGTTATACATTGACGACAAGTGTTAATTTAAAAGAGGACTCGATATGGTTGACTGTTTTAGAATCAATTGATAATTATACGTCGTTAATTGTCTAACCAAATTTCGAGGAAGAATTTTTTTAGAGGGAAGAGTTGTAAAACCCTAAAATCGTAAACGCGTTTAAAAGTCTATTATACCCCTCGAGTAAAAATCCGATAATGACGTTAAGTACTTATGATAACCAAAAATAATGGAAGAAATAAAACTTATAGTAACTCTCAAATGAATATATAACACATAATAATGTTACATGGACCTTTAATAGACAATATAAATTAATTGTGCAAGTTAAATTGGAAAGTAAGTTAAATATGATAATTTGTTTTGTGATTGCCCCATATTCGGTTCCAAAAAAAACGCCTAGGCCTTAATTGGCTCCTAACTTTACTCATCCATATCACAATAAAATCCCTCATAACTCATTCAAAATAAACACACAAGAAACCCTACTCTCCCAAAAGAAAGTGGCAAAAACAACTCCATCCCATCTCCATTTTTCTGTCGACAAAAGGCTTCAAGGAAAGGGTGATTCGAGGTGTGTGTAAGGGCTGAAATTCACGTGGTTGCTACGAGTATCGATTGATTTTGATTGTGGGTTTATACCTGCTGTTGTCGTGGTAAAAAGGGACTCTAGAAGGGTTGCTTGTTTGTCCATTGTTCTTCTTCCATATTCACGCCACAAAGGTAACCCTTTACAACCTTCGTCTCGTCTTCTTCGTCATAAAACTGGTCATGTATAATACCTATAATACGCATGAATGTGCTTAATGAAATATGTTACATGGATGATTAAAATTAGCCTATCATGTACTACATAAATCCATGGGAAAGTCATTGTTTGAGTCCTTATTCTGGTCATGGGAATAAATATCATGCGCATGTTTTTGGCACTTAAATCTTGGTTCATATAAACGTTAAATGCTAAGTTATGGAAACCTATTTTTATGTTACATAAAATCATGAGATAAACCTCTATGTGTGTCGATTTATGCACTTCATATTTCTGTTTGTGTTTCCTGTTTTGGCCGTGGGATTGGGGCAACCTAGGCATGCTATTTTGTTCATGTAACACGCTACTCATCATGTTAAAAATGGTAAAAACTAATCTAGCATATGGCTACATAAGATCATGAATTAACACCATATGTATATGTCAATATAAAGGTATTAAGCTGGTCTTCGAACCTGTTTTGAAAACCCCACGGCATGCCTTTTTCTAGTGGTCATTAACATACTAAAATGGGATTGTAACTTGAGTATTTAATTTGGAATTGTATCGGTCGAATAAAGTTAGGTGTAGGGTTGTTTCGATGCTATAAATGTGTTCATGTTTCTGATTTGAGAATGCTTGTCTCGTCAAATAAGAGGTCACACAAAGGATCTTGTAAACATGTGTCTTGTGGGGGTAACTTCGAGGGTGATCGCGGGATTTATGGTTGAGTCTTTTAGAATTTTGAAAGTGTTTCGGGGAAATAGAGCCGAGGGTTAATCATTATATGTCTTTATTTAGTTGTTTCGGTAAACCGTTTGAACCGCGATCTAGTTTAAAGGTGTGTCGAGAGTTGCTTTTGTATTTGAATCTCAAAAAAATGTAGACGTGTACGCATGAATCAATAGTATGCATGTTATATCTAATTTATTTACCTACTAAACCTTGAACTATATATAATATGTTGACACTTTTAACCCTCATTTTTAGGACATGTTGCATGCAAACCTTGAACTATATTGAAATGACACACTACACCCTAAACTTTGAGATATTTATCATACGAACCTTAATCTATGTATATTCATTGAAGAAAGGGTGACGTTTTTTTGGCCTAAAGTGAACTGTAATTCTGAGCATTCAGGTGAGTTTTCATGTGCTTTTTAAATTGGGTTGCACTTTATTCGAAATAGTATCATGCAAACTTGTTTAAATGATCGTTATTTGCTACGTGTTTGGATTCTTCGATAATAAGTGAATGTTGAGAAATATGTTATATGTACATGAAGAGATATATAAATGTTGGATTATAAATCGTGAGCCGTATAAATGTTGAATTGTGAATCTTGGAAATAAAGAAAGTTGGAGCCGTTGAACCGAACGGAAATAAAGAAAGTTGGAACCGTTGACCCGAACGGAAATAAAGAAAGTTGGAACCGTTGAACCGAACGGAAATAAAGAAAGTTGGAACCGTTGAACCGAACGGAAAATAATGAATAGTTGGTTTATATGGTTTGGTGATATGTGTTGAATCGTTGATTTTGTTAACTGTTGATAAGTATTGGGAATATGTGATCACTGAATAGTAATTAAATGATATTTGAGCAAATTGCATGATTGTTTTACAAGTTTGACATTATTGGAAAAGTGTTTGATATTATAAGAATTGTTTTATACGTGAAAACCATGAATTCTCACTAGGCCTTTGGCTGATCCAAAACTCTTTAAAAATTTGTGCAACCAGATGAGTGCTTAGGAATCAGGAGATTATTTGAGATTGACTATGAGTAGAAGCTTCCGCTGATATAAGGTAAATTTGAGGTTTTTAATGCTTCGAAAAGGCGGGGTGTTACAGTTGGTATCAGAGCCTTAGGTTTAAGTGAATTAGGTTTAGTCGACCTAGTCTTAAGCCGTAAGCAATGAGTTATTGAAGAAATTTATATAGAGAATATGGCTTGTATAAAGATCTAGACTTTGTAGTGGTAGAACTGGTTAAAAGTTTGGAACATATAGTAAAAGCTAAGTATCTAATGACATAAGCTTGTTGTCATTAGTTAAGATGATGATATTGGAGACGGGTAAAAGAATTTATAAGGTCGGATGAGCTAGCCAAAGTGCTAAAAGAAAAAGGGGAAATAAGAGGAAATAAAAGGATCAAAAGAAAGGAAGAAAAAAGGCTTTCGGGTGATAAAAGTGACATACTTGCATAAAACTTTATTTATATAATGTTAACAATAAGGTACAAGGTTTCAGTTATGAAGACATGAGTGCGTCAGTTATTAATCACATATATATTTCTAGGTACCTTGAATGAATAATGTGGTATGATTAAAAGTTACATAGCTTAATAATTGGATACATTAAAACTTGATGGGATAGAATAGTATAAATGCAAGATTTTAGCTTAATTGTTGACTAAGGAGCTAATATAACGATAGACAAGTGCTAATATAACGATAGACAAGTGCTTGAATTTTGAGGAAAACATGGTATGATATTATAGACAATATAATGTGATATATGTCAAATAGGTATAAAGAAAAGTGAAAATAACAATGGAAATACTTGAGAGTTTTTGTAAAAGATGTGAAATCCCTATAATGATTGTATGCATTTCATGAGCTGCGAGTTATTTATTATGGGTTATACATTGACGACAAGTGTTAATTTAAAAGAGGACTCGATATGGTTGACTGTTTTAGAATCAATTGATAATTGTACGTGCGTTAATTGTCTAACCAAATTTCGAGGACGAATTTTTTTTTAGAGGGGAAGAGTTGTAAAACTCTAAAAACCGTAAGCGCGTTAAAAGTCTATTATACCCGTCGAGTAAAAAAAAATCCGATAACGATGTTAAGTACTTATGATAACCAAAAATAATGGAAGAAATAAAAACTTATAGTAACTCTCAAATGAATATATAACTCATAATAATGTTACATGGATCTTTAATAGACGATATAAATTAATTGTACAAGTTAAATTGGAAAGTAAGTTAAATATGATAATTTGTTTTGTGATTGCCCCATATTCGGTTCCAAAAAAAACGCCTAGGCCTTAATTGGCTCCTAACTTTACTCATCCATATCACAATAAAATCCCTCATAACTCATTCAAAATAAACACACAAGAAACCCTACTCTCCCAAAGAAAGTGCGGCAAAAACAACTCCATCCCATCTCCATTTTTCTGTCGACAAAAGGCTTCAAGGAAAGGGTGATTCGAGGTGTGTGTAAGGGCTGAAATTCACGTGGTTGCTACGAGTATCGATTGGTTTTGATTGTGGGTTTATACCTGCTGTTGTCGTGGTAAAAAGGGACTCTAGAAGGGTTGCTTGTTTGTCCATTGTTCTTCTTCCATATTCACGCCACAAAGGTAACCCTTTACAACCTTCGTCTCGTCTTCTTCGTCATAAAACTGGTCATGTATAATACCTATCATACGCATGAATGTGCTTAATGAAATATGTTACATGGATGATTAAAATTAGCCTATCATGTACTACATAAATCCATGGGAAAGTCATTGTTTGAGTCCTTATTCTGGTCATGGGAATAAATATCATGCATGTTTTGGCACTTAAATCTTGGTTCATATAAACGTTAAATGCTAAGTTATGGAAACCTATTTTTATGTTACATAAAATCATGAGATAAAACTCTATGTGTGTCGATTTATGCACTTTATATTTCTGTTTGTGTTTCCTGTTTTGGTCGTGGGGTTGGGGCAACCTAGGCATGCTATTTTGTTCATGTAACACGCTACTCATCATGTTAAAAATGGTAAAAACTAATCTAGCATATGGCTACATAAGATCATGAATTAACACCATATGTATATGTCAATATAAAGGTATTAAGCTGGTCTTAGAACCTGTTTTGAAAACCCCACGGCATGCCTTTTTCTGGTGGTCATTAACATACTAAAATGGGATTGTAAATTGAGTATTTGATTGGTATTGAATCGGGTCGAATAAAGTTAGGTGTAGGGTTGTTTCGATGCTATAAATGTGTTCATGTTTCTGATTTGAGAATGCTTGTCTCGTCAAATAAGAGGTCACACAAAGGATCTTGTAAACATGTGTCTTGTGGGGGTAACTTCGAGGGTGATCGCGGGATTTATGGTTGAGTCTTTTAGAATTTTGAAAGTGTTTCGGGGAAATAGAGCCGAGGGTTAATCATTATATGTCTTTATTTAGTTGTTTCGGTAAACCGTTTGAACCGCGATCTAGTTTAAAGGTGTGTCGAGAGTTGCTTTTGTATTTGAATCTCAAAAAAATGTAGACGTGTACGCATGAATCAATAGTATGCATGTTATATCTAATTTATTTACCTACTAAACCTTGAACTATATATAATATGTTGACACTTTTAACCCTCATTTTTAGGACATGTTGCATGCAAACCTTGAACTATATTGAAATGACACACTACACCCTAAACTTTGAGATATTTATCATACGAACCTTAATCTATGTAGATTCATTGAAGAAAGGGTGACGTTTTTGGCCTAAAGTGAACTGTAATTCTGAGCATTCAGGTGAGTTTTCATGTGCTTTTTAAATTGGGTTGCACTTTATTCGAAATAGTATCATGCAAACTTGTTTAAATGATCGTTATTTGCTACGTGTTTGGATTCTTCGATAATAAGTGAATGTTGAGAAATATGTTATATGTACATGAAGAGATATATAAATGTTGGATTATAAATCGTGAGCCGTATAAATGTTGAATTGTGAATCTTGGAAATAAAGAAAGTTGGAGCCGTTGAACCGAACGGAAATAAAGAAAGTTGGAACCGTTGACCCGAACGGAAATAAAGAAAGTTGGAACCGTTGAACCGAACGGAAATAAAGAAAGTTGGAACCGTTGAACTGAACGGAAAATAATGAATAGTTGGTTTATATGGTTTGGTGATATGTGTTGAATCGTTGATTTTGTTAACTGTTGATAAGTATTGGGAATATGTGATCACTGAATAATAATTAAATGATATTTGAGCAAATTGCATGATTGTTTTACAAGTTTGACATTATTGGAAAAGTGTTTGATATTATAAGAATTGTTTTATACGTGAAAACCATGAATTCTCCCTAGGCCTTTGGCTGATCCAAAACTCTTTTAAAATTTGTGCAACCCAGATGAGTACGCTTAGGAATCAGGAGATTATATGAGATTGACTATGAGTAGAAGCTTCCGCTGATATAAGGTAAATTTGAGGTTTTTAATGCTCTGAAAAGGCGGGGTGTTACACTAGTGATGCACACAGTACAACACCGCTATGCATGATTGGTGGTGTGCACATTACTTTTAGTGGTGTGCATATCACCCCTATAACATAAGGTGGTCATCTTTTTTTCTTACAAAATCCATCTTTTGTGCACTTCCTTTAAGTTTCTTGTTCTTTCAATTCCCATTACTTTGATTTCCTTTAAAGTTTCTGCTTCCAAGATTCAGATTTCCTTTTTAGGTAAGATAATTCATGAGGTAATGAAAATGATGCATGAAAATATGATCCCTTCTCATGGTTTTTGTAATTGTAGTCATGACCGTTACTATTGTAGAAATCGGATGGAAAATGATAATTGTATTAATCATAATCTACTAAACAAATGAGAATACATCGTGAATAAATAAGAACAAACAAACATAACCCTAAACTAGAGGGGCCTACACAACGGGTCGGGCCTATAGGCCTTATTAGCTAACACCCCCTCCCAAACTCGCATTGTTGTAGCCATAAACATCGAGAGTTTGTCAAACAGAAAATAAACTAAAACTGAAAAATAAACGAATAGCAGAGTGTCCCATAATGCAAACTTCGTCCTAGACGGAGTCTCAATCTGATGTAATCCAAAATGTAACAAGGCTACTATAGTCAAGTCTGACACAGACGGACCAAAGTCATTGAAAAACAAAAATCATATCAGAGAAGCATCATTACGAAGTGAACGAGAGTAGATTCAGACATGCAGATGTAGACACAGCAGATTTAGGAAGATAGAGCAGATTCAGGCAGACATAGCAGATTCAGGCAGACAGAACCAGATGGAGAACCATAATAGACCAGATGCATGGTGGAATTTAGACAGATTTGGAACCAAACAAAACCAGATGAAACCAGACAGATGCAGAGCCAAATGTAAACTGTTAATAAAAATATCGTCACTAAACGTTATTTATATTTTTGA